>VDFB02021503.1:197599-642891 GCA_007258455.2 Sequoia sempervirens | reverse complement strand
AATTGAAAAATTTGTGTTTTAACCCTCCATGCAAGACATGCACACCCAAATTTTGACCTTTTTTGACTGATTTAACAAGACTATTACTCATTTCTTCAAAATGTCTAAGTGTAACAAAAATTTTAATTTTGGGGTACAACACAGTTCTTAATGGTCTTCTTGTTCAATGCATAGTAGTCTATGCATATTTTCAAATTATCATCCTTCTTTACCAACACCATAGAAGATGTGAAAGGACTAGAGCTCGGTCTAATGTATCCCATATCTAATAGCTCCTTTATCACTTTCTTTATCTCCTCCTTATACATCTAGGGATGGAAGTAAGGAGTGGTCATAATCGGCTTTAATCCTAGTTCAAGTTCTATGATATGATGGAGACCTCTATCCGGTGGCAATCTGGGAGGCATGTAACTAAAAACCAAACTATACTTATCCAAAATCTTTTGTATATCAATATGAACTTGACCATTCTTACCTTCAGAAGAGTCTTTTGAAATCACCAAACAAATAGCAGTCCAAGCAACTTGGTTCTTCTAGAATATCCTCTCCATTCTTCTAGTCGATACTACTTGCAAACCTCCATTAGTCATTCCCTTTAGAACCACATCCTTCCCATTGGCTTTGAACTTGAGTTCCATCATTTGGTAGTTTGTAGTGTACTCACCCAATGAATGTAACCATTACACACCCAAAATTACATCAATTTCACCCAAACCAGTAACATAGAATTCATCACAAACCTTATGATCTCCAAATGTTATACCCAACTTTCAAACTTTCTCCTTGCATGGTAAGTTATACCCATCCGCCATAATGACAGTGAAGCCTTCAAATTCCTTTACATTTAGTCTTTTCCTCTTCACAAGTCCTTCATCAATGAAGTTGTGGGTAGCTCCTTCATCAATTAGAATAGTCACTCTTTGTTTGGAAGGACTCCTCAAACTTTGAATATTACCCATGTGCATCAGATGGTGATGCCAAAATACCGACATTGTCTTTCTCCTTATCTTCTTCCTCTAGAGGTGTGTCATCTAGATCATGAAATTCATCAGACTCGTCTACTTCTAACTCTTTGTCATAGATGACTTCTATATAGTGAACTTGCCCCTTTCCAAGACATATGTGTCCTATAACCCATGGCTCTTTGCAAGAGAAATAAAGTTTCTTCCTTTTGATCTCATTCTTGGTTTCATCATCAATCTTCTTAGGTGTGGCAAGGGGAGTAGGTTTCTAAATAGTCCAAGGTTTCTTTTGGAAATTTCCTTTTTACTTATTCCATATTGAGGGTTTTGATTTCTATTGGGGAATAGAATTATCTAGATCATTTAATCTTTTTAGATAGTCTCCTGAAGTGTTGGGGGTGGAATGCCTTCACCAAGCCCGTAGGTTGTTTTTCCAAGCCTTCAATGAATAGGACTATGAGCCTCTTCTCTAAGATTTCAGTTACCATGACCGGTAGCCTTTGGAACTCTACAACATATTATTCTACACTTCCCTTTGTTTGAGGTGATCCAATTCTCTAAAATGTTCTTCCAGATCTCTCCTATCAAATCTCCCAAATAGTATGCTACAAAACTCATCATAAGATTTGATCAATTTATGACCTTGAGTGGTGAAACCATGGTACCACCAATCATGAGCAATTCCTTCCAAATGTAGGGTGGTAAATTTTATGGCATCTTCTTTAGACATAGGTTTGAGTGCCAAGTACGTATCAAGTTTTTGAAACCATACCCTAGTAGTGCTTTTCTCAAATCCATCAAAGGATGAAATAAATAGCTTCCCCAATGAGTGCTCCAAATATTTTGGCTTAAATGGTGAATGGTAAGTTCCTTTCTTATTCTTCTTCATTTCCATGAAATCTCTCAAAGATAAAATCTCCTTGATCTGAGGGTCCAAATCCCTATACTCTTCATAAACTCTTGAGATTTCATTTTCGAGGGTAGTTTCTTCCCCTAGAACTTCTACTCTCTGAATGAATTTAGGCTTGAGAGGCCTATTACTAAATTCAATTCTAGAGCTTTGTGTATTAACCATCTTCTACTTCCCCTTTCCACCATTGGTTTCACTGGTAGCACCAGCTCCATTAATACTATCATTCTCCTTCCTAGAATTAGTCTACATCCACTAAAACATCTAGCCAAACATGTTAGAAAGATGATTTTCCCTTGTATCATTTCCTCAAATCTTGATTTGGCTTCTTTCGATTCATCATCCATGCTTTCTTCTTGACCTAGTTTCTTTAATTCTCTCTTCTGGAGCCTAATCTCCCTTTCACTTGGAAACATTAATCATTAGAAAACCCTACATGCTAGTAGAATCATGCTTTGATACCACTGTAATGTCCCTAACATATAATTTTAACAAAAGGTTGATTTTTAGATTGCATTCAATACACATCAACATATGAACACAAGATAATACTCCAATTTATCGATAAACTTGATATATCAATTAAAACTCACAACAATGATTTGGAATGATGTACAAGGTTACCACAAATCAACAATAGTATTATTAACTTCCTTACTGAATCCTTGAAGCTCAAATGCAATCCCTAAATGAGAATTCCCTCAAGAACCAAAGGGGGTTTCATCCTTTGATCCTAGTGACCATTGGGTTTTTGTCCAATTACCACAAAACTCCTATGGGTTTTCGTCGACAAAAGGGTTTAGAACACAAGTGTTCCAAAATACAAAAAAATGACATAATAATTTGATAACTATTACATGAATTGACTCCCTACATTTATATGCGAACAATTTCCCTTAAGGAACAAGTTAGCCTTGAGCCAAAATGGTGTCAAAGCCTAGAATTTGAATTTCACATGCTACACTAGGTTGGCCTTTAGGCCAAAGTAGATTCTTTTGGAATTAGTGTGCCACCCTGCAGACATATCCATACACTTCCCTAGCCCCTTCCTTCTTCCTAAAACTTCACAATTGATGTTGCATGATCCAAAGGTTTCTTATCCATTATGTCTGTTGAAGTAGGGGTCATTTTCCCAGCATGATCATCTTTTGACAACAATATATTTTCGATAATTTGATCCATTTCCCTTAAGATTTGGATATGATGTGCAGGTTTCATCATGGATGTTATGTTCCAAATCACAAGCCAAAATGTGCTCCTACAGAGGAATTCTCTAGAGCAATTTTTCTCTAGTACAGAGAGCTTGGACTAGCAATCTTCTATTGGTGATAACTTTATGGGGCTTGATCCTTGCATTATGAAATTTGGATAGAGTATAGATGGCTCTTGGTTGATTGTATGTCCTTGACTGCATTTCGATTGGCCCTTCTAGATGAAATGCAACATGATTCCCAGATGCAATTCTCAATGGTCTTTCTAAAAAAGGGACATGACGCACAACCTAACAATATGTGAAACATCATATATGATGTACTACAACACCTACAATATCGTCTTTAAATGAAAATCACTATGCCTATGCCTATTGTAGTTTCACCACCTATCACCACAAAGATGTAGAGAAACTCTTCCTACAAGGACTCTTTGTAGATAAATATCACCCATACCAATAAACATGGAAAATGTGTGATAATAGGTAGAAGTGAAACTAAGATAATATCAAGTGTATAAAAAATATGTAAATGGAGATAGATAGATGAGGAATGAACCAACTTAACACAAAAATGAAACATTTATTAATATATAATTCTAGAAAAATATTTTAATCAAAATAAATCTAAAATTAATTAAAATTTATATAAATATAAAAAAAAATGATTATAATAATTCACTTTAAAATTAGGAGACAAGATTCTACCATTTCTTAATGTGATTTTTTTTTAAAGGTGATGAATCTTTGTGACTTTTTGCGTCATTATCTATCTAGTAAAATTGGAGTGCTTTTCCCCTCAAGATAATTTCTTCCACAATGTCCCTATTTCCATGGATGAGCTAGAGTGGGTAGTTTTTATGATGAAATAAGATAAAACCCTTGATCCTAATGGATGTCTTATTGAGTTCTTTCAAAAAAATTGGGCTATTGTCAAATATGACATTTTGGAGGCCTCTGAGGATCTAAACACTTAAAAAATGTTAAAATCTCTTAATTACTCTTTTCTAACCTCGATTCTTAAGAAAGATTATGTTTTGATTTATTTTTATGTCTAACCTATAGTTCTCTACCATACTATCAATAAAATATTTTTCAAAACTATTACTAAGTAGTTGAAATGATTCCTTCCTTTATCATTTCCCTGAAACAAGGGGTTTGTACAAGGACACCAAATCCTCATTGGTATTGTTAATGTACATGAATCCATTCACTTTATATATGTCAATAAGAAAAGTTATATGTTCATGAAACTTGATATTTTTAAGGCTTATGATAGAATTTTCTATAAATTTCTAGAAGACATTGTATGTGCCTTTGGTTTCGATGAGAAATGGATTCAATGGTCATAGCTTGTTGCACCTCTCATTTTTATGTGTTTATGAATGGTTCACCCTTTGCTATTTTACATTTTGAAATAGGCCTATGTCAAGGAGTTCATATCTTCTAGTATCTCTTTCTCATTCTAGTAGGACTTCGCATATTTTTAAAGAAACTCAATTGTTTGGGATCTATTTATGGATTTCTCCTTCTACAATGTATGGATCCACTCACCCATCTTCAATTTGTGGATGAAACTTGTTTAATAGGAAAGGCCACTCTTGAGGAAGTGATTAGTCATAAGTGAGCTCTTGACATTTATATTAATGTGTCTAGTCAGGTCTCAAATCAATAGAAATCTCAGTTTTCTTCTTCCACATCAACCCTCATCTTCAAGACTAGATTGCTAATTTTCTTCATTTCCAAGTTGCTTCTACTCCTTTTTGATATTTGATTACCCCTATTTCTCCCACTTACTACAAAATTGTATTGGAGATGGTGTGTGGAGGAACAAGCCTTATGAGGGAGAATTCTAAAGCTCAAGTACTTGAATCTAGAGAATCATTATTTCATTCGTAGAATGTTGACCCTTGGTAGGGGCTCTAAAATATGAAAAACAATGAAGTTGGGAAGTAATCTAATTAATTGTTGGGAAGGGTGATTGTACTATTTTCTCAAATGATGTGTGCGACCAACATAGTCCTCTTTATGTGAAATTTTATAATCTCCTTGAATTAAAATATAAATGTGTTGAAGTTGGTTGGAGTTAAGTTTCTTTTTTTTAGTATGAAGTCATTGAAGATGGTGTAAGAATTTGGAAATGGATATCTAAATATTTTTGTTCGAGTCAATAATTCCCTCTTCTCATTAACCATTTAGCTCAAATTTGAGTTTCCTAAAAGGTCCTTTTAGATAAGTATTTTGACATTCTTGGATGGGCACTAAGAGGTCCTAGGATTTATATAGTGTGAATTGGTTATAAAACTCTTAATGGAAAACCTTGAAGTTAAAAACTCTAAGCTTTGAAAAGGATCTATCATCCTAAATGTTGGCCAAAGGTTAACACTTTCATGTGGCTAGTAGCTTCAGATAAATTTCTTCATCATGATAATCTCTAAAATAATGGGATTCGTAGTCTAAAAAGATGTATCATTTTCCTTCAAGTTGAAGAGAATGGAAACATCTCATTTTAAATTTCCCCTTTGCAACATTCCTTCGTTGTTTTTGGTACATAATCAAATAATATTTTCATAGAATAGTTACACTTCTATCTAGGACTCTCTTGTGAATCAGTTGCAACCTTCTTTAAAAGCGAAAGCCCTCAATTTGTTGCAAGATATTTGTCCTAATCTGATCTATTGGAATATCTAATGTGATTGCAATCAACAAAAAAATTAATGATACTATTCGGCATATTAGTTAAGTTTGGAGAAGAATAATGGCCAATCTATAAGAAATTTGTCAAATTTGGATTCAAGATCACCAAGCTAGTTCTTAGTGAGAATTCAAAGTTATTATGAGACTTGGTATTCTTGCAACTTCTCCCTCCTCTATTTCTACAAATAATAATCCTCAAAAAGATCAATTTACTAAATGGGAAAGTCCTTCAAACTTGGTTAAAATCAATATTGATGGAACTTCAGAAAACAATCTTAGAAATGGCAGCTTGGAAGGTGCTTGTGGTGACCATAATTGTAGAATTATGTTTTGCTTTGCTAGTAATCTTGGTGTTGGTTCTAATAATTATGTTGAGGTTATGGTCATTTTCCAAGCTCTTCCAGAAGCAAAGTTAAAGCATTTTTCTAATATTATTCTAGAATCTTGACTCTAAAATCTTGATTGATCACTTCGAAAGATGGTCTTTCTCTCACTTTCAACAATGGAAATTGAATGAATGTAAGAAAGACATTTAAGATCATAATGTATGATTTCAATGTTGTTAAGTGGAACCATACTAGAAGGGAAGGGAATCAAGTTGCTACTTTTTTTTGGATAAATCAACTTCTAACTAGAATGACATAAAGGTTGAAACTACAAATAGTCAAAAATACCATACCTTGAAATTGAGCAAAGACTTTGGTATTATTGCGAATGATGACTACAATTCCTCCCTTGATTCTCGATTTTTGTTGATGTGTTGGTTCTTGTGGTGTTGTTCTTCTTTATTCCCCTATGGTTAACACCATTATTGCTATTTTCTTAAGTGGTTTTCTGGTAGTCCTATATTTTAATATAAAGAAAAATATTACCTCCAACACTCTAAACATGTACAATCTTTAGGGAAATAAATGTTTATACCCTATCTAAAGGGTTGGGAGAGTTTGTTCTCCTCTCTTGACTATTATTAGTCCATCTAAATTTTCTTGATTTTCTAGAATTGGTGTACTACAAATATTTTTAAGATTAGCATACCCACTTTGTAATTTGTTATTGTTTTAATAATGTTTTTTGTCTTTATATTAAAAAATTGATGTATTTTATACTCTTACAAATACAACTTTTAGATCACATTACAAGCCCAAAGTGTCACGACAAGGGTCTTTTGAATGAAATATTACAATATGAAACATATTTCTAAGATCTTCAAAATTATGAACAAAAAATGATAACACAAACTTGGCATGATGTGCAGGAAGCCCAACTCCCTACAACTTTTTTCCCTTTTACTTGTGGTATTAATACTATTAATGTGTATGCAATTGACATTACAATATAAAAACTATAAGATCATTTCAACAAATATTTAGTGAGCCATAGAAAATTAATTTAATGTGAGAAAAAAATTAAATAATAAAAATACATCAAAAAATTAAAATGTTTCAATAATATAAATTTAAAAAAAAATAAAAATTGAAAAGTTTATATATACAATCCTCAATAAATTTAAAAATGTTCTAAATAGTTAATTATATAGATATGATTATCCATTTAATATAAAAATTAATATTTATTCAAAAAAAGTCTATTAATAAACAATTTAAAACTAAAATAATCTATTGAAAAATGTCCTATGCCTGCCATTTTCCACTTCTTCCTATAATTAAATAAATTCTTATTTATTTTATTATTATTATTTCTTTCTAATTTAAATTATTTAATTATTGATTAGTTTTTTCTTCTACAATTGAATAAATCCTATTTATTTAATTCCCACATTTTTCTAAATAATTATTTGAATTATTTACTAATTTATCTTTTTCCTCTACTTTTAAATTAAATTGTTATTTAATTTAAAAGTCCATTTTTCCCTTTTCCTCTATAATTAAATAATTATTTTAATTATTTAGTTATTCACTTTCTCTCCTAAATTAAACAATTAGTTATTTAATTTACTCCAACAACCTCTTTTTCTGTGCCGACCTCTTTATCCATGTCAATCTTATCTCTTCACATCTCAATCTCCACCATCCATTCTTATCTAAACCCTAATTTTGCCCTAACCCTATTCCTCTTTGCTTCTAGGCAATCTCATCCATTGATCAACATCACCTCTCATCATTCAATCCCAACCCTTCATTCAAATTTGTTTTTCTATAAAAGAGACCTATCACTTTCATTTCAACCTTACAACCAGTACTAGGGGAGAGGGGCCCATAATGGAGCAGGGTCCAATACTGGGGATAGAAGTAGTCCTCAGTGGGTCTTATAATGGAGCACCTTAATATCCAATTGTAAAACACTTTTTATCCATTAAGTACACAAACTGACAAATCATGCGATGCCACATCAGCACACCAATAAAACATGACTTAGTGCACCATTGTCGGTCTCACTTCTTTTTTGGACCTTTTTGGATACCTCAACAAAAAGCATACTGATGTGGCATCATATTTGATGATGTGGCCCTAAAACAAAATATAGAAGCACGTAAGTTGCCAAATAAACTGTGGTACAAAATTAGGAGTGATTTGAAATTTCCACATAGGATTTTGAGAAATGTGAAGTTAGGGTGCTCCACTATAAGGCCCTCTCCCCTACTACTATCTTTGATATTTTGATATCACTATCACTAGGCTTATTCTTGCATACTACAACAAATCTGAGGGCAAACAGATACATAAAGCAAGATGGAGAAGAGCAATGAAGGTGATTCAAATATGACATAGGAATTATTAGTAATATTGCTTTATTGTTTATGTTTCTATGGTCATTTGTGTTTCATTAATGGATTAAGGTCTTTAAGGTTTGAACTTTATGTATTTGATGGTTGGTACTATTGATTCATGCCTTTTCCCATGATTTTTACCCTATTCTACAATATTTAATTAAAAATAAAAAATAATAATTTGTTAACAACGTTTTTCAATTGTTACACATCCTATGAAGGTTCTTTGGATATAACTCTCACGTACTAATGTTTAGTACAAAATTGTACTATAAAGAAAAACTCTCGATAAATTTTAAAATAATCTTTTATTGAAAAAACTGGAAATGCTATATTTTCAAGTCTCATCGTCTATCAATTCACGATTAAGCACAGGAACCAATAATATTTGATACTTCTAGAATTTCCAATTGCAATTGAAGTTTGCTCAGAAATGAGCGTCGTATTTTTAAAGGTTGTACTTAGTTGTACCAAACTAATTTTATAAGTCCGTGAATGTACAAGTCGTTTGGGCAAAGCAACTTCAGTACGACCAGCTTAGTTTTTTGAGAAGGAAAAAAAATATTTGTTACTTCAGTAGTACCATTACGCTGCAGGGATGTAATCGTAGTACATGTTTTTTCAGAATTGATTATTTAAATTCAAGCCCACATAGGAATTTCATTATGAAACGAGAAAATCAGATTGTGTATTGGCCTGCAATCTGGTTATAATTCATTGGGCATATAATACATTTGATCCAAAATGATGCATATGACATTTTACTGGGGATGGCAGGTGACTCTTCTTTTTGATGAGTGGAACACACATTCATTGTTACAGTACTGGGCCTCTTTGTTGGTCTTGTTTGCGGTAAGCTTATTTCATGAATATGTTGTGAGCTTGCGAGCTCACCTCAGAACTAGTCAATTGTTAAAGCAGACGGAGAACTTTATGGAAGGTCAAGCAATTCTTCTCCCAGGCCAATATAAGAAGAGAGCTTATATACTCAAAGCAGGGGAGACTATACTGTTCGCTGTGAATGCACTGTTGGGTTATTTGTTGATGTTGGCAGCCATGTCGTACAATGGAGGAGTTGTGTTAGTGATTGTGTTGGGATTGAGTATAGGATTCTTTTGGTTCCGCAGTGGGAATTATGCTGCTCAGGAGGAAGAGCTTCAGCTTTCCGCCGACCCATGTTCTTCCTGTACTTAGGCTTAAGTTGCATTCCTGGTGTGGCTGGCTCTAGGCCATGCAAAAATATTCAAGTGTAATGCTCTGGATAAAATAAGACTTCAAACCATTCTTATTTCAGAGAAAATGTATAGAGTGCTTTTCTCCAATTTGATTAGTACATATCATTCAACAAATCCAAATTCATGTGTAGCAGCATTGTCTATTTGATTATCTTGGTTAAATGGGTTTTTCCGTTGGAAACATTTCATTTCTGCTAAATGACTCTCCTAGGGTACCTGAAAGTAGAAGAGTTCTTTTTTTTCTTAAAAATAACTCCCATAAAAAGTACAACAAAATACCTCTCAAGATGATGTTAATGATTTTAAACATGTCAATCTTCATTTCAGATTTATACTTTTAAGTGCTGTGTTACATGGGCACACGTCCCCTGTCCCAAAATGCACTGTCCCCATCCCCAGCCGTCCCCAAGATGGGGGGACGCAAAGGGGACTTCCCCTTGCCGTCCCCGAAACAGGCCAGAGAGGAGGAAACGGCAGGAAATGTCCCTGCCCGTTTGGGGACAGCTCCCTGTCCCCGGTACAGCTGGGGGAAGTAGGAAACGTCCCTTGTGGGGACGGGTCCCCTCAGACAAGGAACTTTCAGCATTGAAAAAAAACAATAAAAATTC
This sequence comes from Sequoia sempervirens, assembly GCA_007258455.2. Classification (NCBI taxonomy): domain Eukaryota; kingdom Viridiplantae; phylum Streptophyta; class Pinopsida; order Cupressales; family Cupressaceae; genus Sequoia; species Sequoia sempervirens. Next base: position 632,541 of record VDFB02021503.1, on the reverse strand, counting down.
ATTTTTTTTTTATTTTCTTTCAGCATTAAAAAAACATTAAAAATTCTTTTTTTAAAATTTATTATGCTGTTATACTACTGCTCTCATGATTTATTTACATATTGATATTGTTGTTATCAATTATTGACCTATCTCTCTCTCTATAATATATTGGAAAAATTCATATATATATATATATCCGTCCCCTAAAAATGGCCCCCTAGGAGACATCCCCTGCCATCCCCGTCCCCGAAACGCCATGGAACATAGCTTTTAACATTTTCAGTAACTGATTTATCAGACTCATCCTTGTACTGAAAAGCCGGTTCTGCTCTGTGACTGCTTTTTCACCCGGTTCCCATCACACCTTCAGTAGCCAGGTCAATCAAAAGAGTGCCATGCTCCTTTTTACTGTGGTGGGACAACGATAGGGCTTTAGATGATGTAGACTTTAGTCTCCTTATTTTTTGCCCTTCCCCTCAACCATCTGCAGATGAGTTGGTAATTATATATCCCAACACGTTGATGACATGACAAACTGTGTGGAAGGTGCCATACATTTAATTGCAAATTTGGGAACGTTCATGATTCCATGCATTCCAACAATCATAACTTGGAAATACGAATGAAAAATTGTCACTAGGATGCCAGAGAAGAATTGCATTAAATAACTAAGGTTGACGCCTGAAGATGAAAATCAAAGATTCTCTAAAGGTATCTGTGATGAATGGCCCATCTATACATAGAGTTGCTGCTTCCCACAGGAAGGATTGATCTTCAATACCTCAAGAAGGAATTGACAACAAAAACTGATGGTATATATATCCATTCTACAGCTGCCTAGGTTATACCGCCACAATGCCAATGATGGTGGTATTTCCGTTGTTCATGTCTACTGTAATGGTACGATGATAGTACACTTTTTACAGTCATTCAATATCTTTGGCATGTAGCAGTTACAGCAATCCATCTAATAGTTGCTCCTTTCAATTGTTTTAGGTCCACCCCTAGCAATTGTTCCCTTGGCAAAGAGCCAACTTTGGTTTGTGGCAAGTTTGCTTCTTTCTTTTCACCCTTGACTGTCTGCAATAGTAACTTCTATATCCCACCCACAGTGAAAGCCAAAGGAAGATATCATCCATGATCCATATATTAATCTAGAATAAAAAAGAGCGCACTATCAAAAGTGGTGAAAAGAAGAAAAGGCAGTAGCCCACGCGTGAATTGGTTCTATGGTTTCACCATTTTGCCAACAGTGATGATGATGACGGATATAAGCAAAGGAGACCAAAGAAATCTAATCATAAAATAGATACTACCACCTTAAGCCAAATGAAACAGAACTAGAGATTCTTCAGTAGCACATCAGGAATTGCTAGTCAGAAATGATCAATCCTGAAGGTTAATTTCTGTCCCAGTGATTGCTCATGATTATACCGTGTTCCACAGGGACATGTCGCCAGCCTGCAAATCCCCCTCCCCATCCCCAATGGCATTTTGGGTACAGCAGGACAGCAGGGGGCATCCCCTTGCCATCCCCAAAAATCTTCAAATCTTGAAGCATTTCTGAAACATGCTGCAGAAATATGAAATGCTGCAGGGACATTTGGCAGTCCTCATGACAGCCAAGTATGTATGAGATGTCCCTCAACCGTACCAGGGATGGCTAGATGTCTCCAAAAGCAAGGCAACCTTTTATAATGTTTTTGAAAAAAACCATTCATGACATTAAAAAAGACTTAGATATATCATGACAGCAATCAGATTAATCAGGACAGTGGTGACAGTAGCAACAGTAGTATAACAGCAATAAATATATCATGATTCAGATTCATGGCTAATGATATAAGTTATATATTATATAACAGTTAACACTAACAGCAATAATTTGAATTTCAGATTTCACTGTTCAAACTTAAACCTCAAAGTCTCAAACTTCAAAAAATTTGATATGGTATTAGAGTCAGTTATTATTGTCGGCTGCAAAAAAGAGATTAAAGGTGCATTGGCCATTGTTTGGTACAGTGGTATTGTGTGAGAAGTGCAGACAAACAATTTTTGTAGGGACTGTGGTTGGCATACAGGCTTCTGCAGATATCATCCAGTACCATTTTAACAGTGTCATGTTATATTGTTGCTGTTACACTACTGTCATGTTATACTGTTGTCCATTAACTTGTCAAAATTTGACTCTGTCTCTCTCTCTCTCATATATATTGCCATCCCCAAAAAATGGCCCTCTGACTGCCATCCCAAAAATGTGTCCCCTGCTGTCCCCCTGTCCCTGTCCCCAAAATGCCATGGAACATAGCGATTATATGCATAACTGTATTACATATACAATTGAATCAACCAACACTATTAATCGATTACTTCAATTTAAGCTCTCCAATCCAAGCAAACAGTTCAGATCAATTATTTCTGATTGAAGAAACCATATCCACAAGTCTTGAGCGGATGGAAGGATTCAAACTTTTCTTTCGAGTGGATTCAAACCTTTTCTCTAATAGCATTGAGCAAAGGGGGAAATCCATAGATCTAGCTTAAGTTAAACAGGCATTTGCTCTTATTGAGTGATTCGTCCTTGGCTCTATCAATTGTTTGTTCATCATGTGAGTTGTTTTGTTGGTCGGTTCAATCTACAAAGGCAAGTGGGGTGCACATTAAGAGGAATCACTCATTATAATTGTCTTAAGATACCACAAATAGAATTTAATTGTGAAGCATAGCACAAGAATTCTCTGCCACTTAAAGTGCTATTATGATTGCAAAGTGAGGCAACTAAATACTGGACTAGGATAAAATCATAAAGCATATCCACTAAAGAATAAGAGGGAAAACATCTAGACAAACAGTATTAGGTGAAGAACCGATTGCAAATCAAATAAGGTTTGGGAATCCAATTTTTACAATGTTTCATTCTTTGGAGTATGTTATTTCAGTTTGTGCAAGAACCAATTTAAAGACATGTCCCAGGCTGGATTCTTGTGCTTAGGTTCTTATTCATGGGTGGGTAGTGCATTTGCTCCTTATCCTAGCATCTCCCACCTTTCCAGTAGGTGTACTTATCAATGTGGGAGCTTATTCTCTTAATCTATAATTGGGAATTTTGAATTCTCTATCCAAGACATTTATTCGTCTCAATTTAGAGTAATCTGGACTGGGAGAGTCCCATCTACAAATTGATGGAAGGACCAAAAAAGTTTTTTGATCCACTTGGCTTCAATTATGCAGATTAATCCCAAAAAATGGATCACTTGCTCAAGTACCTCATATTTCCATTCCTTACAGTATCATATGGAAAACAGTCTAATGTCAAAGTTACTGGTTATTATTAACCATATTAAGTTAAACAGTTAGCTATAGCAAAGCATTTCCTGACAATGTTATGAGTGTATATTCTCTCCTTTGTGTGAGCTTTAGCCTGCTCTATTACTCTTAGTGATAGGATCAGTATTCATGATTTTACCAATGTTGTCCCAGTATTACAATCCCAATGATGTTCAGATGTACAGGTGGCATGTGTCCTCTCCTCTGTGCCTCTATTTTTTAAGAAACATATATTTTTTCTTTTTCATTTTTACCCAAAAAAATAGGGAAAAGGATAACTGTAGAATTCCATCCATCAACCCTGATCTAACACAAGCCTAGTTAGTTTCTCATGGTAAATAAAATAAAATGTAATATAAAATCTAAATGGAATTTACATGTACTACAAGGGATATTGAATTTGACATGGTAAAAAGACAATCAAATGCAAGTGAAAATTGAACTTGACCATTCTAGAATTAAGTGCATATAGACCAATCTCTGTCCATGCAAAAAGAATTACAGCAAAATCTACTTATCTTCACATTGCTAATCTTTTTGATATGCTTATCATTTAAAGTGACACCAAACAAAGATACAGAATCATGGACATTGTAATCTTACTTATTTGTATAAAATATTAATATCCCTCTAAACTTGATGTAATAACTAACAAAGTGAACATGATCACTTAATAAGTGATGCCTACAGTTTGAACCCTTCATCTGACCAACTCCATATAAGTAACAGGAAAGAAAGCAAATTATGCTGTTAAGTATGCAAATTTTTTGTTCAACTGGTCAGTTGCTGCATTTTTAAGACTAGATGCACTCATTGTTAGGGCCCACTACCTAGGTACAAAAATGAACTGAGATCCAAAAATGTGGGAAAATGGGAATCAATCTGCACCATTCCATTAAGTGCATTTTTTATTCCCGATAGGCAGCTCCCTTGAGTGGAAGGGTGAAAAAGTCAATACTCCCGATTTTTATTTTTCTTAGACGTTTTAGACAGGTGCAAAATACATGCAGCCAAAGATTAAATATGAGAAACCATTCATCTTATTCTCCTATAGCAAATCGTGTGCATAGGAAGAAGCAAATTGCAAAAGTACTTTGAATGGTTGTTGATTAAAAATTAAAATCCTTCCTGAGTTGCAATGTTGTAGCTTGTGGAAATCACAGGCAGGTAATGGTTGTTTGGTTAACTGTAAATTAATCACTGTCCCAATTCTCATCAATTTTTTTCTTTCTCTTATTGATTTCCACAACCTTGTCTTTTCTGTCCCTGTCATTTGCCCCACGTATCTCCTGGCTCCTGCCTCTGGCAACATCTTCTCCATCAGAGTCAGTCTCGTCATGCATATACAGCACACCATCTTTGGTGTTATCCTTATTATCTTCATCACTACTCCAATGATCATACATATCACTCTTATATCCTCTGCTTTTGTCAGTTACATTGTCTGTAGTGTACTGATTATCATCACTGCTTTTATGTTCTTTTCTTCCTTCGATGACAGCCTCATCATCACTATCCCAGTCCTCATCCATCCAATCTTCATCCGTGCTCTCAACTTCGCTGGTTCTGCCATTGCTACTTACAGTTCTATTCATCACATTGCTCTGAACATTTCTCACTCTCTCCTTTGTTTTGCTCCTAACATTTTCTCTTTCCTCCTCACCCTCAAAACCAAAATCTTTTTCACTCTTACACCCTCTGATTTTGTCAGCAACTTTATCTTCAATATCCCAATCTTCATTCTCACTACTTGTCATGTCATTTTCAGTGCCTTCATCATCACTGTCCCAATCCCCAACCACATCCTTACTTCTTCTTGATCCATCTAACATAACCTGGTTTCCTCTTCTGCTTCTGTCATAGTTGTCCCTTTGTCCTCATCTATTCCCTTCATCTGTATTCCTCCAGCCTCTGTTGCCTCCAACATCCTCTTCACTATCCATGTTGCTGTCCATGTTCTTTTCAGGTATATCTTCACGATATGATTCATCACTACCAACTGGCCTACTCCAGTATCTAATTTGTTCCCTTTCTCTCTTTTCTGCAGCCTCTTCAGCAGCCCACTCTTCATCTGCTGCGTCCTCTATCTCAGCAATAAATCTATCCAGCTCTTCTTGGTCACTGTCTTCAGCAGGAGGTTGTGTCTCCTGCAGTTCAGTCTCATCTGATTGTTTTTTATCTCCACGGAACATATATGGAGTACCTTGCTTCTCATCAATTGCTCGGAAGAAAGTTGATGCAACCTTTTCAACACTGGCCATAGCAACAGGATCCTCGGGATTCACGCCCCTCCGTCTAAGCTCTTGCTCTATTTTTTTAATATTTATCTTCTGAGATTCTAGGGCTTGCTCAAACCTGGCCTTAAACAATGCCTGCATAGCAAACAAGAATTATAAATACTTAGAATAACAAATGAGCAATAAATACAGAATTTAAAAACAGGAAATGTGATTACACTAAAAGGGCTTACATGTTTTTTGATAAAGTAAAGTTATGTATGAGTATTATATCAGGCATCATTATCTGACAAATGTTAAAGTACAGAGGTAGAGCAATACACTTTGAGATTACTATCTTACAAGTGGAGTTGATACAACAAGAACAACATAGAAAACTATTAACGTAATATACTAGAGACAAATTCCAACCAACAAAACTGAAAACTTCAAAACATAAAGAATCTATTGCACATTGGCAGGATCATACTGATGGCTTCACTTTATTTTGTAGCTACAACACACCCTAGTTGTTTTAAAAGGTTAGGGGCTGCTTGGTTTCTAACATGTGTATGTACATGGGTTAATTGTTTTGCATTTGACTCCTTGTGGTAAGGCAATTTACTTATGTCAAATGGCTTATCACATTCATAATCTTATCCCCTTACCGGTACCCGTCCAATATTAAAATATGAAATTTAACTAAGCAAAAGTATTTATTCATTTCACAGGTTTACACTTTTATGGGTAAACAGATCTTTTTAATTTGCTCTGAAGGAACGAAAGTTAAGTATACACTTTAAGTGTTTTGAGCTCTGTTCTTTACTTAATGTTTTTGATGAGCACATGATTATACTAAGAGGGGGGGATGAACCAGTATAATACAATTTTTTACTTTTTCAACTTAACAATTACAATAGCATTAATTGCACAATATCAATAACAAGAACACGCGATTTATGTCGAAACCCTTACGGAAGAAAACCACGGCAAAATATTGCTTATATAAAACTTTTTTACAAACTTCATAGGCACCAACCAATTGGAGACACCAATCCCCACAATTCATAGGCACCAACCTACTGGAGGCACCAACCACCACAATGGTACCTACTAGAGACACTAAGCCCCACAATTCGTAAGCACCAACCCCCACAATGGTACCTACTAGAGACACTAATCCCCACAATTCATAGGCACCAACCCCCACATCGTAGGCACCAACCCCCACAGCTAAGCACAAACTTAGCAAGAGACACCAAACTTTAGGAAGCACCAACTTCCAAACAAAGTTCCACCTTAGAAATGTTGTTTTTTCAATGGATGATGAGTAATTCAATCTTTTCAACAATTATACTTTCCTTCACAAATCTGCTACAACTTCTGCTCCAAATCTGCAATAATTCTACTCTTTAGATCTGCTATAATCACCTTAAGATAACTGTTCCAAACCTGCAATAATTATCTTCTTAGTTCTGCTATAACTCCCTCACAAATCTGCCTTTAAATGATCTTTTATTATTTTCTTCACTCTCATATGCTGGTGTATATATGATTTATCTTTATTTTTACACAATCTTCCTTCCACAATTCTTTCTTTTTATATCTTCATATTCAATGAAAAGATACATGTCTTTGAAAAGAGATATCCATTTGAAAAGACGTCACCTTTTGTTAAAAATTCCTTTATGTTGATTGCCTTTTTAAAATACTTTTATCTATCTTCAAATGCTATCATATATCATTTCAAATAGAGTTCACTGCCTTAATACATTTAAAGATCATTGCCTACTGTTTCATCTTAATCGCTGCTATTTATATATTAATTGCTGCCCATTAATCATTGCCTAGTTATTAATAATCGATGTTTCTTCAGAATGGAATCACTGGCTTTTAATAAACATAATCCACCTTATGAGATATATTAATTGCTGCCCCTTAATGTTATATTTAACTTGGGTGATTAAAAGAGATTTAAATACAACAGATCTAAATCAGTCGACTTATGGGTTGACCATCATTACATGTTTGGGCACCAATAGTGATTTTCATTTGCACTAATACTCATAGGAGTATCATTATTTACTTTATCCTCTTCATCAGTTCCGAATTCATCATTTGCATTATAGTGAATATTAAATATTTACATCTTCACATAATCACCTCCTATTGCCTTAGTTCTTGCCTATGAACAAAACGTAATAACTCGTCAACCTTTCTTTGATGAATCCATTTCAATTCTAACACAAATGCTTTGTATATCATTCATATAGAACCAACGATAATCAAGAGATCATCTATTAGTAGGTTGCCATAGAGAATGTTGCTCTAATCTTTCCACCATCAATATATATATATATATATATATATCCTTGGATGCAATTGCCTTTTTGACATCAAAGATAGTAACGTAACATTCTTACTTGAAATCAATGAAAACAATATGATTACAATATTTCCGACAGTTCTAAGTTCTAAAAGTTCAGGAAATTTAATGGGTTAGAAAGCATGCTTTACAGTATTATTATTTTACCTTGTTTGGATAAAACTGATGATTATATGATTATGTATGGAGGAAATGTTAAAATGTTAAAATACCATATAAAATAAAGAGACCATGATTCTGTAAAATCAACCCAGTTGTTAAACAAGCATGAGTAAGAACAACGAAGACGTTATGAAAGGGCCCAAATATAATCATTAAAACAAGTTTTAAATGGATGAAAGGTACTATACCTATCAATAAAAAGTTGATTTGTAAACTCCCAAATTTGCACTGTAGAATTCACTAGAACATAACAAAATTACTGTTCTACTTGTCTGAGCAAATGACAGTACTTAAAAGGAATGAATGTTGCTCAAAACAGGGAATTTAAAAAGTGAAAATAAAACAATATCACCATGAACACTCAGAAATTCAACCTTAAAAACCCCTTAAGGGGAAAAAGAAGCTTTGTAGAGGCAAAATCTTGACTACCTTGATCTTATTAATCTCAAAGAAAAACTATAGAAAGTGGATGTAGCTCAAATTGCTCCTATCCTCACTGTCAAGTTCACAAAATGACTATGAACAGCTGAATTCTCCTACCTTGATTGCTACAACACTCACTCCAATCTCCAATGATCAAATCCATGTCTTCTCCCTTGTATATAGTTGTTGGAACAGCCCCCTTTGTGCACTACAAGATCCAGAGAAGAAATTAGAAGTGGACGAGTTGGCTTTCCATTTCAAAGGCCAAACTTGGCCAGTTGTAACCAAACTGACAGTTGACATCAAGCGGCAGGACAAAACCAGGAGTATTTTCCTGCTGATCACTAATTTGATACTTCATACTAATTATAGTATTCATCAGATCTTTATAAACCACACCTCTCTTCTTAGAGAAGCTTTGGTTCCACAAAAACTTAATGAGACAACTGTTGGAAAAATGTTGTCATTGATATCAAAGGATTGGAAGACATTGCACATGGGCTGACCCATGTTATGCATCCATTGGAGGTTTTTAAATTGCAAAATAAAATTAAAATAAATTGGACGACCCCCCTCTTGGAGCCACCCCATTTAGGAGTGTTTAAATTTAAAAATAAAATTAATTTCATATTTTTTGAGGGCCTCCCAAAGTGGGACGACCCCCTAGAGAGGTGCACCCACCTTGGGCAATGAAATTAAAAATAAAAATAAAATCATTATTAGATGCTGGCCGACCTATGTGAAGAGGTGTCTATAAATGTAAGGTTGCCTCTCTAGGAAAATAATGTGTTTTCTAAAGAGTTGCTGTTCTTGGAAGAAATATAATAAGGGATTGTGAAGGACTTTTCAAGCCAAGCTTTTAACAAATATCTTTCTATATATTAGCAGATTTGGAGAATAGTATTGTGGCAGAGTTGTGAAAACATTATGGCAGATTTGTGAAGACATTATGGCACATTTATGAAGACATTATTGCAGATTTTTGTGGAGACATTATTGCAGATTTTGTGAAGACTATATTACAGATTTATGAGAGGAAATGTGGCAGATTTGTGAGGTGTAAGGGCAGATCCAAGAAGTTGCAAGTCAAATTATCATATTGTTCTTGTGGAGGTTGGAGCCTCCTACTTGAGGAGATTGTGAGGTTCAAGCCTCTTATTGAAGAGATTGGAGTCTCTTGTTGAGTTGGTGCTCAATGGTGGGGATTGGAGTCTCCAATGGATTGGTACCTACAAATTTTGTAAGATTTATAAAAGCAAGATTTTGCCATGGTTTTTTCCCATAAGGGTTTCCACATAAAATTGTGTGTCTCTTGTGCATGTCCTTAATTGCTACATCTTGCATGAATGATACTGCTATGGATAATTAGGGCTTGAAGTAATATTGCTATGCTTGATTAAGTTGAAAAGAAGTAAAGTTCTGATCTATATTGATTCACCCCCTACCCCCTCTCAGTATAAGTGTGTGTTTCATCAACAACCAGTAGGGAAAAAGGTTTTCCACTTTCTCCCTGGAGTCCCACTTTCCAAGACTCTTGAACTCTACTATAGATCTCCATTGTCTTCCAATATAGCACTACTCCTTTCTGAGTATTGCTCGAATGTCTTCCATTGTAGCACTACTCCTCCAAAGAAGATAGCACTTGTTTGCCTGCTTCCTCATCCAACATGAAAGGCTCATAAAGATGAGAGCATTCACAATTCACCATTGAATGCATCTCCGTGAAAGGGGTAGATCAAATCTGAAAGCATTCTCACCAATAGCCTCCAAGATGGTAAATGGCCCATATCTAAGAGGTTTGATTTTCTTAGCTTTTCCTTGCCTAGAGAAAGCCACACCTTATCTACTACCATGAGTTTGTGTTCCCTCCTATGCTGGTCCTATCTTTCCTATACATACTTTGTGTTTTCTCTAACTATTCCTTCACTTCTGGTTGGATTTGTGTAATCCTCTCAACAAATCTTGATGTCTTAGCCACCTTCACATCTTGCCCTTCTTGATCTTTCTTTTGTTCTAATATACAATCAAGTGGACTATTGGAGTAATTTAGTACTCTTTTGCTTTAATTTACTTAGGTCATGTTCCTTTTTGTTGTCTCAAGTCATATGATGAGGACATATGTCGTGATCTTGTTTTATCCTCACCTAGGGTTTCCTTAGGGTTGCTTTATTAGATTTTAGGTTTCCTTTATAAGGATTCATTGTATCATTATTCATTATTTAGGATGCTTGTATAATCAACATGATTCATCTTTCTAGATCAATTCGCCTTTGGTCTCCATAGCTTTTTGTTTCTCTCTCATTCTATGATAGGCGTTTGATTGCGAGAGATTTTCGGGAGCTGTGGAGTTGAAGGTTCAACTCCAATATGGTATCAAAGCTCCAAATCTGCAATCCTCTGTTCAATTTTGAGAGATCTAGTCTTGGGGAAATTTTTGGTGCTTCTTGGACTCAAACGAACCTCACTGTTGTGTCCGTAACGCCCAAAAACCTTAGGATTGACTATTGTTTCATCAAAATTGGAGGTCGAAATTTTTAGCATATTCTCTTACATTGTCATAATCCATCATAACTCTATTATAGCCAACTCACCAATTCATGTGCTCCATTTTAGCTCCATTATTTTCATTCAAAGATGTTTTGTGTCATGTCATTCTTACATGTCAATATTCATTCCACAAGTCAAGTCGACAACGTAACCTCCTTCTTACATGCTCTAACGTACACCATAGATTCCCTTACATTTCTTCCATAGTCTTACATTGTTATAGATGCTCTTACACATCTTACATGACAAAATATTGTCTCACATATCAATGCATTCACATGGCATAATAGCCAAGCTATAGTGGGACACCTTTATCCATGAGCACTCACAAATAATTAATAAATAAATAATAAATCAAACATTAGAATTGCAAGGTGTATGACACACTTATCCCAACATTCTCACATTTCTCATATGCATTTCAAGAACAAAAGGGAACATACTAAGGATCAAAGCACCCATACACTCACTACGCCACTTGAATTTCTTTGTGCTTGTAGGCTTTGTGGATGAATCCACAACATTCTTCAAAGTGTAGAGCATTTTCAAGCATTACCCTTCCATTCTCTACCATGTCACGAACAAAATAATATTGAACATCAATGTACACCATTTATACATGAAAAATCGGGCTCTTTGCCAAGCGAATGGCACTCTTATCATATCTAATCTAAATATCTAAACACAATCTCTAAAGCCAAATGGGGTTCTTATAGGCATGAGTAGTTGCCATAAACTCTTACCTCTATTGTGGAGAAAGTGACCACAACCTAGTGCTTTCTCATCCAACTAATAGCACCACTAAATAGGTTAAAAACATAACTACTAGTAGGTCTTCTACTATCAAAATCTCTTGCCCAATCAAAATCTTCATTCTAAGTGTTGCAAGTGATTTGTAAGACCTCTATGAGTTTGTTGCAAGTTAACTTACAGAACATCTACGAGTATCACCACCACTACTACATGCATGCTCCAAATGATCTATGGTAGGTTGGTTGAAAGTGAGCTATAAGGCCTCTTCAAGTTGGTTGTAGGTGACCTATTGTACCACACTAATAGCATATAAAATACTCTATAGTGCCCCACAAGTATCTAAAACTCTCATTACAACAACACAATGATCTCAGCTAAGGTTAGCCATAAAATGGCTCAAGTCTCTCACTACTTGGGCAATGTTTAATATTGTGTAAACCATAGCATGCATAAGACTACCAACTACACTAGTGTAAGGAACATGAGACATATCCTTCATCTCACCAAGTGTAGACAAACATCGCTCCACTAATAACTTAGTCCCCATTGAAGTAAGAACACTTGCTATTCTACAATCTCTCATGCTCAAACATTATAATATAGATGAACTTAGCATATCAAATTGTTCAAAGCTTTATGTTTACTCTCTCTACTAATCTCTATATGTAAGATGAACTTAGCATCCCCCAAGTCTTTCATATCAAATTGTGCAAAAAGCTAAGATTTTGAGTCCCTAATCACATCCTTACTATTACTAAAAAACAACATATCATTAACATTCAAAAAAGTTATAACAAGGAAATGATCACCATCCTAATTGTAATAAACACAATGAGTTGATTTGGGCCTCACAAATCCCAATCTCAACACAAAACATCAAACTTTTAATACCACATTTAGAGTGGTTGTTCACCATACAAAGATTTTTTCAATCTACTAACCATTGACTCTTTACCTTTTCGACATAGTGACCAGCTATGACATAAATTTCTTCCTCCAAATCAACATGCAAGAGAGTCATTTTCACATTCATGTACTCTATCTAAGGATCAAAAGCCACTGCAATAGATAACAAGAACCTAATAGATGTCAACTTAGCAACTGGAGAAAAAATCTCACCAAAGTCTTGTTGGTGTATGTTTTATCATTCACCAAACATTAGAATAAAAAGTCCAAGGACACTTTATCCTCTCCTGAAAAACCACCGCGTATGCTAAGATTGCGAGAAGATCATATGGCAATTCCAATGTTTCTTTTGTCAGGTCTTGACGTGTGGATAAGCTCAATGGTCGTTGTGATATGTTGGTAATACACAAAGGGACTTACGTTAACAAATCACTCACAAGCTAGGACTTAGACTAATTTGACAATAATGCTCTCTTTTTTTTTGTTTTTGGTTTTCAGTTTCGGAGTTTCAAAAAAAAGTGCAAGAAGGATGAGGGTTTAGAAGTTCTAATCTACTCCTAAGAACTCAAGAGACGGTAAAGACTGGGTGAAACAAGTAACAACACTTTGCTTCGCCACACTGAGGACAACTACACAAAGTGAGTGCAATCTTCTAGGGGTGTGCTTATGATTTTCACGTCACCAATAACTACCATCAAATCGAACAATATTTATTCATACAGAAGTTAAGCATCCACAATATAGGCTCAGGCTAACTTTACACATTGAACAAAAATCATTCATTCAAAGAAAGTATGAGCAAAGTTTCACCAATCTCTACTATCAAATCTTTCATTCATCTAACATACATTCAAATCAAATTCTACTTTAAATCTATTCCATGTTCTATGCTAAATCTATTCTATTGTTGAAGGAGATATTCAACCATGCAACCACTTGACAATAAGAAGGATTCAAAGCAAATCATGCATATGAACTTCTATTATCCAAAGTAGCTATACGCAACATTTTCATAACACTCACTTCACCAAATGAAAATGAGAGAATAAGAGTTTATATAGAGTTTTTGAAAATAAATGAATGGCTGAGATCAATCTGAGATCAACGGCAGAGATTAAAACAAATCAACCCTAACTAGGGTTTCCCAAAACAATCATCAATATCCAGTGGATGAAGAACAAGTGGCGTTAGGAGCTATCTTCTAGGAGGCGCATCCTTATCCTCCTGAGTGGCACTGTATTCAATCAATCTAGACACTATTGTGCTGACCTCCTCTATTGTGACATGTGGCAACATATTGACCTTGAATTCCAGCATGTCCAAATCATCTGCACATTCAGTAAAGGCAATCTCCCAATCTGATTCCTATCGTTGGAAGGCATCCCGGATGGATAAGAAGTTTGATGCCTTAGTCAAATTTTGCTTCAGGATTGGCCCAGCGGTGGCGAAGAAAGTCTCCCGGATTCTGAGCTTTAGATTCTCTAGCCGCATATCATTTTCTCGGACAATATCTTCCTCAAGTATATCTGCAGCTACAAGTAAAACCTTATTTTGAATTGCCCTCATCTACTCCTCCGTTCTAATAGCATCAGCCTTCACCTTCTCCAAGACTTCGCTCCGCGTAATTAATGCCCAGTATCAGTTGTTAAAATCATATGTTGCACCTGCTGCAATAACTTTTCCATCAATCAATTCCTATTTCGGAACTCCTTTCAGCACTCTGAGACATGGGATAATTTTGTCCTGAATATCTTGGAGGTTGTCCCATGCTTCTGCCAAAACTGCAATCCTTGAAAGCAAAGAGGAAGTTTGTCCATAAGCCAACATCAATCTTTCCACGAATGTAGCTGCTTCTCCACTCGTGCTTGCTATCCACTCCTTAGTTTCTTTAGCCGTGACCATCTCTTCTTCAGAATTTTTGATCATTTCTTGTGAACAGTTCAAAAGTGGAGGAACTACTGGGTCGGCCTGATCAAGAGGTTTTGTTAAGTGTTGAATGTATTCTTTCAGGCGTTCAATCTCCTTCTTATATTCTCGTTTCTTTGCCACTTCCTTTTCCAACCTCGCCTTGATGGAAGCGATTGAATTGTCCAAGTCTTCCACGTCTTGACCTTTTGTTGTTGGGCCCAAGTCGACAATAGTTATGGCATATTCTTGGGGAGCAATATCCTCCTTCGACTTATCCACCGTTGGTACAACAATTTGTACTGAACGGCAAACGGCTTCGTCCCTCTGGATTGTGGAAAACATTTTGGCAGGCTTCTTTACAGCAACTGTTTCTAACCTGGCCAAGAAATCGGCCTTATCATCTTCCTCTGGAATTTCTGCTGGTACTTTTATCTTCAATTTTTCCTTTAACCAATCAGGAATAGTAGGCTACTCAATGCCTTCCTCTTCCTGAGTATTTCCTTCACATGGGATATCTTGGACTCCTCTAAGAGCGGAAATCATCCCCTCTTGAAACTCTTCACTCAGAATATCTATTTCATTTTTGGACTCAAGTATCTTTGTGCCTGTGGGAGATGGAGGCTCATCATTGTCAATGTTCTCCTCAAGGATTGGAGAAGGAATTCTAATTTCTGCCAAGGACTCATCCTCAATGGTTAATATCTCATTCACATTCCTGGACATGGCGGAATGAGATGGTCCTGACCTCTGTTTCTTCTATACAGGTTCTTCATTTACAACCCTCTTCCCTTTCGATCTTATGGAGTCCTCAATTGCCTCCTTCCTTTTTCTAGTGCTTTCAATCGGCTCATTGCTTTGGGATGCACCAACATTTGAAGAATAGGACTCTACTTTGCCCATTAAATTATAAGTCAAAGTCACATTTCTTCGCCGTAGCTCTTGGACTTGCTGATCCATGCACCATTGTGAATATTTGACAACTGGCCTCATCAAGGTGGTTAAGTCTGCGGGCTCGGGTTCTGACCATTTCACAGGAGGAAGAGGCCAATTCTCATCAAACCCTGGTTGGACATACTCTCCATCATCCTCTAGCTGATCAGGCACACGGAAAAGCTCAGTCATTCTAATTAAGTCCACTGGCAATCTGAACAATAGTCTTTTCCTGATTTCATATTCATTTGCAGCATTTGCCCAAAAATCTTCCAAGTCTACCTTATGCTTGTACTTCTTTCCATTCACGATCCCAATGTGGTGGTGAGGGTCAAAATCAGTTCTAGGCCAGTAAGACGTTAATGGGTACCATTGAATTTCCAACCTGGCACTTTCAGCTGCCTGTGCCGATGGACAAGACTCTAGCGTGTTCCCAATGAAAAATGTAAAGGTGATGGTGGCCTTCTGCTTTGATCTCTAGAGGCCTTCGTATGTTTCCAACTACCTGAGGACTTTGAGCAAGACCATTCTGTTAGTAGGGTAGATCGGAAGCTGATATGGACATTCGGTGAATCCCTAAACTCTTATGTAGGTGAACCTTGGAAACTGGATAAACCAAGATTCGTAATTGCTAATCAGGCTCTTGGCCTCATGAGTAAGCCTTTGATGCGTTCCTCCTTGCAAAATCCTAGTGATGTACATTAGGAAGACATCATTCGCTCTCCTGAAGTGGGATTTTTCGCAAAGCTACAACTGGGGATAACAATCATAAGACTTGAATTCATTTTCACTATTGCCTACTACGCCTCTGCAAACCCGTATATCTGTAAGTCCTAGCCAATAGGTAGACAATGTAAGAACTCATGTAGAAAGACTTTGTCCTTTCCAAGTTTATTAACTGTTCATGGAGATTGTCACTGATCATCCACGACCAATTGAACATCTTGACGCCTGAGGTGATCTCGTCAATAAAGTAATACATCCATGTCTCAAATGGTGCACCTTGAGGGCTTCCCATTACTCGATTTAATAGCAAAATAATATCTCCGTAATCTTCCTTGAAGTCTGTCCGAAGCAATTTCTTGGACGTTTTCTTAATGGAAGGCCTTGGCTTCTCTAACCACGTCTTATTGATATTCGTTGCACAAAGATCCATCCGGTCCTCATAAAGTTTTATTGCATCTTCTTTGGTCTTGTATGAAGTTCAGTTATAATTTGGTATACCAAACGCCTCTTGAATGGCTAATTCTCCGAGATGTGCCAATATTCTCCCATCAGGCGCAATGATTTGTCTTTCTTGTGATTTGTCTTTAAAATCTACATGTCCAAGGTTGGTGTCTGTGATGTTCTTCCACTTGGAGTTGAATTTTGATTCTGGCTGCAGTCCCTTGCTGGCGAATTTCATCTAGGCCTTTCTCAAAGGTTCTCCTCTAGTGGTCATCAACCTGCAAGAAACATGAAGAAAATATATTAATTTTAATATTTTAAATTCTGATTTTCTTGGACCTTTGCTCGAAATTTTCACTTCCAACCTGTTGGAAAGTTAAATTCTGTAAAAAAAATCAGACTGAAATTGGCTAAGCACTTAGCAAATTTCGCCAAAATAGACAAAAGAAGGATAAAGAATTCATCAAACTCAGATGTTGAACCTTTGAAATTATACACTTTGACGGTAATTCTGCCTTAAATTTTGTCTTTAGCTCAAAAAAAGCACGCCTATTCTTCAGAAATTCGATCCTTCAACTCAGAAATTTACTTTATTCTCTGCTCTCTTCTTCAAAAATTTACTTTATCTCAAAAAAAATCCTCCTTCAAAAAAATTTATCTTTCACAACTTCGAGAGAGTTTAAATCTTTTCACCATCAAACTTGGAAGAATGAGTTGAAAATGACAAGTTCAACTTCTTATAAAGTTGAAGAATTTGATTATTTTAGCAAATTCATGTTTTTTCTTTGTAATTCATCGAACCTGGAATTGCTTTCTTTTTATCCACCATGGCAACTTAATCTTTATGGCGCCATCCTTAGCCCAATTGTCCTAGATTTTCTTGAGTGAGTTGGCAAGAATCTCTTTGGATTTTCTTGAAATTTTCTAAGTGTTGGATATTTAAAATTTCCTTGGAAAAATATAAAAAGAAAAATATTCTAAGTGTTTTTAAATTTTATTTTTCCAACTTTCCAACCCTTTCATGTCTTTTAATTATGGTGAAATTTTGATTTATCCGTGGATTTTTCCTTGGCCTACTTAGCTTCATGGCGAATTTTAGGCTTCTTTGCCAAGTCAGACTTCATAATTGTCTTGCCATCTTTCTAACTTGAACGGATTTCATCTTCCTCTTGCCATGATATATCTTCTCTAGGCGGACTTGGTGAGGGCTAAGACATTTCATCTCCCATCTCTCCTCTAGGTGGACTTTATGACCTCTTTGCCGTCTTATCTTCAAGTGGGGCGGACTTTGCCTTGTCTTTGACATTGTATTTCCTTCCAAATTTTGAAATTTTATTCTCCAAGGTATCCATACTTTAGCCAATTTCATGAGTTTTTCTTCCCTAGGTGTCAACACTTAGCCTATTTTTGAGTTTTCTTTCCTCCTCTTGGTTGGGCGGACTTTAGCTTTGTCTTGCCATATTCTCTTCAAGGTGGGGGCGGACTTTGCTTGTGCTTTGCCAAGGTTGGGCGGACTTGCTCTTGACTTGGACAAGTGCATGGCGGACTTCAAGACTTCCTTGCCATCTTTTCTTCAGCTTGGGCGGACTTCACTTGGTCTTTGCCACATTCTCCTTTAGCATGGCGGACTTCACTAACACTTAGACATTTTCTTTCCTAGCCAAGGGCGGACTTTGCTTGTGCTTGGACAAGTCCATGGCGGACTTCCTGTTGGTCTTGCCATCCTTTCTTTTGGGTTGAGCGGACTTGACAATGGTTTGGACATTCCTTTTGCCATCTTTTCTTGGTGTCTAGGCAAACTTTGAAGTCTCTTTGCCAAGCTTGTCTTCCTAACATTTGGACGAATCTTTGGTTATCATCTGGATCATCTGGGACAAAACCCTCGCCATGGGATTTTCTCTTGCTTTTTACTCTTGGAGGTGCAAAACCTTGATTCTGAAGATGAAAACGTTGACACCATGACCTGTGGGACCCAAACCCTGGCACTTTCTAAAAATAGAAATTACTAAAAATAGAAAAAAGCAAAAAGCAAAATTTCTAAAAATAGTAAATCCTGGATTGGTCCAAAAGTGCCAAAAATAGAAAAAGCAAAAAGTAAAAAAGTAGAATCCCTAAAAAATAGTAAGTGTCAGAATTGACTCAAAGCAATGGTGTTCTTCATCCTCTGGACCTTCTGAGCACTTTGACGATGTCTATGCACTATTTTGGGCTTGAATTCTCTACTTGGCTCGGATGATTCCTCAAAACTCTAACTCCAAACTCTCAAAGCAATGAACTTTATGAAATTGTAGCACCAAGACAAAACCCTAAAAAGCAAACTACTGGGGGTCCCCATTTGCAATGGGGCGATGTGTGAAATAGGTCACAACACGTCTATCCCCTCAACTTAGGGATATCCTTTCATAACCAATCTTGCCTTGTACTTCTCAACAATGACATCTAAACTGGACTTTTTCTTAAAGACGCTTCCTTCCTTTCGGCAATTGAACCAAGTCCCACGTTTCATTCTTGAATCTTTTTCAATGCAGCCATCTTTGCATCCATGGCCAATTTCTAGGACTTGCTATTGTCCATCTCCATTGCCTCTTTCACAATTCAAGATTCATTAGTGTTAGTTTAAGTTACCAATCCTAGTACTAATTTGAGCTCAACAATTTGATTCATAGAATTAGGTCAAAAAAATGTTTTAAGTTGGGTTTGTTTTGGGTTCATCCATACAAAAACATATGAAAATCATAATTAAGTTCAAACTACCACATAACGTCATATAATAAACAAAGCCGCCATTAAAATTAAAAATACTCCAATGTCAATTAGTCAAACTCAAATGTCATGATATATATTAAAATTAAAAGTAATAATGTCAACAATCAACCATAACATATCAAACTTCAATGTCATTTGGGTCTTCAAAAATATCATCGACATCAATAATAGATGATGTAGGTAATAGTATATTAAAAGTACCACAAGTAGTGCCACTAGCACTTCCATGCTTGCTAATTGGCTCACCATTGCATCAAGTGCAACAAGTTGGGAAGTGGAAGCATCCAAGTCAATATGCTCTAACTCGATATCCTACTTCCTCACATCACCTTTTATTGTAGCTAGTTTGTGTGAAATAAAATGCAAGTTGAAATACGCATAAAATAAGTCCTTCGCCTCTCTTGAGTGTAGTCGATTGCACTTTACTAAGTGGAAGGAGTATGTGCTCTAGTTATTCTCAGATGCAAATGAATTAGCAACCTATTAAGATAAAGTTAGATAAAGCCTTAAAATTTAAAATTATAAATGAGACTTCAGTTTTATTTTTTAAAATTATAAAACATACTTGCAATAAAACTTTGATCACGAGGTAGGTGTCAGTATGCTTGGTTGTGGAAGTAACACTAACTATGAACATCAACCTTAAACTTGTCACAAAAAGCATCAATAATTTTGACCAGTGGAGTGTACAAATTCATGAACTCAATCTTGTTAGAATTAGGGAAGAGCCTGAATTTTTGGAAGAGTCTATGCATTATTGTCTGTACTATTCATTGACTTCAAAATCTCTATATAGGGAAACCCTCATCAACATAGAAAGGATCTCAGCACTATAATATTTTGGACTCAATGCAAAGGCAAAAAGATGTAGTGAGGTGGCCATTGTTATAAAACAATTTGAAGAATGTTTCTTTAGGATCTTATTTTTCTCATTTATGATGGTTTTCATCTTCTTAATCATTGAGTCAACCCCATCATATGTCTCTCCCACAAGGCCTATCCATGTCGACATAACAAATCATACTCAAAATGGGCTCCATGAAACTAAAGAGATATTCAACACGATCCCACCATATGTCATCAAGGATCGTCCACTTAATATTTGTTGCCCTCTTAGTGCTTGATTGCCTCTATATGAAAAAATTTTGGCTTATGACCATGTTAAAAAGTGTCTTTTGAACCTTCATGAGTCATCTCAAAACAATTGTATTGGAGGCGAAGCAAGTCTTAGCGACCTATTCAAAAATCAAAATACTAAAAATTAAAAACAAAAAAGAAAACATAATTAACAATCTTTGAAAGTTTAAGTGAAACATAAATATTAAAATAAATCTTAATGTTTCACTTATATTCGATAACTCTAATTTTGAGAATGGTTTGAATATGCCTTACGACATGTGGTGGTTGGTGATGAACATTTGGATTTGTTTAGCCTCATCAAACGCCTATTTGACCTAATCAATTTTTGTGCCAATCTTTTGCAACATAAGGTTGAGAGAGTGGATAGCACAAGGTGTCCAAAATGTTTGAATAACACTCTTCGACCAATAAACCAACTACTCTACAATCTTTGGTGTTGTCTATTATAACTTGAACAACATTTTGAGGCTCCACTTCATTAATGGTTGTCATGAGGACATTAGCAATAAATGCACCATCCTTCACCCCCCTTCATAATCCATTACTCTCAAAAACATCGCCCCTTTAAGAGGCACTACAATAACATTGATCAATGGCCAATTTTGTGCATCCTTCCATCCATTCAAAACAATGAGCTGGTCTATTCCAGCCCATGAATCCCTCAAATGAATCCTCTACAAGCTTCACCTCCTTTTCCAATAAAGTGCTATCCACATTCTTAAAACCGAATCCCTTGTACCCTTTCGAAGCTTTATTATTTTTCTCACCATTTGTTACAAATATTGTGAGCAAACAACATTGAAAGCTAATCCACTTACATAGACGCATCTCACAATGTGTCAATCAATAATCTCTCAAAACTCATTGTGAAATACCATTTCCAACAATCTCTTTCGTCTCTTATGTGTAACAACCAAAGGTTGTTCTTTAGGTGTGCTAGGTCCCAAAACTACTCTCCCAAATCCCAAAGACTCGAGATGGTTAAAGGCTAACATATGAGAGTGGGTCATCTATCCTACACTTTGAGCTCAATTGAGACTTGCATCAAATAGAATGAACAACTAAAATGAAAACAACCAAACCCAATTGCATACCTAACCTTAAAAGTTGTCACTATGTCAAATAAGACCAGCTGCAATAACCTCTATATATCTGATTACGCACCTTGCACATGTACCCACAATTATTAGCTTCACTAATCTCTTGAGATATATTCATTTATGCTACATACACACTAGCAAGGTGTAGGCATATTGGACACGCTCTGAAGGTTTATCCATTAAGATTGCTTAAAACTATTCCCTAGTTGTTTTATTGGATCGATGAACAACATGCATATCTACACTACTCCTACACCTAACAAGATGGAAGGTGACTAAATGATGGTTTGATTGATTCTTCACCAATGTAGATTGGTGCCTACTCCATTGCATAACAGAGGCATGAATAGCACAAAGGAAGGAGATAAAACTTGCATAGCATCAATAGAACTAGACTGCACTCACATACAATCATAGATTAATATTGCATGTAACATACTTAATAAGCCAAAACTAGAACTACCAATAACCACATGAAACAAAAGAATCACAATCACAAAACATTTGCAATTCATTAAGTGTTGTCACACACCATCGAACCCTCATTACAATCGTGCCAGCAAATGTGGCAAGAAGCAACATACAATTGCGATTATAGTGCTTCCTTGAATCTCAGTAACCAGCCATGGAGACATATAGTTATATGAACATGCATTACAATATCATTCCCAGATTATTGCAAAGCATATCCCTTCATGTGCAACTCATACAAGCATTGTTTGATGCCTTAGAACAACCTACAAACTATGCCAAACCAAAAAATTGGCTCAACAACCAACACTTTGAATGAATGAAGAGCTTGAATCTATAGATTGGTAACCTAAGAAATTGAGTTGTGAAGGAGAAGGCATGTGGATTTGATTTTGCAGAGATCACCCATGCTTCAACCATCATCATGATAAATGCTATGAGCCTACATACCAAATTTACCCCTTTGAGATTCACAAATACCTAGAACAATGAGAAACCCAATTTTTGTCCATTCACCATGCCTCTACACATTAATGGTGTGTGGATTCTTGTGCAAAGATGAAGAAATCACTCGAAAAATATGCTAAAATAGTGACATGGAGATGACATGTCAATTGTCGAGCTCTGCAATCTCAACTAGTGCAATTAATTAGGGTATGGGTAAAGTGTAATTCTCCTTGGGATCCATGCCAATTGCATAAAGAATTATTTATGGGCACCATCTGATTTAATCTAGCAATTGCAGGGCCAAATCAAGTCAATAATGAGCTTTGATTCGTCTAGGAGGGTAGATTGGGTTTGCAACGAAAAATGGTGAGAATTCTGAACAATCGAGGATCAGAGAAAATTCATGCTACATGCCAAGATTGGAGCATCAAGGAATCGAGGAATCGGAGAAAACGGATAAATCATGCTAGGAATGGCATCGAGGTATGGGAAAGTTTGATATTCCGAAAGAATTGCAAAGGGACTTAGAGAAGAAATGTGGCCCTTCGGGAAAGGCATGCCAAGGATGATAAGTCCAACAAGAATGCAAGGACACAAAACAACAAAAGACAACACTTAGACGAATTTTACAAGGGCAAGAGTGAGTTGTTGGGATTAGCAAGGAAGGCATGCAAGCATGTAATTCCCTAGAAGTCTGAAACTTTGATAGACACATAAAAGCACAAGGCCAGCACTTAGCCAATTTTGGTTTTTGACAACTTAGGTGGTTGACTAAAGTATAAGGGGGGAAACAACACAACAAAAAAGACATCTTTTGAACATATGGGACCCATTTAGTATGTCTTAGATCAGTTATCAACAATGGGTGAAATATGATTATGATTCACAAAATGGAAAGGACTCAAGCAAAAATTTACATTAAAGATTTGAGTCTGGCCCTTCACAAGTTCAAGATTAAATGGATGAGCAAGGGGCCTTATTCCTCAAGATCCTTTATTTTCCAAAGGTCGATTTGATCTACAACCTATTGCTTCATCTACTTTCACTTGCTCAATAATACATGCTATGACTTGCTCTGGTGGAATTCATAAACCATTATTTCCTAGGCAAGCGTTGATGTTTTGTCCAAGAATGTCACACAAATGAGCTTCCACCCAGCTATATGAGCTTGAATACCTAACACCACACCCATTGCAAATCCACACATAACCCTCACCACCTTGAACTTCTTGTTCTAAAGCAAAAGATTGGCCAATGGAGCTAAAGCTAGTTGCCATATTAATCCCTATGGCAAGAAGTTTGATAAACAACACATTCCAAACAAATGAAAACAAAATATACATATAACTAGCTCATCTTAAAAAAATTAAGCATATGCCTAAAATTCATAAAACAATGGAAACAAAACAAAGAAAGAGAGTTCATTTGTAAAATAAAATAAAAAACTTGTCTCTTTAACAAAAATCTTCCTCTAAGATCTCCTTGGCAATGTATGGGCTCTTACACATGCATAGGAATAGTAAACCAACCACTTTGAAGCCTCCGCCAATCAATCTTCAACTATCTGTTGAAAATATTGTCATTGATGTCAAAAGGTATATGGAGATAGTTGCATTTGTTGTCATTGATGTCAAGAAAGCATGTGCCTCTTAGTGAAGGATTTATTTATTTGGAAAATACTGTTTCGAAAAGATACAATTTCATTTTGGAAAATTTGAGAATGAATTCATTGATTTATTAGCTTCTTGATGGCCAATGTCCTTATGCAAGCATGGATTTAATCTTATGAAATTGTGGATGAGAAGATAGTCGACTCCTTGTCTTGTTGCTACTTTTGTGGAGGGAATTAAATTCAAAATTGAAGATCACAAATGAAGCCGACTTCATTTAGAAATAATGTTTCCTTTATGATGGCTAACCTTCCAAGATTTTGGCACCCAAACTTGAAATTAAAATATCATACTAATGCTGGCCAGCCTGTAGTGCCACCATGAAAAAGAAAATTTAAGTTAACCATTTTATGTGGCCGACCTGCACTGTGAAGTTGACATGATTAAGGTATATATAGAAGATCATTTGGGAATTAAAAATAATTGAATTCCAAGCATGAATACTCCTAATTTTTAGCAGAAAAAAGCAGCGATTAAGGTAACAAAAGGCAGCAATTTTCTAAATGTGTTAAAGCAACAATCAAAATTTATGAAATACAATGATTCATATTATTTAAGGCAGCGATTAAAATTCATGAAGCATTAGGAAGAAATAAATATGAAGGTAGCGCCTCAAATAGAAGACAAAAGGTCTTGAACAAATAATGAAAAGGTGCGATTAAGACATAATGAATTTTGTGAAAAGATATCTCCCTTAGTCAAGTGGCCTTCCTTAGTAAATCCATAAAAGAGGAATTGTGTCTATTGTGAAAGGTGATAACCATTGTGAAAGGGTATGTCCTTTACCCTTGTTAAAGACATATAAAAGGAACATAAAGTGGAGATGGAAGAATAACAATTTTCAATGAATATTTCCTGAATAATAAAGAAGAGTAAGAGCAGATACATGAAGAATAAATCAGATGTATAGTGAAGATATTTGTATGATGAAACGAAAGAATTTATGCTAGTGAGATGGATTAACAGTGTTCAGATTTAAGAAGGAAAAGATTTAGAATTTGAATCAGATTTATGAAGATTGTGAAAAGATTTAGAGTTTGAATCAGATTTGAAGATTGTGAAAAGATTTAGAGGTTGAATCAGATTGGTGTGGAAGAAACTATATAGCCATTGAAGAACTAATAGGTTGAAGCCTATCAATTAGAGGTTGGAGCCTCTTGCTGGGTTGGAGCTCAGTTTGTGTGTGGGGGTTGGAACCTCCAATAGGTTGGAGCCTATCAAGTAGAGGTTAGAGCCTCTTGCTGAGTTGGAGCTCAGTTGGAATAGAGAGTTAAGACTCTGATAGTAAGCTGAAGCCTACAAGAAGAATGAGATTAAACTATAATATATATGCAATATTCTGCCATGATTTTTTCCCGAAAGGGTTTCCACATAAATCGTGTGTTCTTATTGTGTTCCTAATTGCTGGATCTTACTTGAATGGTTTTATTGTGATTGGTTAAGTTATGAAAAGTAAAAGATTGTTAGATACTAATTCACCCCGCCCCCCACCTCCTCAATATCACCGTGTGCTCAACACTCTATTCATGCTATGGCAAGCAAGAATGTAAGTTCAACATGAATGAATGTTTTTTTTATGTTTTACATTCACAATGAGGTAAACTAGTTTTGTTTGAGACTTTCAAATGCTTTAGAAGGCGATTTCTAGAGTTAAAGATTTTTTTTTACACATCCATGACAAAGTCATGCCTAAAGGCTAAAACAAATTTTTAAAAAATGAAAAAATATTTAAAAACATATCAAAATCTAACAGGTTTTTTGTGTGTTTTACAAAACTCAAACAAGTTTGAAATGGGTCCACCCGAGTTCATCTAACATGGACCCACAGTGTAATGTCCCTTTCCATTAATTCATCATGCGACAACTAAGAAGCTCATCGCTTTATTTTTCCCAATGGGCTAGAGGAATAAACTTGGGGAAATTGAACAATCAGTATTTTAAACTTTCAAAACTCAAAACCATCAGAATCAGAAATCAAAACAGCAAGTGCAAACATTGAACAAGATGAACATGAATTTCACATGGAAAACCCTTTTAGGTAAAACACCACGGTAGAACAATGCTTTCATTTACTTCAAAGGGCGCCAACCTTGATTACACAAGTGAGCACCAACTTCAATAGGAGCACCAACTCTTTAAGCATTCTCACAACACACCATATCTGCACTTTTTGACTTCAAGACCAAACTGCACAGCAACTGGAAGGCTCATGCATATGCATAAACTATAGTCAAATTCAGAAATCTTTTTGCTCAAGAACATGACTTCATCAGAAACAACAATTGACTTTGCTCAAAAAAATAAAGGACAACAGACTCCAACTTCTCACTGTCAAAAATTACCAAAACAATGATCATAGTTTATGATCAGCACAACTCCACACTGAACCAACTCAGAAAATTAAGATCAAAGACAGCACACAAATCAGGAAAACACATGCCATTATCACTCAAACCCACGATAAGCATTCAATCTGTCGCAGCAATACACTAAGACTTTCTGAAATGAAAAGATAGCAGTATACAGATGGACCAACCCAGGATAAAAACTCTCAAACCAGACAAGCTACCACAGAGGACGTCTCTCTTTCTCAGCAAAGACCCACGAACCTTCACAAAAAGAGCTTGGCATAAATCAATTTCAACGCATACTACTCTCAGCCCATACCCCGAAAGTTATATTGATGCATTTTTCATTATCCTCGAACCATCCTTAAGATTGACAACTCTTCACACAAGCTTGTAATACTAGTCCCACCAGGAACGACAGCAAATAAACTTTCAAAGATGAAAGTCCCCGACTTAAGACATTAAGCCACCACCATACATCAAACTCAATGTGACGATGCCAAGAAAAATGGACAAGTCATTTGAAATATGTACCTATCCTCTCAACACAAAAACATGACATCCTTTTTTTATATAACTCCCCGTGCCATGCTCAGTATAAATTATAAAAGATACTTTTTTCAAAATCACCACGTCTCCTCAAGTTACACCCAACTAAGAAATGCATAAGATTACCTCCTTTTTAATGTTTTGAACATCACATATCATGGCAATAACCCAATCAGTGCACATAACTCATATGGTTTTTTATTCCAAACAAGAGGTTCGCTAACTATATTTTCTTCTATGTCCACAACAAAGACTCAACCATTACTCTATCACAACTCCCGACCAAAGAATAGAGGATAGCGATAGAATTAGGATAGACACACCTCCCCAAAAAAACAACTAAGCATAAATATGGAGTAATCTTTGAAGAGAAAAACACTAACAATATAAGTCGTCGCATCCATTACCATAAGATGGTTACACCTGACAAATCTCCCCCACAACTCCATACACCATGCGCCGCTCCTCATAAAAATAAACATACGCCAAGATAAGCCATCAGCAGAAGATGTCTAACACATGCAAATCAATTTTGAAGAAATGAGGAAGCCGTCACATAATGAAGAAATTGAATTTCACAACTTAGAGAAGGTTCCAAATAATTGACTGAAATTAATAAAGTTGTCGTCAGTAATAAAGAGCTACCCCTTTTAATATCTAAAGCTGTTACACACCATAAGCAGTTGCCACAAATCAAGAACGCCCTATACACAAGCCATCTTCATATATGAAAGGAGATGTGTCAGAAATAATTAAAAGTCGAGCCACTATAACTTAAACAACCAAGGCGTTACCAATTAAGATGTCGATGCCAGATAATAAGAAAGACCCGAAATACTTGACTATTCAAAGCCGACATGGCATAGAGAAACAAAAATTGCTAACTTCATTGACAATCCACATCGCACAAAGAAACAATTTTGCTGCCACTATGTTGACAAAGTAAGCAAGCAAGCAGGCAGCTCATTGTAAGCAAGCAAGTAGGCAGCTCACTGCAAGCAAGCAAGTAGGTGACATAAATGGTTCACCATACATAATCGACATTTCAATTACATTTAAGGTCTGATGAATAATCAACAGCTTTGTATTGCAAGCTAACACCCAAGTACCTTGACATCAATGACAAAATATTCAACATTAACTTGTGGCAAAATCTTGACTTGAATAGCATTTGCTATTCTAGAAATGCAATTAGCTTATGGGAGCACTGCTACTTAGGGCCTCTTTTGTGCAATAAATTGAGGTGTTTATCCATTTTAAGACCCTCATCTTTTTTGATATATTTTTACTTTAGTGTTCAATTACCAAAGGAGAGGAATACTCCTTACATAAAATTACAAGACAATGTTTCTAAAAAGAAACAATCGTTAACTAAAGCAAACTAAAGCAAATAACTAAAAGATGCTAAAACAAACTAAAGCAGAAACAGAAGTTACTAAAAGCTAACTGAAGCAAACTAAGTTAACTAAAAGTAAACTATCGACTAACTAAAAGCTAAGATGATCATTAAATATCACAATTTATACTTTAATACCCTCCCTTAATGGTCACCATCATTCTACTAACTTAAACTAAGTCTACCCATATTTTGATGGTGTTCTGACCATGAATGCATAATATGCAGACTCCTGCTCAATATACTCTGCCACTTGAGCACTCTGTTGAGATTCTTCCTGGTTGGACTTCTCATCAGCCAACCACTTTCTACAATACTTTTGAATATGACCAATCTTCCCACAGTAATGGCAAGTAATAGACTTCTTGGAGCTCTCCTTCGAATTGCCTCATCCTTTTTGCTAAGTGGACTTGCCTTTGCCAATGTCCTTGGCAATAAATGCTTGTTCAACAGTGGAAGACTCATTGCTGCTCCCAAACTGCTTCCTCCACCTATCCTACTACAAGAGCTTGTTGCACAACTCATCAAACTTCAAGTCAACATTGGTGGATGTAATGTTGAGCATTTCGATCAAGTGCTCGAAGGATCGTGGCAAGCTTTTCAGCATAATGACCACCATATCCTCTTCTTCCATCTTGCGACCAATAGCCTCTAGCTGATCGCGAATGTCTTTGGTCTTCATGAGAAGATCTTGCAAAGACATTTTGTCATCCATCATAATGAAAAACAGCATATTCTTCAAGAAGAAAGCCCTGCCCTTGTCTGAGGTCTCATGGAGATCTTTCAAATGCTTCCAAATCTCCGCAACAGACTTACCAAATGGTATTTATGGTAACATCTCATCAGTAACAAATAATTTTAGAAGCATAATTGCCTCCCTATTACCTCCATCATACTTGTCCTGATCCTTCCCCGCAACTGTGGGACGAACTTTTGTACCTAGAACAAGCGCATCCAAACACCGGTACTCAAAGATGGTAAGCATCCTTTGCTTCCACATTTTGTAATTCTTTCAATTGAACCTCTGGGTACTTTCCAACATTACGTTGGTCAAAGCAACCATCCCTCCTGTTTTCCAAAAACACGAAAAACGAGATAAAGTCTATGATCAACTGGCATGAAACCCTGGACAATCAGCTGACATGAAACCTTGGAAAAAAATTTAAAATCATCTAAAATAGAGGCTCAGAAAAAGAAAGATTTTTTCAAAATAAACCTTCAAAAACTCAAAAAAGCAAAGTTTTTATCAAAAAAAACCTTCAAAAAACTCTGATGATCAACAACAATTTTATAGAAAAAAATTTCATAAACTCTTCAAAAATCATTGCAAATCCAGCACAAAGTTGCAAAAACCCTAGCCAAAAAAAATCAGAAAAAAAACTTTCAAAAAACTCTTCAAATTTGCAAATCCGCCAACGGAATTCTAGAAAATCAGGTCCAAAAAAAAATAGAGAAAATATGGCAAAACCCACGAATTGAAAACAAACAATTTTTGTAGAGAATCAGACACCCTCACGATTTGCCAAAACCCTTGGTCGCCAAACACAGACAAAAAAATGCAGGTCGCACTACTGAAAAACTTTGAAGAATGGCAGAAAAAACGCAAACAGGAAAGACTCCTGTCACGACACAAGAAGCCCGCGGAAAATGGTGAAAATACCCTGGTTGTGCGCACGTGAGAACGTCACAAAAGATGCCCACAATCTGCAAAAACCCACACAAGAGACATGAATGGAAGTCGCGACTTTACAAGGAAAGAAAAATGATCTTAAAAAAATGTGAATCTCCCAGGGTCGCACAGCTTCAAATCAACACCAAAAAATAGAGGTCATGTGCTCCACAAACAACCCTAAACACGGCAAAAAGAGCCACAAAAAATTGCCCTATTCCTTCACGGATTTTCACCCAAAAGGATGCAAAAAAACCCTTGACGGCAGAATAGAAAAAACACGATTTTTCTTCACACAAAAATGCGCCAGAAAAAGTCACAAGAAACCCTTGAAAATCTGAAAATCTGATAAAATCAGCTCGCAAAAATCTCTTCAAAAGACTCTGCAATAAACCCTTCAAAAATCTGCTTCAAAACCCTCAATTTTTATTTATAAAAAAATCAGTCAAAAACTTCTCAATGAATTTTATAAAAAAATCCACCAAAAACCTTTCGAAGTAATTTTTCAATTTTCTAGGTTAACCGTTAACATTTGATTTTTTTTTAAAATAGAGCAAAAACATTTAAAAAATTCCTTAGGATAACACAAATTTTTATTACTAAAAAATTTGCCAAAAAATTTCAAGCCTAAGTTCTAACACCATGAAATGATAATTGATATTTGATATAAGTTATTTACAAAGGAGAGGAATACTCCTTATATAAAGAATTACAAGATGATGTTTCTAAAAAGAAACAATCATTAACTAAAGCAAATAACTGAAAGATGCTAAAACAAACTAAAGCAAAAATAGAAGTTACTAAAAGCTAACTGAAGCAAACTAAGTTAACTAAAAGTAAACTCTCAACTAACTAAAAGCTACGATGACCATTAAATATTACAATTAATACTTTAATACTACTTTGAGGAGGAAATCCCTTGAATCTAGAAACCAAAGTATGAAACCCCTTTGATTCCTTTTCACAATCTCATCCACAGGTTGCATCTATGTTAAAGATATTCTCTTTCCTTTTTGGCAATGCTTTTGTGGACTAGCAAAGCTATATACTACAAATATCGAGTCAAACTTGGAGAAATGTTTGTAGGTTATCACATATTGTTGTAGGGTTTTGTGTGGTAGCATACAAATATCTAATTATTTAGTATTAGTTTATTTTGTCTAAAAAAATATAGTACTTGAATGTGATGGCTGTTTATAATCTTTTTTATTGAGGTGTGGTAAGTTAGTTATAATTTTTTTGGTAGGGGTTATCATACACAAGCTTAATGCAAAAGCCTGCTTGACTCCTCAACCAAACTACACCAAAATCCAAACCAAGAGTATTTTGAACTCAAATCCAAGGGTTTTGAGCAAAGAACCAAAAACTTAAGTGTTAGTAATTAAAGCAAAAATACATCTAAATCGGGTAGGCTATACTTCTCTAGTTGCCTCCTCTACTAAGTGGACCTCCTCACAAGTTGAGGTGGATGTTTTTCCTCTTCCAAACTCCCTAAGTTGTCCTCATCAGGTCCAACCTAAGCCTTTGGTTTTAGCCTCAAGTGCAGTTTTCTCAATCTTTGGTTGTCACTAGACTAGAATTCACACTTTCATCTAATTGTTCAACCATGGGGGGAAGGTTTGATCTTAGATCAAATTCTGACTATATAGAACTTTCTTGGTCATAGGATCCCAAAGCTTGTACACTTTCACAATAACACCATAGCCAATGAAGATACATCTCACAACCTTATAATCCAACTTCAACTGCTTATTTGTAGGCTTTTGCCTTGTCCAAACCTCCATAGGGGTTTTCCAAACAATCGTTTATGTAGGAAAATTGTTGATCAGGTAACATGCAGTGCTAAACGCCTCTATCCAGAATTTATGTTCTAATCTAACCCCACTAAGCATGCCCTTAGCCCTCTCCACAATTCCATTTTGTTGAGGGGTGTATGGAGTTGTCTATGTCTTTCAATGACATTCTCTCATAGAATTTGTCAAACTCTGCTGAAAAAAATTCTACATCGTTATCAGTTCTCAACACCTTGATCTTTTTACCAGTTTGGTTCTCCAAAAGAACCTTAAACTCCTTGAGCTAACTAAAGACCTTGAATTTGCTCCCTAGAAAAATAAAACTAATGGGAATACATTTTCTATGATGGCAAGTTTCATAATGTCAAAATTACTAAGAGGAAATATCGGCAGACCTCTCGTATGTATGCTCTTTCATTAGGGGGTGTTGATTTGGTGTTGAAAGTGCAATGGTTGCAAAAGTTAGGGCCACTCACTTGTGACTATTCCCAAATTTGGATAAAATTTAGTTGAACTCGCAAGGAACATACCATACAAAGTCTGAAGGTTGGCAATCTTCAAATGGTCAATTCTCAATGCATAGAGAAGATCTTAAAGAAGGGGCATTATGGCATTATTGTACAATTCCATTCTACTAAAGCTCAATCTCCCTCGCATCCTCCTTCAGATTTGTAGGGCCTATTAGATTAGTATCACCAAGTGTTTGAAGACGGCAAAGGGTTGCCTCCCCTAAGGTCCCATGACCATACCATTCTACTAATTGTTGACAGTCAACCTCCAAATATTCGACCCCATCACTATCATTTTGAACAATAGAATGAAATTAAAAAGATGGTTAAGGAGTTAATAGAGGCAAGTCTCATCTGACCCAATACAAGTCCTTATTCATCCCCTATAGTGAGGGTTCCCAAGAAAGAGCAAATGACAAATGTGCCCTAATTTTTGGTAACTTAAAAAATTGACCACCAAGGACAAGTTCTCTAATCCAATCATTGATGATTTGTTGGATGAGATCTTTTGGGACCATATTTTTTACCAAGCTATTGATGATATGTTTGCTCTAGATATCACCAAATTCAAGTCAAGGCCAATATTCCCAAACAACTTTCTAAACTCATGAAGTTCACTATGACCTCTCAATGATGCCCTTTGGCTTGACTTTTGCTCCCTCTAAGTCTAATGAATAAGGGCTTACAATGCTGCCTCTACAAATTCATCTTGGTCTTTTTTATGGCATTCTCATTTATTGTAACAGTTTGACTGATCATCTAGGGTATGTGGAGATGATCCTCAAAATTTTGAAGTATTATTTTGTTTTCAACAAGCTCTAAGTCTACATTCGAAGTGCAATAGGAAAAGTATCTAGACTACATTGCTTCACAAGAGTCAATGCATAAGTGCATGTCGATCTAAAAAAGATTGAGGCAATGCACAAACCCCAAATCCATCAAAAGTCTACGAGGTTTCTTAGATTTGACAACATTGCTCAAAAATAATTCCATTGTATGGACTACAAAAGCTAATGTGGCCTTCCTTGTGCTCAAAGTTGCCATGTGTTCCACCTTAGTTTTGGAAATACCTAATTTTCACAGACCATTTGTCCTAGAGTGTGATGCCTTGGTAGCAAGTATGAGTGCAATTTTGATGCAAGAGGATTTGCACTTGACCTTCACCAATAAGTAACTAACACAATGAAATCTCATAAAATTAACCTACGAAAAAGAGATGATAGCTATTCTCCATGCTAATCAACAATGGCATTCTTACCTCTTGGGTCACAAATTCCAAATGAAAATTGATCATCAAAGATTGAAATACCTTTTGCAACAAAGGCATCTTCCTCTAAACAAAAAAAGTGGGTGACAAAAATGCTAGGTTATGATTATGAGACCTTTTATAAGGAAAGCAAAGAAAATGTCATCGCTAGTGCACTTTCACACAAATATGATGAGGAAGGTTCATTGTATTTTCTCTCAATGCTAATACCCACCTACATAGAAGAGGTCAGTAAAGAATGGGCTGCTAATCCCAAAATTCAAGACATTATATGTCAATTGGAGCAAGATCCTTAGTCAATGTCAGGGTCTCAATGGCAAGGACAAGTAGTGAAATATCATGACCACATTTACTTATGTCCCAATTCCTAGCCCAACCCTCACTTGCTCGCAGAACTTCATTCCTTCTCCACCACAAGTCACTCAGTAATTTTGCAGACATATGAGAAGGTTAAGCAAGGTTTCTTTTGGGATGAACTTAAGTAGGATGTCAAAATCATTGTGACAAAGTATGATGTGTGTGAGTGCCAAATAGGGAAAATAGTCAAACTATCAGAATCTTTATAGAGACATGGCTTCAACTTGGATTTCCTAGGTCAAGTGGTAGACAGGTCATTTTGGTCATTGTTGACTATCTAAGTACTCATTTTTGTGCCTTACCTCAACCTTACATAGTTGCTATTACAGTTCAACAATTCTTGGACACAATCTTCAAGCTTCGTGGTAGGCCCTGCTCCATTGTTAGCAATTGTGATCCTGCTTTAACAAGCAACTTCTAGTAAGAATTATTTAAGTTGTAGAGCACTCAATTGAATATGAGTTTAGCTTATCACCCTCAAACTAATGGCCAGATTGAGATTGTAAATATTGGAAACTAACTTATGATGTTTTGTGTCAAAGCAACAAGCACATTTTGCCACTAACTGAATGGTGTCATGATACCACTTATCACAATGTATTCAAGATGGCTCAATATGAGGCTCTCTAAGGTCAGCCCCCATGTTCTTTGGCTATTTTTATTCCAGGTTCTTTTAGGGTCCAAGCAATTTATAGCTCTACAAGCTTGCACTATAGACACAGAACCACATGAAACAACAGGTGGATCAGGTTTGGGCCTTTCAATGTCTCCAACCTTACAAGTAGTCCTCCTTGCATGACAAAGGGGATAATAAGTTAGGACCAAAATTTTATAGCTCTTATCAAGTGGTGTAGTGCAAAGATGAGGTGGCGTACAAGCTTGCACTTCCCTCCTCTACAAAGATCCACCCAGTTTTTCATGCCTCTTGCCTCAAGTGAGTTATTGGGCATGCTACACAAGTCTTGAAAAAACTTCCCACATTGGATGAGGAGGGATCCATCTTTCTAGAAACAAAGGCAATCTTGGACAAATACACCAAGAAATTTCGCACTTGTGTTGTTGAAGAGGACTTAGTCCAATGGAAAGGCCTACAACTTGAAGATGCTATGTGAGAGCCCACCAGCATTCTATCCAAATTTCCTGGTGTCAAGCTTTGAGGACAAAACTTTTTTGAAGGGGAAGGCAATATTAGGAACTCCATTCTAATATACGTATAAGCCATAAGGTATTAGTTAGTATTAGTTTGGGTGGTTATGCTTCGTAAGTTTACCCATATGGTAAATTAGAATAAAGGTATTTATCCCATATGCATGGGATGGCAGTAGTTGTCTTTAGCAAGACTCTATATATTGTAATAACTTTCCAAGTGGAAAGCATCTTGGATATTGCAATTGGAGTTTGTGCTCTATTCGGGAGGATTGCCCCCTAAAAGTTGCACCACAAACATAAAATAAACACATTATGTGGATCTTATTTTCTGCAAATAAAGCCTTGTGTCTTCTCTTTGTGGTTTTGAATCCTCTCAATTTTCTTTCAAGTTCACAATTGAAATGATTGCCTAGTAAGTACAGCTAAGTGTTCATTTAAGATCTATATGTAATGACTAGCATATGACATTGCTATCTCTACTTTACAGATCATGGGCATTCCAGCATGAGTGTAGGAATCTCCATCATATAGAAATCACAGCACTTAATCGCTTGGCCACGTGCATATCACTAGGGAATGGAATCCTTGGAAAGATAATCTACTCCCAATGAAACCCAATAATAGACCAGCAAATCCAAAGTGTGTCCACTTGTGATAAAATAGAATGACAAATTTACTATAATATTTACCATGATGGTTAATTGTTGCATGATGTATTTACAAATTTCTGTTACAAATAATAAGGTTGTAAGCAAACCTCCATGCACCAGCAGCATAGCAATATAACCTACAGTAATAATCTTCCTCATGATAAAGCTTAAAAGCAACAATGATAAAGTACAAATCAGCTGTTTATGGTGATTTGACTAATTAAAATCGATTTTCAATTCTGAATGTTATATCAAAAACATTACTCTGATGTTTTATATAATCAAATAATTAAATAGATAGAAATGTCAAATGATTACTGGTATACCATGTCACATGTATTTATGGCTTGCTTCTTCAAAAGTTACAGTCATCCTTAGTCATCCTTGGAATTTAAGATATTGCACACTTTCCAAGTAGATCCTACTCATAATGTGGATGAATAATCGTATTAAAGAATATAATGGCATAAATGTCATCGTTTAGACATATTTAACTCTTCCCACTTTTAATGTTGGACAATGTAAAGAATAGACAAGCTACTGAAATGTTTGTTTGTGTATACTGTAAACATGCAAATGTATAAATGAACATGTCTTTATATGCG
The DNA here is from genome assembly GCA_007258455.2 of Sequoia sempervirens. Lineage (NCBI taxonomy): Eukaryota > Viridiplantae > Streptophyta > Pinopsida > Cupressales > Cupressaceae > Sequoia > Sequoia sempervirens. The sequence continues at coordinate 595,948 of VDFB02021503.1, read as the reverse complement.
ATATTAAAATGCCAGTGATGCAGTACCTTTCTCTTGGTCAGAGTATTGATTGGAATCAAAATTTTAGGCTGTCGATAATTCCTTCCACGATACATGATAATGGTCTTGACATCGTGTATGTTTATCACAGTGCCACCACTCAACCTTGCCAACATAGTAGCCATCTCTCTGATCTTCTCCTTTGGAAAGGTATCACAACATACTTGGACAGTCTCATGGAACTTCCAATGTAAATGCATATTCTGAACCACACCTCCAAATACACCACGCACCCCAACAGGAACATAGTTCTGATTTTTGAAACCAATTTTTTTGAATGCTTGGAGCTGCTCAGGTGTTAATAACTCTGGATCATGTAGAGGTGGAGGAAGCTCGGGCAATTCATATTTCTTCAATTTCTGCAACAACAAAGCCACCTTTTTCTTGGCCTTGTATAGTGAATGACAAGCACAACCACAATAAAATTAGTAAAGGAAACATGAGTTACAAATATGAATCCAAACAGCACTTCAAACTATCATAATCTTAACTATGCCAATCTTACTAATTCTCATTAGAAACATCAGTTTGGTTTTTGCACAGCTACACAAAGGAAGGAAAAGAGAAAACAACAAACCAGAGAATATTTAGAAATCAAATCAAACAACATACAAGCCCAACCAAAAGATTGAAAGTTTAAGCAGAAGATGCTGCCCAGAAAAGTGTAGCTGAGTAGCATAGGATAAGATACTCTATTTCCATCTCAGAAGCAAAAGGTTTTTCTATAGAAAACATCGGATTCCTCAATAGGTATATATAAATGTGATTTTTCTGCCTTATTTTTCCTGTTGCCATATGAAAATATTTTCTTCCTGGAAAATTTGCAGATCTTCATTCAAGACTAAGATGTATTTTACCCTTTGGTGTCAGAATTTTGCAGATCTTCATTCAAGACTAAGATGTACTTTACCCCGTGGTGTCAGAAAACATTGCACTTGACTATAAAGCACCCTTCAGGCTCTACATCTTCACAAAAGCACACTTGGCACAACCCTTTCTCCCATCTTTCCCTTGATCTTTTCCACCATCTAATTTTGCTCCAAGCCACTGAAATACTATCTTTAACTACTCTATCAATAGTATTTTCCTTTAAGTATGCCTGCACATTCTGCTCAAATGTTAGTTGGAGTTGTGCTGTAAATTTTTTAGCACCCACAGCTAAGCACAATAGTCCTTTAGTGTTTGAATGTTTTAAATTTCTTATATTTTTTGAATGCTATTGTACCCATAGGTTTCCTAAATTAGCCAAAACAACAATAGAGTACCTGAGTCATTATAGCACAAACTTTCCAAAGTAAATGTACCTTTGCTCTCTTCCACTACTCTCGTACCCAATTGTTTTAACTTTTCGTTACAAACCATACAAGATAGTTAGAACCAAGTTTACTGTTATTTCTATAGCTTAATGGGTATTATGCATTTCCACTCTTGGCAAGTTTGAATTTCCGAGTGCTACTCCATAGACATATTTATCTTAGTGGCTCTCGTTTCTCTTAGTAGCACTTACAGAAAAGTTGAGTTCCAATGCCGGAAACTTACAGAAAACTCCTAGGAAATGGCCAGAAACTGTTCCAAGTGTTTCCAGAAGAACTTATCCCCACAATTGGAAGTCCAGGAAATGTTTTGGTAAATTCTGAAACGATTTTAAAGCTTATCAGAAATGATTTTCAGAATTCAGAGGTAAATTGGCAGTGGACCATAAAGACTTCAAATACAATGAATGCAGTTATAAGCCATAAATGTTGATGAACTGCTAATGGTGCAGTGGTTCACTAGTGAATTGCCAACAAATGATGAAAATGAATGCAGTGTAACCTGGACGAATAAAATGTGTAATGCATTTGTTTAAAAATTTAAACCCTATACCTCAGCAGCTTGACATCATTTAGTGGGGTTTAATATCACCCTCCAGAGTTTTATCCTAATTGGCTCTGGTCAGTCCAAATGAATAGTGAATAAAGGAATAAGAAACATACACATATATAATACAGTTTTCAAATCACTGGTAAGACAGCCTAAGTACAATACATAATAACCTTCAGACCTACAAATCTAAGCGTAGAAATCAAATTGAATTAAAATATTACAACTGACAAGTATTCCAACAGAATGAAATCGAATAAAAGGCCTATTACAAGAGAGAAGCACAAATAGTTGCATACCCTTCTGAGGCCAAAAATGAGGCGCTCTTCTTCAGTCATAAGTTTCTTCCTCAATTTTTTTGCTCTGCGAATTTCTCTGAGAGTTCTCCCAGTTTCTCTCCTCATTCTTTTCTCTACTCTGCCCCTTATGCCCGACATGCTTCGGCACCCTCCATTGTAAAATATAACTGGAAAACAAAACCTGGGGTATCTAGCTTCCCCGAGTCCCAAAACATTGCAGGCTTGTCCTCTTCCATGTAATTCATACCTAATTTAAAAAACCAATGAAAAAAATTAAACAGGGTTTTTGCAGGGTTTAAGAATTTTTCTTTTTTAAGTGGGCCATTTTTTTACCCGTATTGTGAAGAGGAGAATGATGATGATGAAGAAATAGTGGAAAGAAGGGCATATGATTGTTGTGCAGCTCTGTAAATTGAATTCCTCCTTAGAGCTGCCAATGCCATCTCGGTATTGGTTTTTTTTTTTTCTCAAATTATTTAAATCTGTTTCTCATGATATTTGTCTGCAAGGGAAGATCCATAGCCAGAATGCACCTTCAAGGCTTGCTTTTTCTCGGTCGGACATTCTCTAAGCCCACCCCGTAGTTTCTAGTAAACCTGTCTTAAATCTCTGATTGAAGGAGTCAGACAGGTCGAAAAGAGCATTGATTTCGAAATGGTCATAAAATATTTTTTTCTTATAACACAAGGGTGTGTATTTTGAGAGCGCCCTGTTAAAATGTCGTCGAAGTTAATTATGACTTTATTAGTCTAAAAAGTAACAACAAATTGTATATTTAAAAAAAAAAAAAATGTGTAGGTTTGCATTCTATATCTTTAATTGATAATCTGCGTATATTTAAGTTACGGCTTTACAAGGTTTAAATACTATATGAGTTTGGCTGTGTTTTTAAGTTAAGTTTTTTTAACATTTTGTTTATATTTTTAATTCAATCCTTAAAAGATAGGGTAACTTAAATATAAATTTTGGAGAGATTATTAAATATTTGTATATATTTATTATGTTTATTTGTGTTTAAAAATGGTATAATTCTTAAGAAGAATTATAATATAATAGTTCATCAACAATGTAAATTATTCTTGAATCCAAAACCCATCACTATGGTGTTCAAGACCTCCTTTCTCATATGGTAATAATCCTCAAAACCCTTCCAAAATTGTTGTTTTTGATAACCATATTTTGGGCTCAAAGAACCCCAAGGATAAAGATAGGGTTATCAAAATTTAAGTTCCCCCATGCCCTCATAGCCTTTTGAAACCCCTATCATTGATTATATTGGTCCAAGAAGGGGAAAAGACAAAAAAGTTGTGATGGGGGTCCTTTTAGTTATCATATTAATTTTGGGTTGGGTGACCAAATTCACCCCTTCAATTCTATGAAGAAGGAGGATTATATTCCAAAGACAATCAAAGAATAATGTTCAAAATCCTAGTGATAATCCCCACTACCCTAACTATGTTGATCTCAAGCCATTGAGGAAAGCTTCAACCTACATAATAACATTCTCGAGTGGTATCGTTGGCAACTTAAAAACCTAAAATCCAAGATGTAGGAAATACAAATTGCTCTAACATAATGAGATTGTTGAAGATGTTAACAACAAGATGGCCTTTAACTAGGATTTATGGGCTAAGAAAAATGAATTCTCCAAATTGTTCAATAACTAGGAAAATTCTAACCAAAGGTACTTTGTAATCCAAAGAAACCAAGAGGATCTGAAGTGTAACCCAACTAAAATTTTGGAGTTTAGTAAAAATAAAATTAAGAACTCTATTGTCAATTTGTTTGTCGTACAAAATGAACTTCAAAAGAGGAAACACAAAGCAACTAGTGATAGACGAACTAATAAAACTAGAGCCGAAGTCTTTAACCCAAGGCCTAGTATCATTGATTTGGAAGATGACATTATGGAGAGCTCATTTGAAGACTAAGTTAACTTCTTAACTAAAGAATGGCATGCAACTTCTAGCCTTTAGAAGCTAGAAAAGCCTAAATAGGCCTTGGTTTTGCTCTTGTTTCTCTCTCATTTGTATGCTTCTATTGACTTTTGGTTGGTTCTCCTATTGTTTGTTGTTTCTATTAACCTTTGGGGTCTGTTTGTAAGTCCACCATCTCGTGGGGCCAATTGTGGATGATTATTGGTGCTTTTGTAAAAGGGTTCAAGGCCTTCCAAAAACCTATCTCTTACCTTAATCACCTTAATAAAAAACAACCCCAAAAAAATTATAATGGCATAAATGTTTCAATGCAGACATTGTTTTAATTATGGTCATTTATTGTGGCTTGGGAACATCAACATATACTACATAAGCATTTGAGCATACAAGTCACCAACATTCAACGATACTAGAAGGACTTATGTATAATAAATAAAATGTACAATGACAATGAATGCCTAGTATGAGAATATCATTTATGTGCTTCATTGAGTTGACCCCTACATTGTATATGGTTAAAAATCAAATGAAAGCAAAAAAGAAATGGTAATGTTTGAAGCACTTTGGAACCTAAAAATTAATCTAAAACTTCCTCTATTTGTTGCAAGACTTTCAAAGATGATTTGAGGATGAATTGCATAGCTCAAATAAAGAAGGAAAATAAAGTATTTTATTAGTTTTTATGTGGTGTATTTGGTAGTGTTTTGATATATTAGTGATTTTTTAAGTAACTTGACATATTGACATGATAATTTGGTTTATGGTGTATTATTATGGACACTAGCACATAAACTGATGTTGTCCTCAACAAATAGTAATACTTTTGTACATGTAATATGTATGAGTGTTCATTATTGCTAGACATGATAGATAAAATAGAGCAATGTAATGTTAATCTATAAATTAAGTACTTTCAAAAGGAGAAAGTCTAGAGACTCTACATATTCTGGTGAATGTGACTTATATAGTTTGGTCACAATTTGATTATCCTTTGATTAATAGAAATTATTTTTATCTATCATCTATTATGAGTTATAATAATGTATCCATGTGAGTAGAATGTGGTCTTTTGATGGAAAGTTTGAGAAAGAGGTGTGTGAATAATGGCATGTATCAATATGGAATTGTGATCTTATATTATTAAAATTTGGCCAAAGTATTGCAATTTGTTAATAGCATTGTTAGTTCACAATGTCTAATAGGTTGTATTTTAGTCAAAGTTGTCATACTTAGCTAGAGGGTATCTAAAGTTGTATTTAAAGTTCACAATGTTGGAGAATGCCAAGATCAAGAGCATGAAACAAATTTCCACAAGCGAACAAAACAAGCATAGTAGTATGTCTATCAATATATAAATGAAGAGTGTGTAATATAATGATCAAGCCTTGCATATATAGGTAAATTAGATGAGGTAGGAAGGTAGGACTAAACTACTAACTAACCCTCCAAAGATGGGACACTTGTGAGCTTGCTTGACAAGTGTGTGAGAAAGTGTTGATAGGGGTCTCAAGTCATGAGGACACATGTCAACCATATGAAGTAAGAAAAAGAAAAAAAAAAACCTAAGTAAACTTAAGTTAGGTGTGAATAGGTCAATCCCAGAAAGGTGATAGGCTACTTGTAGACACTCAAATAGTCTTGATTGATATTGTGTATTTTATTCTAATTAATTAACATCACTTCTTCCTAAATCAATGTTGCACTAACCAATTAATTAAATAATCTTTATTATTAGTTAAATTCATCAACTTCTACTATTAATCAAATAATTAACTTTATCAAATTAATTCACCCTCTCCTGACTAATGTTCATCATATTTAATTAAATGAATCAATTTATTTAATTAAAACCCTAAAGTCCTCTCATTTTATTAAATAAATAAAATTATTTAAATCAGATGTCATAAAACCCCTAATCCATTCAAGTTGATTAATTCTAAATTAATTAACTCCTAATCCTCATTACTCATTTCTCTAGCTTTTAACCCCATCAAGGTTGAGCAAACCCATGGTCAACTAACCAAGTTGCACATGAAAACAACTTCTAATTAACTAAATAGCCTATTTTCTTCTCAAAAGCATATTCTTTGGAATATTCCCTCAACTTAAATTTCCCTCCAAAAGGCTTTTAAAGCCTCTTACAAAGGTCTTAAATGCTCTTACAAGAGCCACCTTTGCTTAAATGGCCTCTTACATGCCATCTTGTCCCTCTTACATCTCAACCATTTTCATTCAATTCTCTTGCATTCTCTTACAAATTCATCAACCTTCCTTAACTCTTCACATTCTTCAAAATGTGCTCCACACACATCCCCATGACTTTCAATAGCCTTGTGACAAGTGTCATAATGTTGGTCCCCATTTTAGTCCCACGTCCTCAAATTTCACTCATTCTTCAACCCTTGAGTCCTATAAATATAGGCATTCTCCATTGAACATGGATCCACAATGTCATGCAATCTTACTATAGGCATATTCACTCATAGAAATCACTCATTTTCATCATTTTAGTTAGATTATCAACACATTTGCATCACAATCACATACTCTTGGAATCATTCATATCTCGGAGCTTATCAAAGGGATTGGGAAAGGGTCAGTTTCCACATCAAAGTGACACCAATCCCCCTATGGGATGGAGGTTTGATCTAGTTAAATAAGTTTACATGCTTTCATTTGTGTTATTTCATATTTTTTTCATGTTTTTTTATCTTTGTTTGATCAATAATTTCATAGGGAATGGTTATTTATGCTTTCTAACGTGACTAATTTGTGTGTGTTTTCTATTGTTAGCTAGTTGCATATCACCATTCACACTAGCTAGGTATGATAATGACTTTTTTTATACTAACACCCCCTTAAGTGCAACTTAGGGAGTAATATATGCACAATGATGAGTCTCAAATACAAGGCCATGTTAGGTACTCATGTACAAATTTCTCATAAAGTAGAGATAAGGAGAAAAACCCATTGAGAAATAAAAAACCCCTCTCCAAAAGAGAAATGATGGAAATGCAGTAAAATGTACAAGTGAAGAAGATAGGACTCATGGTGACCCCCCAAATACTATTTATATCACATGAGTACATGAAATTTCCCCCCATTGAAGAGAAAAAGAGAGACTATGGAGGCCCCCATAAGATCATAAACCTGTAGTATTGAGTGATGCTCAAAGAAGAATGTAAAATTTGATCCTTGAATGTCAAACAACATTTCTTCCTTATGGAAGAAGATGAACTATAGATAGGTGCATGATATCTTCCCATGTGAGAAGAATAGAAGTATTTGATTGATGCACAAGATCCAAATACAATGGTGAAGTCTCTGAAAGCTTCTCAAATTCTCCATGTGAAGTCTGATGTAGAACAAAAACCAAAGATGTAGATGGGTTGACAATAGTGTTGATGTGGCTATCATTAAAATTTCCTACCAACTCTATAAAATTTGATTCACTAAACAAGTTTGATATGCCATGTAAGTAGTCATCCCAATCAACTATAGTGGAAACACAGCTGTGAAAATCCTGATGCCCTGAATCATGAGAAGGCAATGATGTAGGAACATTCAATACTAAAGAAGAAGAATAGGAAGGAGATGAGATATCAATGTAAGGTGAAGGAATCAATGAGGAGGATAGAACTCCAAGGTTCAAATAAGAAAATTATCTCCTTATACATGTTGAAGGTATCAATGTCATCTATACTCAAACCATCATCAAAGTCGATTGAACCAAAGGAAGAAAAGGAATACAATTTGGAATTATGATCAGTATGACTCATGGCAATGATGTCTCTATTCTATAAATATTTGATGATCACATAATGTAGTGTGAACTCAACTATTTTTCTTATGCCACTATGTGTAATTTGATAAATGGAAAAGAGATTATTGGAAAAGGAATGTACATAAAGTACACAATTAAATGTTCCTTCTCCAATTTCAATAGATTATTTTCCAAGAGTTGACATATAGGTGTTATTTTTCATCAATATTGGTGGGAATGAACAAGGCTCAAATGTAGGGAACAAAACCCTAGATGCAACCATGTGTGTGGCACCCTAAAATCAAGAAGCCCCTTGTGTGATGTGTTGTTTGTAGAAGCAATGAGTGTCATACCCTTATTCTTATCCTTTGTTGACTATGTGGATGATGTGGATGTAGAAAGGGAAGAACCAACTATATTAGGCAATTGAATTTGAGATTTTTGAAGAAGATTAGATTCAAGTCATCAATTTCCTTTTTGTAGCATTGGTGCTCTTCATGCCCTAGTCTATTTAAACAAGTACATTTGGGCTTCTCCTTATATATTTTCCCTTTTGATGAAGGATGAATGCAATGAAGTGTCTAATTTTGATCCCTTAGCTCGATCCTTAGTTTGTTTGTTTCCCTCAGATGATTAAGCAACTAATGCTTGACTTTTTGAAGAGGTGATAGCATCCATAAAGATTAACTTAGATTATTCTCGTGTGAGTCTATCCCAAAATTGCTCAAAAGAAGGCATTGCATGTGATGTTGCAAGAGCATCCATTATAGAGTAGAAAGAAGAAGAAAATATTGGTTGAGGACCTTTTAGCTTTGACAAAATCAAAGATACATTCTTTGTCTATTTTTGTTTTACCACAACTCTAAAGTCTAGAAAGCAAAGACTTAAACTGAACCAATAAATCTTCAATAGATGGAAATGAATCAAGATACAACATTGTTAATTTTGCATCCAATTATAAAATATTTAACTCGTCAACTTTACCAAAGAGATCTTAAAACTTGTTCCACATTTGTTTAGGAGTTGTACAACTAGAAATTTGAAATTACAAATTATCGGAAACAAGAAGACCTATTAGTCCCATTGCTTCATCTAACTTGTTTCAATAAGTAAACTATTTAGTAAAATGCATTTGTTGGTCATTAATCATTTGTCATAATCCCTTAGATTGAATTAGTTGTTGTACTTTCACTTTCCATGTGTGGAAATTATGTGGCGTTAACAAGTCAATTTTTAGATCCATGATGCCCAACCAACAAGGCACTTGAATCGTGCTTTACCAAACCCCCAAAATTGTATTATATATGAATGTAGACCACCAAAAAAGATGCAAGACGAGATTTACAAGATTTTGTGAAGTTTGGAAGCCAAATCACTCATTTATAACTCACAGAGATTTTTAAAAATATTGAAAAATAGGCTTTCCAAAACCTAAATTTGACTACAAATTTGAAATCCTTGTGAATTTCTATGAATTTCAAATAAAAGTTTGTGAATTTTTTATAGATGGGGTGAAAGTTCAAAATTAAGCTTTGATCGAGCCTCATGAGGCAATCTTGGGATCTTTGGAATTGGATGTATCATTGAAATAAAATGAAAATATTCATTTGGGCATCTTCAAAGGGGCTCCCTTGGAGCTCTAACAATGAAGTGGAGTTTGAATCATTGCATGAAGGCTTAAATCTATGGATCTTGAAGAAAAAACGTTGATATTAAAGGGGATTTATGATCTGCATCAATGCCATCAAAAACAAAACATGTGCCAATTTGTAAATTACAAAAAATGTTGGATAAAATATGTAATTTTCTTAGCTCTCTTGCTAACTTATCCATATGAGATGTGTTTTGAGAATCCAACATGATGAATTTTTATTGCTCACCAATGATGTGATTTGATCTCCTCCATCAAATATTTTGTCCAATTTAGTGATTGGGATGGATTAGACATAATTATAGATATTGATTGTGTGTTGGTGGTGTTGTAGTCATCTTTGGGATTTATGGAAATCCTTAGAATGATTTCCTTTTTAGAATTATTCTTGGGCATTTTATTTAGCATTTATATATAAAAGGTTGGATGGCAATAACATTCATAAATGACTAATCATGTGATTTTAGAAGGCATGCAATGCAAGTGCCTACTGGAAGAAGTATATGTTTAGATAAGATGACTATTCAAAATCACCAACTTGGAGTCAAAGCTGGCAATATTAGAGGTGATTGAGGTGCAACTACTCTCAAATTGACATATTTCTGACTTCAACATCATTAGCAAAATTCTCACCACTTATGTGGAAATTGTGGGTCGTAAGATGTATGTAAAGATTTTAGCTAACACGTGGCGAAGGGATGATTTTCTTAGACCAGTCTACAAATCTATTTCAAACTATGACCAAAAGCATTTGGTCAGAGACATTGAGGGTGTTTTCAGCAAATGCAACATACAAAATAATGTTAATCTAAAATGATGTCTCAACTCTTTCTCCATGAGATTGATCTCTAGAAAGTATAACAAAATTCAAAAGTTGTTAGAGAATACGAGACTTCTTATCTCCAAAAGAAAAAGCATTTGGAGGAATTGAAGAAGGAAATTTCCTTCATTTATCTCCAAGATTCAACAACCATGTAAAACCTTCTTTAAGAGATGTTTTTAAATTTGTAATTTACAGGAGTTGCTCCTTTGATGACACTTGCCTATCAATATTATATTGAAGGTTTGTAAAAATATTATATATGTCATACATCATATTATTTGTAGATACCTAAATTATTCCACATAACCCTAATCATCATCATATAACACACTTATCATTAATCACATTAATTATTTATTAATCGTCATTTATTTATTACCTTTTATAACATCACATATCATTTATTAATTAATAATATTCATTTAATCCATTTATCAATCAATTGTTAATTTACCATTTATTAATAATCTCCATTTATCCATTTAATTAAATGATATTCTATTATTTATTTAAATGAGAACTAATAATCCATATTCAAATAAATTATATTTTCATCTCTTTAATAAACTCTTTCTCCCATATCAGTTAACTCGATCTTCATTTAGCAGATCTCAATCTCCATTCTTTAGTTAACTCCACTTCATTTTAGAATCTTCATCTTCATCCACTAGTAAACTCAACCTTCAAATGGAAACTTTGCATGCACAATTATCCATCATTTTAATAAAATAATTCATTATTATCTCTTCATAGTTTGAATTAAACTTTTTTTATTTATCAGTGGAGTTGACTCCACAATTAGTTAAGTTAACTAAAGTCTTTATTATTATCCTCATCCTCCATTTAATTTTCTATTGCAAAGTCTATAAATATAGTATTTTTGTCGTCATTTTCATATCTCACATCTTTATGCAAATCCATTATGCCAATTTGATATCTCACATCTTTATGCAAATCCATTATATTGATTTGTAATCTCATGTTTTATGCAAATAAACTCTATCAAAATCATAAATCAATCAATCAATCAAGTCTAGTGTTATGTTGTTAAGATTTAACATCCATAGAGCTTCAAGGAAAATCAACATTATCGATTTATTTTTGAGGTTTGCAATGGATTTCACAGGTTAGAAGTAATTTAATTTTAATTTATTTACATTTAAGTTCTTTTAATTTCTATCTTATGATTTTCAATGCTTACATTTTGGTGAACCCGATGTGAACATGCAATCTTTTAACTAATTTTGTTGTTTGTGAGCATGATTGTTTTGGAGGTCATAGGATTTTTAGCAAGAAAAAACATTCTAAGGAAAACATTTCATATTGTAATATGTGATTTCTAACATGTTTTATGATTTATAACATCATTTTTATAAGGAAGTTAAGGTAGTAGAACAACTTCCTACACTAATCTTGAGATGGGGTAATGCAAAACTTTTCAAATCTCTAAAATAGTTACAAAAATTAAACATAAATATCATGTGCATACACAACACAATTATTTACGTGGAGAAAACCCTTTTGGGAGAAAAACCCCACACTGCAAAAGTCGCTCAATATATTATTTAGAAATCATGAATATTACAATATACTTGTAGAGCAAGCTTCTCACAAGAGTATCACCAACCAAAGATCCAGAGGTAACATGACCACTATCAAACTCTCATAATACATCACAATGCACAACCATAATACAACACCCTTATAAAATAGATTTACCTTCTAGGGAAAGATAGGCCAACAAAATATATATCATCGAATTTGAGACCTAATGATAAACAAACTATATTTACAATAATAAAATATACATAAAATATGGCTTTCAGGGGTGTGGCCCCTGGACCCATAGGGGGTAACCCCCTTGCACCCCCTGCACTCACCTATCAATAGTTAACCTTTTGTAATTTCAAGGTTGAGACACATTTTCTCAACAAATCTCCCACTTGTCGAACACCTTGCAAGAGCAACAAGAGGGATCATAAACATCATCTTTTAATTACTAGGGGCTAAAAGTCCCATAGACTTCAAACACCATCTGAACTTCTTTGTGCTCACAGGCTTAGTTAAATAATCAACAATATTCATCAAAGTCTCTATCTTAACCAGCTTCACCCTACCATCTTTGACCATATCTCTAACAAAATGATATTGTACATCAATGTGCTTGGTCCTGGCATGAAAATTTGGGTTCTTAGCTAGGCAAATCATATTCTAACTATCACAATGAATTGTCACATCACCTTATTTTATTCCAATATCTAAACATAGTCTCTTAAACCAAATGGATTCTTTACAAGCATGAGTAGCTGCCATATACTTAGCTTTAGTAGTGGAAAAAGCAACCACAACTTGTCGCATACTCATCCAACCAATTGCACCACCAAATAAAGTAAACACATAAGCACTGGTGGATAGTCTTTTATCAACATCACCTACCCAATTTGAATCAACATAACCATGAATATCAAGGGAAAACTCATCTCTAATCAAATTACTATGATAACACAAGGAATACTTTGAGGTACCGCACAAATATCTAAACTCTTTTAACTGCATCCCAATGAACTCTACTAGGATTAGGAATATATCTGAAAATAAATCCCATTACTTGGGCAATGTTTGGTCTAGTACAAACCATAGCATACATCAAACTTCCAACTACACTCTAGTAAGGATAATTGCCCATGTCTTCCATCTCTGATGGGGATGTTGGACAATCTAAAATAGATAACTTTATTCCAACTGAAAAAGGAACACACAATGGTCTACAATCATGCATGTTAAACCTTTGTAAAATTGAATTGACATACTTAATTTGTCCAAGCCATAACTTTTTGTTCACTCTATCTCTTCTAATTTCTATCCCAAGAATGTGTCTAATTGCACCAAGATCTTTCATTTTAAATTTAGTTGCCAGTTGAGACTTCAATTTAGAAATCATACATTTCTCTTTACCAATAAATAACATATCATCAACATATAATGCAATAAATAGGAAATGATCACCATCAGTTTTATAATAAACAAATTGATATGATTTAGAATGCTCAAATCCTAGACTCAACACATATGTATTAAATTTTTGGTATCATATCTTAGAAATCTATTTTAGGCCATACAAAGATTTATTCAATTTTCAAACCAAATTACTTTTACCTTTCACCACATAGTGCTCTGGTTGTGTCATTTAAATATCCTCCTCCAAGTCACCATGAAGGAAAGTCATTTTCACATCCATTTGCTCAACCTCTAAATCATAAGCAACAACAATAGAAATAAATAATCTAATGGATGTCATTTTTACAACAAGAGAAAATATCTCACCTTAGTCAACACCCTCAACTTGAGAGTAACCTTTCACAACCAACTTTGCTTTGTACTTCTCAATACCTCCATTTGGACCAATCTTTTTCTTGAACACCTAATTACAACAATGGATTTTCATCCTTCAGGTAATGTTACTAGATCCCATGTATCATTATTTTTCAAAGCTGTCATTTCTTCATCCATAGTAATCTTCTAGGATTCTGCATCATCATATCTAATGTCTCCTCTACAAATCTAGGTTAATCCCTGTTAATATTCAAAACAAAAATACATCTCCAATCATCAGGTGAATACCTTTCAAGTGGTTTTATATGCCTTGTAGACCTACGATCAAGCTGAGTTGGAGGTTTTAACTCCTCTTTTGAAGATTTAGAGCTAGATGACCTCTCCTCAACTTCTTGTCTATCTAGGGGTCTTGTTTCAACTTTTTCAGATGTTGAGGGAAGTTAAATCACATCTTGGACTGATTAGTTTATTTTGGTTGCAATGTAACAAAAGGAGGCTTAGTTTCTTTAAAAATAACACTTCTACTATATGTTACCTCCTATGCAATAGGATCCCAAAACTTGTATCATTTCACACCATAACTGTATCCGATGAAGATGATGGCACTTTCTATAAAAGTTCTTGGCTTCTAGTTTTTTCCCATGTCTTGAGCTTTTGAGTGGTGTATTTTCTTGCTAGGGTTTATTTTAAACATTGATGAGGGATTCTATTTATGTTGAAACCCTCCTAAAACCCTAGTTGTGTGTGTGCATTTAGAATTTTGTTGTAAACTTGAGTCAATCATCTATTTCGGTTGCCTGTCACTTAAGTGACAACTTATGGGTTTCAATATCATGTCTTTACAGGCCCTGCATGCCTAAGTTACATGTTGCTCCATTGTCCCATTAATATTTTATCCAAAAAATCTTGAAAAAACCTAAGTTTAAGTCCTCATATGGTCCTAGGTGTGAACCAATATCCTATACCTGCAAGAACACAACAAATGAACACATTAATAAGATCAAATGCAAGTTAGAATAGAGATTCCCCATAAAATCCATTAACATGATTCAAAATAGGAAATGAAAGAAAGAAACGCAATGAAAAGCAATAAAAGAGATTAATCATATTAAAATAATGCAAACTCTTGATCCTATGGGGGAGTTGGTGCCAATTTGATGTGGAAATTGGCCCTTTCCCAACTCCTAAGCAAGTTTGATGAAGATTTGATGATTGTGATCCACTTGGTGATTGCTTCAAATGCCTTCAATGGAGAAAACCTGCAATAACCTTGCTACAATTGATGGATTTGATGCAAATGCTAAAGCTCTAAGATGAATTGAAGTATAATAACTTTGCTCAAATTGTGGATGATAGAAATGAAGGATGAACTCTCTATTTATAGAAGACTGTAAAGAGAGAAAAGGCAAAAGAGATGAATGTGGGACTAATATTCAACCAATGAGAAGAAGCCACATGTCATCATGTGAATGGTGGAGGAATGAGCACATTTTGATCAATGTGCAAATTTGAATATTTGAATTTGATGAAATGACATGTTTAGGGGGGATGAAAGAGGAGTTAAATGCCACTTGGCTCAATGCACAAGGACATGTAAGATATTTTAAATGCTTTGTTGGATGTACATGTCTATTTGGGGGAGATTTCAAATTTGAAGAATATTCCCACTTGGATGCCTTTTTGAAAGTAAATAGAGATTTAATAAATCAAATAAATTGATTTATTGTGCAAGTGGGAAAAGTTAGAGGATGTGACATGCAATTAGATTAAAGTAATCAAATTTTGATCAATTTAAAAGGAGATTAGGTGATTTGACTAATTGATTTAGACTTGTGGGTTGAAATAAATAAAAAAGAGATGAAAATGATTAAGACCTAGTTAAATAAATATTTTGATTTATTTAACCAAAGGGGGTGATGTTTGATTAAATTAGATAAATGTTTGATTTATTTAATTTATTAGAGGAACTATAGAGATTTAATAAAATGAATTATGGATTATTTAATTAAATAAAGATAGGAAGATGAAATGACCTAGCTAATTACATAGATACAATGATTTAATTAAATTGAGGGATTTATTTAATTAAAAGGGGAATTATGATGAATTTAATCAAATAAGGCTATTCGATTAAATGGTTAGAGGGATAATTCAGGATGAAGCGATGTTAGTAGATAAGGATCGAGTATGCAATATCAATCTATATATTTTACATGTCTACACTAGGCCTCCTCATTCTCTAAGCACATCTTGAAAACAACTTTGGTGCATGTGCTTATTAAGTCACTTAAGTTCCAAGAGCCCGACCCATTTAGGACACATGTCTTTCCTTCAATGCAATGCATACCACCTTCACATTGCATTCCCATTTCTTCAGTGCATAGCTAAAATGCGTCAAGTGGTGTTAATAAACCTAGAACACGTGTCATTGAAAATTTTACAACATGCTCCCCCTTTGCATCATAATATCATGAAGTGAGTGCATAGCTAAAACACACTAGGTCAAGGTAAATAAGGTGAAGACATGTGGCATCCTTTGATTACATCACTCTATTCCTTTAGAGCACATTTTATAAAGTTGAGTGCATTACCAAGCCATGCTCAACAGGGTTCATTAGTTTTTCAGCACATGGCATGATATTATTGCAGCACACTCCCTCTTTGGAGCACGTTTTTATTCATGAAGCACATAGCTAAAATGTGCTAGGTTTGCTACATCCTAGTAGAGGTAGGTGTCACCGTGATGAAATTGTAGTGCATGCTCTCAATGCATTGCAATTTTAGTTCTTCAATGTAAAACCAAAACATGCTAGGAGGAAACCACTAAGAACTTGACAATTGTCATTATTTCATTTCACAGCTTCAACTCTTCAGAGCATATTATTGAGGATAGAGTGCACAATGAAAAGGTGATGGTTAACAAGGTATAAGGGAGGGATAGGTGTCACTTCATGGTTTCATCGTAGAGTTTCTTCATAGCATATTTTCCTATTCTTGGCACATAAAGAAAATGCACTAATCTATGGTTCATAACATAAGGACACATGCCCGCATTCTATTGTAGTGCTTAATTCCTTCACTACAACAAATCGCTATGATTTGCTATGTTTTTTGCTTCCACCCACTGTTTTAATCTATTTTTTGAAAACGTCGGTGCTATTTATCAGGATGGCACTATTTTTGGCGTTTATTTGCACCGATTAGGACAAGTCGGCGCTAATTAAGGTGCTAATTTGCGCCAAAATTAGTGTCGCCTTTAGCATCGATATTAGCTTCGAGTGTGGCACCGTTGTTAGTGCTGCCTTTAGCTCCAAGTTTAGCGCCACTTTTAGCTCCAACTTTAGCTTCGAGTTTAGCTTCGGGTTTAGCACCAATTTAGACACCCTTTTGTTGAAGAGACTTATTTATATGTCTCATTGACGATGTAAAATAGTGAAATGTCAACAAGATACAGGCATATCAAGGAGAGAATCATTTATGTCACATCAACAAGGTATATCTACAAGTGCTCAGCGAAACACAATCCTTAGATATAACAAAGTAATGTCGATGAGACATTGAGATATTGGTAAGACAAATAAGATTGTCTCATCGACACTCTTCGAGTAATCATCAAAAGCATACACTGCTAGACCGTCGGGAAGGTGAGCAACATATGCGGTACAGCGGTATACACCGCAACCCCTCAACAAGAAGCCTTGAGCAAGGTGGTAGTGCGGTAAATAGTTGAAGGGAATGGAAAAACACTGCCATATCAAAAGGATAATCATGAGTCTCCCCGACATGGCAGAGTTACACCGATATATAAAGAAATACTACCAAAGGAAAATATCGATGAGACAATGGCATATTGATAAGAGATATTGACTTGTCTCATCAACACCGACAACTAACATCAAAGGAACTGTTGTCAAATAAAGTTGCACCCTTGCTAAGCTATTAACTGTAGCGACCTATTGACACATGGGAACACTTCGAGGTTGTGGGTGACTTGAGGATGAAGTGAACCTCCAAATTATGGGTTGGTTCCCCTTTTTGTTATCTTGAGAAAACTAAAGAATGATAAGGAAAAGAGTAAGAAGGATATACTTGAATTTAAAACCTATCACTAACAGGTGATACACCAAAGAAAAAAATATGACAATACTGCAGAAAGCTCATAGAAAATCTCCATAGAGCTAAACAATCTCACAATACAAAGATTTATGTTTATAAAAACTAATCTATGTAAGGTTCTGACTGTTCTAATGCTTAACACAAGGAAAACAAAGATGTTTTCACAGATATGAACGCAATAGAAAGAGATCACTAACATAAACCTGCTTTATGACATAAAGTTCTTTGCATCCAGTATTGAAGGAATCTAATAAAATAAAGGATCACACAGAATTTTATCATGCAACTCACAACCAGTCACTAAAACAACAAAGAAAATATGTGAAGGAAATGACTTTCTATTTGAGGAAAAAAGTCTCTGTGTTACAGGTCTGTAGAATTTATAAAAATGAGTTACAAAGGTTGAATAATGCTCTTTCAGCAATCTCCTAACCAAGAACCCTTTTACAAAAAGGCAAAAATTCCATATATACCAAAATTGTGTCGGCCCCTACCCTAGGGCTTACAAAAAATGAGTCGGCACCTCAACACATCGACCCTAGAAAACGTTTTGGAATGAAGCTAATGAGGCATTAAATGTTCATACCCTACTCATGTCAGTGAAAGCTTGCTCCTAGGCATGGCCTTTGGATCTACAATGACCGCATTAACTCCAACCCTCGTGTCCACCCTCGAGACTTCGTCAGAGCCGCCTTGAATGCTCTGTGACATGGTCATTAATGTCAACCCACTTTTGCTAGCCGACATCCCAGCTGTTATTATGACTCGCGGCCTCTTCCCCTTCGGCCCTCTTCTTGCTCTAGATCTTTTCTGCAAGTTGACCCCTTTGAGAAGCGGCATGAGATTTATCCTATCATATTCAAATGCCATTGCTTCATCAATTCGATCCATGTCGCACACATTATGCCAATCTTCGTCACAGGGGGAGTCAGTTAGTCAAACTACCCATGACCACCTTTAGCTCCTTCTGATTGGTTGAACTCGCACCACGTAGATTCCCAGATGTTCAAAAGATCACTTCATCAGAATCACATGTCGATGAGACACTAGCCGTGTCTTCCTGATGTGATTATGCCCTTCAACAGTTATCGGCATAGTTCACAACCCTCATAGCGAGTTTCTACTGGTCATACCGATATTCCCTTCTATTAGCAAATCCATCACTATCAACAAGACCTCTCCTAGTCGGCCAGACTTTATGTCGAAGGAAAACTCTCTTGGTGAGACCACCTTCGATGTTTCCCGAGCTTGAACTTTTCAGCAGAGTTGGAGTCGAGATGAGAACCAAAATGGGACCGGAGTCAGAACGAGGGGCAAAACCAAAGAGTAGGCGAAACTGGAACTAGAACCAAATCCGGACCTAAAACTTTCATCAAGTTTCAAGTTCAGATTTCGTCCCAATCCCGCCTCCGACAACATACAAGGCACAAAGGAAGAAAGAAAACATAAGGAAGATCTAAGAGGAGGAGACATCCCTCGATCACCGGCCACGCAAAGAGTAGAGAAAAGAAGGACGGGCTGAACCGGGTCTGGGACCGGAACAGAAACAAGAATGGGAACTTCAAAAAGTTCCATCGCTTAGTTTCAGTTTGCGTCCTGGGTCCGGCAAAACAAAGGAAATGCCCAAACAAAAAGGAAAACAAGGTGAAACCGGAACCAGAACCAAATCCGGACCTGAAACTTTCATCAAGTTTCAAGTTTGGATTTTGTCCCGTTCTCGCCTCCGACAACATACAAAGACGACGAAAAAGGAAGAAAAAGAAGGGGAGAAAACACCCCACGACTGAAGAACAAAAAACAAAGGCAAGATAAACAAACAAGCCCAGCGGAACCGGGACCGGGACGGGACCAGAACCTAGAACTTGATGAAATTTTCATCACTCGATTTCGGTTCTGGTTCCACCCCTGACAGAACAAAAGAAGAAAAGGGGGACAAAGACAACAAAACATAAAAAGGGGAAAATAATGCAAAGACATAAGACGAAGACCCTCAATAAAAACCAAACACTTGCATGCTGGGCTCAACCCTTATGGGAGCCACATTTAATCCACGTGCCGAATTAACATAATTTTCCCCCTGTAGTTGCACAAGAAGCAAACCAGTTAGAAAATATGTAACCTTGATGCAAATGTTCCTCCATTTGGTCTTCGAGAACACTTGAAAGCATGGATTGCCCTGCCCGATTGAGCCTGCAGGTGAAAATCGGGTAACATTTATGGCAACCTCAGCGAGATGTTTTCCTACTAAACATGCAAACCAGTAGCCTAGTCCTATCCATTTGGCACAAAGTCATTAGCACCCTAGACCCATCCCCAAAAAACTCACCCAGGACTCCAGTAACTCAGAAGACCGACACATACGAGGCCTTGGCCCCCCCAAGACAAAACCGTAGGAAAACTGCCATTTGTGCTGAGACAGCACTTAGGGAAAACAAAGATGCATTTAAAATGAAACTAGCCTACCCTATTCTAACGAGCAAAGAAGCTAGTCAAAAGAAACCATTCACAGGACAGTTGAAATAGCTGCCTTTTCTCCTCAATATGCAGCAACTTACATGCATGATGGTAGCTAAAAGAAGACAATATACTGAGAAATGTTCAACAAGTTGGTGCATCGTTTCTTGAAAAAGATAAAGAGATTCACTACCCTCCTTAAATAGATCACATGTTTAATGTTACTTAAAAGAGGATAAGTGAGTTGGACATACTCATGTTCATTTGCAAGTGCATCCTTGATGACATTCTTAGTCATAATTTCATGCTTGATAATCTGTGCTTGTTTGGACTCCGTGTTGGAGAAATACCTAATCGGGCAGCCTCTAGTAAGGGAAAAGCTTGCACTTTCCTTGCTAATCTTTTGCTCATGAGCTGCCATTCTATCACCTTGCTGGCTGGAAAGGTCGAGTCCTTGTGGCAGACTTGGTGGGAAAATAGAAACCTCCTCAGCATGCTCATGCTTTCCAAAATGAATATTCGTTCCTTCAATAGAGAATAATGAGGTGGCTTCCTCCAACACATTTTCAATCAATTCATCAATCTCTGGTTCCTTTATACACTAGAAAGGAAGCTGCTTATATTTTTCATCATCACTGGAAGAACTACATTCTGATTCAGGCTTGTCCTCTTCAATGAAAGAAGACAACAATTCAAGTGGTGATGAAGTCTCAAGTTCTTCTGTATAATGGAATGGAAGTTCCTCTGACCAGTTATGATTTTGCAAATCAGGTTCATGAAGTCTTTTATGTTGTTCAATCATTTGTTGTTGTTGTTTTCTATATTCCTCCATAGCTAGATGTAACAGATTTGGAATTCTAGTCTCCTCCATGTGTTGTCCTGATCGATCATGTTCGTTCACCTCTTGCTGCAAGTTTTGCTTGAAACTCATAAATTTAAAGTTATGAACCTTCTCCTAAACAGGCTGATGTGGAATATAAGGAGCTACTTGGACCTCATGCCTCTATGTTTGAGCAAGAAAAAGCTTCATTTGCTCCTCTTTTGCAGCTAACTCTCTCTCGAGCCTATTCTCAAACTGTCTCCTTTGCATCAGTAATTCTTGCTCATGAAGGTAGTCCTGATAGGCCATCTCTTCTTATTGTTGATCGTACTCCTGTTGCCTCCTAAACTCTTCTATATGCCTTGCAATGTCTGTCAGTATGTCCATGTTATTCATGTTATTCTTTATATAATCAACCTTTGGGAGCTGATTTTGGACATCCAAATGTGGATCCGAAGACTGAGCAGGGGTGGGTGGGAGGTAAGCATGTTGAGCATGCTGATAGGCTATTGTTGCATGGCTATTTGGGATTAAACCAACAACATGATTGGCCTGATATGGCTAATAGGGTGATTGGTTGACAGGATTTTCATGAAACAGAAGTGGGTATACATGGTGACTATGAAAATCTGTCATCTCTACTCATATGAATGCTGAAAATTAGAATATTAAGCTTGTAATTGAAACATACCAGCACTAAACTTGTTGAAACGAGTAGATTTGTTTAGAGTCACTAGGTGTTGTTTAACTTGCCTCCAAAGGCTGAACTTATTGAGAAAAACACTAAATTTTCTCAATATTTTAAATTCCTTAATAATACACTGGTATACGAAGTCGCCATGATATGCTGACGTTAACCTCTGAAAGGCCTGAAACTTACTGGCTGCATATCAAAAACCAGCAGTAATATGTACTCTTTAAACTATTATGATTCGAATAGTCCCACCGGGCATACCAAAAACTGTTGTCAAATAAAGTTGCACCCTTGCTAAGCTATTAACTATAGCGACCTATTGACACATGGGAACACTTCGAGGTTGTGGGTGACCCGAGGATGAAGTGAACCTCTAGATTATGGGTTGGTTCCCCTTTTTGTTATCTTGAGAAAACTAAAGAATGATAAGGAAAAGAGTAAGAAGGATATACTTGAATTTAAAACCTATCACTAACAGGGGATACACCAAAGATAAAAATATGACAATACTGCAGAAAGCTCATAGAAAATCTCAATAGAGCTAAACAATCTCACAATATAGAGATTTATGTTTATAAAAACTAGTCTATGTAAGGTTTTGACTGTTCTAATGCTTAACACAAGGAAAACAAAGATATTTTCACAGATATGAACGCAATAGAAAGAGATCACTGACATAAACCTACTTTATGACATAAAGTTCATTGCATCTAGTACTGAAGGAATCTGATAAAATAAAGGATCACACATAATTTTATCATGCAACTCACAACCAGCCACTAAAACAACAAAGAAAATCTGTGAAGGAAATGACTTTCTATTTGAGGAAAAAAGTCTGTGTTACAGGTCTGTAGAATTTATGAAAATGAGTTACAAAGGCTGAATAATGCTCTTTCAACAATCTCCTAACCAATAACCCTTTTACAAAAAGGAAAAAATGCCATACATACCAAAATTGTGTCAGCCCCTTCCCTAGGGCTTAGAAAAATGAGTTAGCGCCTGGACACGTCGGCCCTAGAAAACGTTTTGGAATGAAGCTAATGAGGCATTAAATGTGCATACCCTACTCATGTCGGTGAAAGCTTGCTCCTAGGCATGGCCTTCGGATCTTTTACAATGACCGCATTAACTCCAGCCCTCGTGTCCACCCTCGAGACTTCGTCAGAGCTGCCTTGAATGCTCTACGGCATGGTCATTAATGTCGACACACTTTTGCTAGCTGACATCCCAGTTGTTATTGTGACTCACAGCCTCTTCCCCTTCAGCCCTCTTCTTGCTCTAGATCTTTCTGCAAGTTGACCCCCTTCGAGAAGTGGCATGAGATTTATCCTATCATATTCAAACACCATTCTTTCATCGAGTCGATCCATGCCGCGCACATTCTGTCGATCTTCATCACAGGGGGAGTCAGTCTGTCAAACTACCCATGACCACCTTTAGCTCCTTCTGATTGGTTGAACTCGTGCCACGTAGATTCCCAAACGATCAAAAGATCACTTCATCAGAATCGCATGTCAGTGAGACACTAGCCGTGTCTCCCCAATGCGATTATTCCCTTCAGCAGTTATCAGCATAGTTCACAACCGTCAGCAAGAGCTCATAGCGAGTTTCTACTGGCCATACCAATATTCCCTTCTATTGGCAAATCCATCGCTATTAGAAAGACCTCTCCTAGTCGGCCAGACTTTATGTCGAAGGAAAACTCTCTTGGTGAGACCACCTTCGATGTTTCCCGAGCTCGAACCTTTCGACGGAGTCAGAGTCGGGATGAGAACCAAAACGAGACTGGAGTTGGAACAGGGGGCAAAACCAAAGAGTAGGCGGAACCGGAACCGGAACCAAATCTGGACCTAAAAATTTCATCAAGTTTCAAGTTCGGATTTCGTCTCGATCCCGCCTTCGACAACATACAAGGCACGAAGGAAGAAAGAAAACATAAGGAAGATCTAAGAGGAGGAGACACCCCTCAATCACCGGCCACGCAAAGAGCAGAGAAAAGAAGGGCGGGCAGAACTGGGTCCGGGACCGGAACAGAAATAGGAATTGGAACTTCTTAAAAGTTCCATCGCTCGGTTTCAGTCCGCATCCCGGGTCCAAAAAAAAAAGGAAACACCCAAACAAAAAGGAAAGCAAGGCAGAACTAGAACTGGAACCAAATCTGGACCTGAAACTTTCATCAAGTTTCAAGTTCAGATTTCGTCCCGTTCCTGCCTCCGACAACATACAAAGACGACGAAAAAGGGACAAAAAAGGATGAAAAAGAAGGGGAGAAAACACCCCACAACTAAAGAACAAAAAACAAAGGCAAGATAAACAAACAAGCCTGGCAGAACTGGGACCGAGATGAGACCAGAACTTGGAACTTGATGAAAGTTTCATCGCTCGGTTTTGATTTCGGTTCTGCCCCTGACAAAACAAAAGAAGAAAAGGGGGGCGAAGACAACAAAACAGAAAAGGGGGAAAACAAGGCAAAGACATAAGACGAAGACCCTCAATAAAAACCAAACACCTGCACGCTGGGCTCAACCCTTATGGGAGCCACATTTAATCCACGTGCCGAATTAACATAATTTTCCCCCTGCAGCTGCACAAGAAGCAAACCAGTTAGAAAATATGTAACCTTGATGCAAATGTTCCTCCATTTGGTCTTCGAGAACACTTGAAAGCATGGATTGCACTGCCTGATTGAGCCCACAGGTGAAAATCAGGTAACAGGAACATAAGATATAATGTCGATGAGACATTGAGATATCGGTAAGACAAATAAGATTGTCTCATCGTCACTCTTCAAGTAATGGTCAAAAGCATACATTGCTATACCACTGGGAAGGTGAGCAACATATGTGGTAGAGCAGTATACACTGCAACCTCGCAGCAAGAAGCCTTGAGCAAGGCAGTAGTGTGGTAAATAGCAAAAGGGAAGGGCAAAACACTGCCATACCGTAGCAGGTACAATAAGAGACAATGGTGGTATGGTAATCATGGCATCATTACAATTTACAACACTAAATGCAACAAATCACGTCAGTCACAATCCATTTGAATAAATCATTTAAAGAATCAAGAATATAGCTCGCCAAAATACTCAAACTCTAATAAACATACTCTAAAAATTTCATCAAAATCTTATTTTCAGGCATAGCCCGCCATAACAGAGTTTTCATTTTAATAAACATACAATAAAACCTTTGTTGAAACCTTATTTTCAGGCGTAGCCCACCAAAATGGAGAAGTGTTTCAGTAAAGAATGATAGAGAATGGTAAGGAGATGTGTGTGATAGGAGGCATAGGATTCATTGTTGTTTATCTCATTCTTGCTCTTATCAACAAGGGTTACAATGTTTGCGCTATTGTTTGTAATCCAAGTATTTAATTGACATATGTTTGCATAATCTCAAATTCCTTCAGATTCTTTTGAAGTATCAATGTATCCTATATAGGGTTTAGAATGACTTCTTTTAATTTTAAAAAATAAATTAGATGCTTTTGAAGTATCAATGTGTCTTATATAGAGTTTAGAATAATTTCTTTTAATTTAAAAAATAAATAAATGATGTATTTTCTTGTGATTAGATAATGTGGAGATCTCCTAAATCTGCCCTAGCACACTATCCTCTTTTGCACTGTGTTCATTACTCCAGCTGCTAGGGTTTTGCATTTGACATCTTTAATATCTTCATGATAGTGGCTTTTAAATAGATCTCAGTCTTTGCTTTAATATTTATCATGTAACCCTTGAGTTCCATAATCCACCTTAAATCTCTTCTAAGAACGTTGTCTTAAGCTAGACTGCATAGTATGCATATAAAGCAAGTCCTTCATACCTGCCATTGTTCCAAACCACCACTCACCGCCTTGCTTAAAATGTTGGCTCCATAAGCACAATAGCATGTTTTAAAATCATGGTTGCTAGTGATTGACCATTAAGGTCACTACTTTCATCAAGATTCAATGAGATTTTTGTCTTCAAACTTAAGGCATTAAATCCAAGATAACATTGTGAATTGTTTATTGTGTACAATTTGATTTTCTTGCACATTTATTGCTTTGCTAACTACCTTTAAGACTGGATATTGCACCATTAGGTGCAATCTCAAACAACTCACTCACAGTCACTTGAAGATTCCTTTCATGAGCATCCTTGTATAAAATCAAACTATGCCCTATAGACTGCCTACTTACTTACTAATATAGGGGACTCATTGTTTCATGGTATTTTGAGTTTTATTTAGAAGGGGTTAATATGTGGCATTTTTATGTGCAGGAAGAATAGATTGTGATGCAAAATTCGGGTATGGACGGTTCAAGAAAAATTGGATTGCTATCGGTGTCATAACCAGGTTGGATTGTACCTTCAGCTAGTGTGAAACACTTCCAGGTGTTTTCGCTTTGAAGCAGAACTTGTGTGTAGGAATTTCCAAATGTTCGACAAAGGAAGTTCCTACATTTTAAAGATAAAATCATAAATATGCTTATCCAGTTTATGATCCAACCTGACATCTTTAATATCTGATAGAGAAATTTTTTACATTCTAAAGATAAAATCATAAATTTGCTTATCCAACTTCTGATCTAATTTGAGGTCGTGAATATCGAATAGAGAAAGTTCTTATATTCTAAAGAT
Organism: Sequoia sempervirens; assembly: GCA_007258455.2. Lineage (NCBI taxonomy): Eukaryota > Viridiplantae > Streptophyta > Pinopsida > Cupressales > Cupressaceae > Sequoia > Sequoia sempervirens. Next base: position 569,532 of record VDFB02021503.1, on the reverse strand, counting down.
AAAATCATAAATCTGTTTGGTCCAATTTGAGGTCCAATTGTAAGGATTTGTCTTTTTAATTATACTTTATGACATTTTTCTTGATACAAATTGTTACTTTAGAATTATGGTATTTCTTTTCTTCTAATGTTTTCAACCCTCATTTTAGGGAAGAGCTCCGAAGATGGTTCCTTCAGATGGAGACTACACTTTTCCGCTATAGGTTCCATCTTGAAACACCAGAAGCTCAGGTACTGTCATACTTAGGTACAACAGAGTTTGAGGTTACCTTGTTCTCCTTCAATCCCTCTTAAGCAACATTCACTATCATGGACTTCATCATTGTACCTTTCATGCATTCGATTTAATTTGTTATGTGGAAACATGTTGTCTATGTCTTTGCAAGTGATGACTATTATGTAAGCTTTTAATCTACATGACTACCCCTCATGTTCAATTATTGTGACTGCTATGATGCTTGGGGCTACTTACTTTTAACCAGATTGTTAATGAAAACTATCTTGGAATCCTTGAAGATTAGTTTTGTCAGAATCATGGCTATGTTGATAGTGGAATGTTCTTATTAATAAGGATAAATCTTTATCAATAAGGAGATTACCCCTTAACAACATACTCCACTATCCTTGCAAAGATTGATCTTTAATGCTTCATGGATGGTTTACTTGTGATTATCCTTCTCAAATGAAACAATAGGGCAGCAGGCTAGTTTCAGCCCTTGTGCGAGCCACATTTCACCCCACATGTTGTAACCAGATAAACAAAACAACCTAATTTTATCTATACCTGCACAATGAGAAAACATGTTAGATAAACCAAGCATATGATAGATATGTTTGATAACTTTCTTGTTTTCTTGGACATCTATGGTATGCAAGTTATTTGAATGCACATCATGATCAAATTATATGTTTATAGATGTATGCACATATTTTGACTAGTGATCCTTCATTGCTCTAACAACACTCTTCTCACTCAAATGCAGGGAACCTAGGAGCAGCAAGGAAGACATAAACTTGGAGGCTTAGACAAGTGGGAAGATTGAAGATGATGCAAAACAAAGTAACTAGGATTCTTCATTGAGGCAATGGCGGGTCCCCTTTCTCTTTATGCACATTTTTCTCTTTTGTATCTATAAATGTATAGTTTTTTTATTATATGCATTCAAATAGTCAGTTCCACGACTTGTGTGGAACAACATACATTTACATTATCAATAAAGACTACATTTTTTAAAGGATTGTGCAATCTTTCCTATATTATATGCATCTGCATAAGTGCAATCTAGTAATGTAATCTTCTGATTTTGTTTATGCACATGAATGTAATGTAGTAGAAATAAAAATGTACCTTACTCTTCATTTGAAAATCACAAAAGCTCTACCTGATTGAGCTATTAACTTTTGTGTCTTCACAAACATATGTTGATACAAAATGAATGGAAGAAGCATCCAAGTAATCCTATTTTTTTCTGCCAACAATTCATACCAAAGATTGAACAATTTAAGGATATTGCAATTGGTAATTTGTATTGACACAAATAATATTACTAAAGGATTTCAAAGTTTAGGCCATAAGAATCATTCTTTTTTAAACATGGATTGTGTTGTAGCCAAAATTCCATCCTAATTATTTTTGCATACCTCCATTTTCACTCATCTCTTACATCCACCATATGCATAGAATTCCTATCATAATAACTTAAATTTAAAAAAATCCCTCACGTGAGCTTCTAAATAAAACCATTGATCACAGCATCAAAGTGTATTCCTCCTTTGAAATACTCCTATGATTGCTCATAGCATATTGCCAAGACAACACCATGTCGATGAGAGTCCCTCCAAAGTCTCCCTGACATTAGCATAAAGCACATATCAGAAATGTAGATGAGACACCCCTATGTCGAAGAGACTTATTTATATGTCTCATCGATGATGTAAAAAAGTGAAATGTCAACAAGATACGAGCATATCGAGGAGAGAATGATGATTAGTCCGATTGATGTGACTAACGAAAATATCGATGAGACTACCACTATTAATGAAGAACTTGATCATAAAGGTGGCATGAGCGCCATTTATGAACTAGGGTTGGATGAAGTGTCCTGAAATTTGATAAATATAGCCTCAAAGAAGTTGAAATCACTGTGAATTGTAATTGAAGGATTTGGAGAACCAAGTTGGACGGCAATAGGAAGCTAGAAATTTGCAACATTTATCCAAGTAAGTGGTCTAGAATTAGCTTAAAGTATTTTCTCAGTAAGTAGATGAAAGCATTGTATGAGTAGGGTTGAGATGGAAAAAACCCTAGGAAAACATAAAGCAAAAAGACAGAAAACTGAAGCTAGGCAATTGAATCAAGACTTAATCGATCAGTGCCCTAGGTCTAGGCCAAAATCCAGAAGAATAGCACAACTTAACCCATCATGTGTGACATTAGAAGATAAACATAAAAACCTGGGAGATGTATGGACTCCGTGTAGGGGTTACAACCTCTTTATTTATCATTATAAGAAGAAATTTCGGCATATCCCAGTGTCAAACCCATGGAATTTGAATTTGGGTAAACTTGTAGTACCCAACATCTTTTTGAATGTAGAGTTAATCAAGGTGTTGGCAAAGAATTACAATCTAAAGACGAGAGCAATTCATTTTCCTGATGGGTCATAGTTCATGGTCATAAAGCCAAATTATATTTCCATGATTTTTTAGCTAGACACTTCCCTAAAAACAAAATTATGAATCGGAGACTTGTTGGAGGAATACTGCACCATGGACACAAGTTACAAAAGGTGGAAATTTCCTCTACATAAGGTTAAAGGTGCGGGTAACAAAACTATGAGGTTCTCTAGTGAAGATAACCCCCCATTCTATGTGGCTTTGTTTAAAGAATACTTTCAATACACTTATTACTCAACTGGTCAAGTACTGGGAATTGATGTTCCTGAGAACATGACAATTTCTCCCATGGTTTTAGCCAGAGACGTCCAGAGCCATAATGCTTGACCCTATGATTATGTAGAGTATTTATCGGAGGCCATCAATAATGCCCTTGATATCATCAAGAATGACAGTGAAACCATTAATTTCAAGCACTATTCTCTTTTCATGCACATGATATTATACGAAGGGCAGGTGATGGGGATATTGTTGGAAATAGGTTGCCATTCAATTGCAAATCCTAAACATTAATTATTTCATGTATCTCCTAGATTCTTGGAATGTGTTCAATAACACTAAGATTAGGATGAGATTAATATTTGATGAAATAATCATGATTATTGACATTTTTAATTAATTCTAAATGTAAGAAGCATGTGAGGGCATCCATATTGAGTTCCTAAATAATAGGGACACATGGGACACTTACATGGTAAGGTGAAACTCACCTTGTGTTCAATTAACTATACGGTGTAACAGTTAACACTTTTGAATGCATGTAAAGATCCTAGAAGTTAGGATTTGATGTTTGCATGCTTGAAGTTCAGTTAAGTTCAGTTCAAATCAATTCAGTTTAGTTAAGTTCAGTTCAGTTCATAATCAGTTTAGTTTAGTTTAGTTCAGTTATCTTTAGTTGCATGCAAGTGCATGTTGCCTGCATGTTGGTTATTTTGAGTTGCATGTCGTTAGCTTCAGTTAACTTGTAATGCATGGCTAATGACATTGAGTTGTATGACAAATAACAGGGACTACCTCCAGTTAACAAGGGATGACCATTCTTTGGGAATGGTGTTGAGTAAATGTTTCAGTTAACTATAAAGCACTTGGAGACAACTTGGGTGCCCAAGATGCTTTATTGGAATTAACTCCAATGCATGATAAGATATTTCTGAAGGCTCAGTTAAGTAGCTTTACTTAAGGGCGCCAACTTTGAGGAAGAGCTTTGGAACTATCACCGAAGTGAAGGAGAAGTTGTAGCTTCAGTTTGGGACACCCAAATGCATGATGCACATGTTGTAAGCTTTAGTCTTCACTGAATAAATCTACTTGAAGGAATATGGCGTACCTTTTCAAGGGCTTGAGCTTATGCATTGTAATTATCACCATTTGGAGATTACAAGGTTGCATATTGTCTCTATATCTCATTCAAGTTGAATAGAGTTTTTATAATTGTTATTGCAGGTGTGAAGAAGATTGGTAAAGACAGAAGAAGCATTCTCAAGCAAGAATTGGAGCTATTGTAATTCAGAGATTGAATAATAGAATAATTCTTGGTGGAGTTTTTCCCAAAAGGGTTTCTCCACGGTACATCTTGTGTAATCTTTCTAATATCCTGTCTAGTTCTTCTATCAACTTCTCTCTACATTCTACAATAGTAAAATGGATTAATCAAGATAATCACCCACAAAGAATATATGTAACAAAGAAAAGACTTACTTAGATCAGAAATATTAAAGTTTTATAAAGTATTAAGCTAAGAAAACACCTCATTTTTCAACAGATATGGGGTGAGGAATTAAGAATAAAAGATTTAGATAATGATGGAAATTCAAGGCCTGTACAAATGTGGACATCTGTGTGGGATAGCAGGTGTGGGAGGTCCCACTACCTGTATTTTGAGGAATATTATGTCAAACCACTATACAAGATGTTAGGCCACAAATGTGACTACAACTTCTCCCCAGAGATCTTAAGATTTCTCTGACCAAAAGATATGGGTCATGAAGTAGGGATAAATCACAATTGGGGGGACTGGTACATGTTTGGGGATTGTACTGTTATCAGGGTTTATGGATTTGAAGTTGCACCTTATTTGCTGCCTAAGACTGTGCCAAACAGAGTTGCTTATTTAGAGACCATAAGGCAATTGTCATTTTCACCTTTCATGCATTTAAAGAGCTTGGGCAGCAGACTTTCATGCCTTCCACTTTATGCTTTGGTGATTTCACTATTATCTCTTATTCGGGCTATGACTTGGTTAGTGGTAAACTGGATTATTATGGCTTGCCGGTTGACAACAAAAGGGAAAATTTTGATCTCAAACACTTCATTTGTGATGCCAAAAAATTTCAGAAATTGAAAGGGTATGAGCATAGTTTCCTTTTAGAAGATGTCATTGGAAATTGTGAAGAAAAACAAAACATGATTAGAATGAATGCCTATAATAGGGTTATGATGGTTGAGGCTTGGAAGGTGAATAATAACCCAGACTATTTAGGGGCTTTCCCTGAAGTACAGGATCCCGTAGAAAGAATTAAACAGTTAATCCTCCATCTAGAAGAATTGATAAGAGATGTGTCACTTATGGCATTTGAAAGAGGAAGGGGCATCGGTCCTAGGAGGCAAGTAGAAAATATCACACCACTAGATCACTTACCACCTCAGCCTACTCCTGAAGTGATATTTTCAATTGGTTTCCCATCCATGGAAGAAGATAACACTGAGGAGGAAGAATAAGTCTCACAGTTTAATGCTCTTGTTATACCCCAATATGATATGCCATTGGAAAAAAGTGTGATCACCTTTGAAGCCTCTAATGAGTTTCTAGATGATGTGAGACATTGTGCAAGTTAGGAATTTGTTGCAGATGATACTTTTGTGCAGACCCCTGAATTTAAGTCCTTTTATATATGAGTATAAAGGAAGACTAATAAGAGAAAGGTTAAAGAACATTAACCCTAAGAAAGAGGCTTATGCCTTGAAAGAGTTGCAACATGAAGTTGATAGGGAAATGAGAAACATGACTGCTGAGAGAGGAAGAGCATTATTGCAAGAAGTTGGAGTTATGCTCCTTCCTAGGTGGGATATTAGTTCAACCATTGTGTTTGACAACTTTTTGAAGAGAAAGAATAAAACTTTGCAAATAATGGATGAAGCGAGTGACAGGTTCTATACAGGGTCAAGGTACAATCTTGATAATACCACTTTGCAAATTTGGGCTCTTTACCCCCTAGGCAAGAAGCCTTCTCTCATTGACCATGATCCGATTTTTGGACATATCCTAGTGCAAAGAGTAGGGGAGACAGATCCCTTAGAGACTGCTGACTTGAATGTGAATGTAGCCAAATTCACCAAAGCCCATATCCAAAAGTTAGTAAGAGATAACCAATGGTTGATAGAGGAAAATGACAGGTTGAAACAAGAATTAACCAACTAAAAAGATAAGTTGCCTGCTTCTCCAAGGCTTTACTCTCCTTTAATTGAACATGAAAGAAAAGTGTTAGAGGCCATGTCTGAGACTACTCAATGGAAGCATAAATTTGAAAAGGCTCAAAAAGAACATGAAGAACTAAAAAGAAAATTGAAGGATACTACTTTTGCAGTAGCGTCAAGGATAATTTGTATGAAATTTGAAGATATGTGCCAACATGCAGATGGTGTCTGGCGTGCTCACAGTGGAACATACAAGGCCCTCGTGGAGCATGGAAGACTGCTTGATAGGATGAAGGAAATGGAATCCCATATCAAGGAAAAATATGGAGATAATAATTCTTTGCTCTAAGAATGTCAGAGCCTCATGAATACACATGAAAACTTCCAAAATATCTTGACACAGGAATTGAGTGACTTTAGCCAGCTACTATGTATGGCCATGCCAGATTTCTTTGAAGAAACAGATTTGAAGGATCAAGTAACTTGGAAAAATGAGATATCAAAATATTTTCTAGGAATCCTTGATGATATCAATGATGAGGATGAGGTACTCAGGAAAATGCATAAGCAACTCAGGAGGATTGTTGGATTGGAGAATGTAATGACAAACACTCTACATAATGCAAACACTTATTCCCAAGAGAAATACATTGATCACATGTCAAAGGTTAATTTGTTCCTTTCACGAGCTGTATGAGGAGGTAGTCAGAGTTTGGTTGTTGTGGATGCATTAGCATGGTGTTTGAGCCTTGAACAGATCTTAGGTGGTCACAGGTGCTTATCGATGATTAACAGACTATGGTGCATCCAACAATAAACTCTTTTTAAGTTTCTATGTTATGTTAATTATGATTTAGTTAAGAAACTATGTAACTTTTGTGAATGAAACTGAAGGTTGTTGCTTCCCATACAAATAGGGAAACCAAGGTCCGATTTTGATCATCATATCATCATCATTTGAATCCATTAGAATAGATACTAGACCATCTCATCCACTTATTCATATCAAAAGAACTCATGTTATGTATGTTTATATTTTGAGCAATATAATGGAGAAGATACATTATAACTCGTAATCCATTTTTAGTGTTCAATTGTTGTGTTGATTTTCATGCTTATTTATTGCTTTGTTGTCTCCAAAGTGGTCGTTTCAAGTTGTTTAAATCTACAAGATTTATCAGGGCACATTTGTTGTTACTGTGTGGATGCTTTGATTGGTTTTTGGTTAGGTGTGAATTAAAGTCCTTTCAAATAATTTACTTTAATTGTTTCATATTAAGGATTAAAGTCCTCTTAGAGATTGGCACCCTCTTATGGTCTAAAAACCTATGTTTTTGAGACCCAACATATTTCAAATAACTTTCAAAATTTAGAAGTCTATGAAACAATGTATATATTCTATGAAATAGTGTATATATTCTTGTACTTGTATATTCTATGAAACATTCCTTATTTTCTATGAAATAGTGTATATATTCTTGTACTTGTAAATATTATTTTACTGTTATGTCTATTAAAGAAAACAAAGTTTGAATAAAAAATGCTTCACCCTTTCTTGTAAGTGAGTATGTGAATTATTGTTGAAGGAAAAATCTTACAGTGTTTACATTTTCAGTTTACTAGTTTCAAATCTTCATTTGCTATGTATATAAAATTGTATGTGCTCTTTATCTCTAATGACATAAAACAGTAATGTCATCATAATCAGGGTTTTCAGTTTCAACACTATCATTGTCCACACTTTTCATATCCTGTTCACTTTTAAGTGCAATCATCAAAATTTTAATTTTTATTTCTTGTCCCAGTTAATCTTGATTCCTTTTAGTGCAACACAGTAGGTTGCATGTTAAATTTCAAATATTTTCTTTGCATTTTTTTGTATATATTATTTTCTCAGTGCATCATTATGTAACAACAATTTCACTTTTGAGATATACAGTAAAAATAAATGAAAGCACATGTTTGCTTTGTCAAGGGAAATGTATGGTGAATACCCTATGTCTTTCGGATAAGTGTGCAAGAAATAAGACATAACTGATTGAATCTGATTTTTCTTGTACAATTATTTTTTATGTGCTTTTAATTTTTGCATGTGGATTACCCTCAAAAAGAGACTACTTATCTTTTCTTAAATGAAGCCTTTACATTTCCTGTCTACGAAAGGAATTTACTGCTTGACAATAGGTTCGTGAACTTCATACAAATTAAGATTGGTGTAAAAGGCCATCCCCACAAATGTTGTTTGTCCAAGTACTAGCATTTCAAAGTTTAGGCCATAAGAATCATCCTTTTTTAAACATGGATTGCAAATAATTCTAAAAATTTAGAAGTCTTGGTCATTAACATTATTGTTTGCTACAATGTCATCTAGTGTATCATTGTCAATGTTCATATGTTCTTTCAAGTATTTAATATTATCATCATCCTCATCTTGACCTACATCATCTTCATCATCATTGAAATTTGACTGTAGACCATCTATATTGTTACCATATGTATTTGGATCATCATTTTCTATACCATCCATATTGTTGTCTTCCATAACATCATCTAACTCTGGATTGTTGTCTTCTTGTTCCTAAACATAACCATCTTCAACATCATTGTGGATGTCAATTTCTTCGATGTTCTCTAATCCCTCTCTCTCATTTTTTTTCCCATCATTGTTTTGCTCAGTATCCACTAATGCATCATCAAATACATGCCTTAATCTTGGATCATAATGTATGACAAATATCCATTTCAGGTCCAAAATATCTTCATAGAAAAATACTTGCAAATGAACGACATACATATATTAGACGTATGCTATAACAATTTTATTGATTAATAAACATATGTATATATTCGCAATTTGCTATGAATTAATAGATTAATGATCACTACCGCTTCTTGTTTGAGTTAAAGAAATACCTGCTCACAATGAATTGGTAGAACATAAGGCTCCTTATCCTCTGGTAGGAATGATGAGGAATCTATAGAGAACAATCCACTATGGGTATCATGTCTTCGTTTCCTCTCAAATGCTTCATACCATCTACAATTGAAAATACAACATTTAAAAGAGCAATAATCCAACTCAATAATTTCTTGTATTTTCCCAACATATTGTAGATTCCCTTCAATTATATTATTATCTTTTGAGCTTGATCGACTGAATTGCTTGAAGTCAACCATGATGCCACAATCAAAGGATTGTCTCTTTACGTCTACACTTTCTACACGATAATGTCGACCATATTCCCACAATGCTGGATATTTCCTCGCCTGTGAAAGGCCATTTATTTCAGTGAAAACAAATATAATGACGAATATTAAAATAGTTAATACTGTCAAAACTGTAAGGAAACAACATTTTGTAAAATCCGAATTGTACCTTTCTTTCACATCCTCTAGACATGTTGATTTCATCTTCTGTTATGTTTGAATTTGTACCTACATCTTCTATTTGATTTTGAATTTGTTTAGTAACCCATTATAGTGTGCAATCTTTGCCCCATTACCCAAGCAAATGAGTGGGAAGTGGAGTATTCCTTGGGTTCAATCTCTTAAACTGTCTCCTTGCTTCTAACACTTCTCTCTTTATCATACAGATCAATCCATTTGTTCATAAAGTCCATGTGGTATAGAATGAACTTGTCAAGTATAGAACTTTTGTCTACACCTATTACATGTCAACATGTTTATTTCAAACTCCAAATTTCATGCTGTTAATTTGACAAATAAATTACAAAGTAAATTAATGATTGCAAGAAAAACAACCACATTGATTGTGAATTTACTTACTAATTTGTACTTCAACACCATTAGATTGTGGTTTTTCTCCATTAATAATATCTGATACTCGTTCTTCATCCCAGACGTGTGGGCCATCTTCAAAATCCTTACCAAGGAATTCACACAGGAAGAAAAATGCTTCATTTAATACATACCCTTCAGCCATGCAACCCTCTGGATGTGCCTTTTGTTGGACGTATCTTTTAAGAGTTTTCATATACCTCTCAAAGAAAAACATCCACCTCGTTGATACAACACCCGCCAATTCAATGTCATCAACTAGGTGTATAAGTAAATGGACTTGTAGGTCCATGAAACTTGTAGGGAGCTCCTTCTCAAATACACATACAATTTTTGCAATTTCCTTCTTCCACTTTGGCACTTCAAATTCATGGATCTCCTTGGAGGTCACCCACCTAATATAAGAATGCTAAATTAGTATGAACCTTTAGTCATAAATTAAAATGCAATATAATATCTCCATGTCTCTCACACATGAACATTTCATATAACCACATACCTTGTAAATGCTGACAATTGACTTATGGCATTCCTTAAGTCAACTGTAAGACAAGAATCCCCCCTAATTGCCAATGGCATGATATGCTATCAAACACATTTATGAAAAGGTCATTAGTAATTTTTTCTCACACAACAAAATATCAAGATAAATTTAGTGCTTAATCAATGTTACCAGTAAATGTTAAATGTTGATATATAATACCTTCATTAAATTATGAAAATCATGTGTTTTAAATCTTGTGATATGTCCATCAACTGTAAAAGCTTTAGCTAGTGATGACCCATAGCCAATAGGTGTCCTTATTGAACGTATGACATTTTTTAATTGGTCTAGCTCTTTTTTTTTCAAAATCCATGGAGCTTCTGCATATGTTTCATTTTCCCTGTTTGGCCACAAATGTTTTATATCAAATTTGGTACGCGAAAGAGAAATATCTCTCCTAGAAGACAAGGTGTCCTTCTCTTTGCCTAATATATGTTGAAATATAGAATCTAGGACATTTTTGAAGATGTGAATAGGATCTAATATGTGAGATATTAATAGATCCTTCCAGTAAGGGAGCTCATAAAATATGGATTTCCTTTTCACTCCTTTTGCATATTAACTACAACTTGTTTTGGTTCTTCAATTGAATCACCCCGATCAAAAAATCCTCCCAAGCTTTCAATTCAACATCTTCATACTTCTTAATCATTAATCACCTAGACCCATAATCATGGGGGGGCCTCTATTTTCAATTTTTTCATCAAATCGATTCTTTAGGTGATTTCTAAACCTATGATCTAGTGGTAGAAAAACCTTGTTGTTTGTGTAAATAAATTTATGTAGATTTACCGCCCTTGAAATTTTTCTACACATGTTGGACATGCAAATATCCCCTTTGTTTGAAGCCATGCAATTCAATAAGTAATGTTAATAACATACAAAAAATAGTATAAAACTAAGTATGAAAGTTGGGATGAAAATAAATTATGAGTGTAAATACATAAATATTTTATCTTACCAGAACAAACACCAAGTCCTGGGAAATCATGAATAGTCCAACATAACACACCATACAACATGAAGGACCTATTTATTGGAGGATGTGATATCTCATACATTCTTATGCCTTTCCATAGCAATTGCATCTCATCAATAAAAGGTGCAAGATAAACATCCATGATTTTAACTTGATGTTTTCTTGGAACAATGAGAGTCAACATAAGGTGCTCTTTTCTAACACTCGTCCATGGGGGAATATTGTATACTATCAATCCGACTGGCCAAACACTATAATTTGAGCTCAGGAAAGAGAATGAGCACACTCCATCAATTGCAAGACCAAACCTGATACTACGGGGTTCATCTTTGAATTTTGTTGGCCATTTTTCCTCTATGTGTTTCATTGCTTTGGAGTCAGCCAAAATTTGCATGAATCCATCTTTACTCCTGTTATTTGCATGCCAGTCCATCAATTGTGCTAGTGAATTGCAACGAAACATTCGTTGAAGTCTAGGTATAATTGGCATGTGACGTAAAACCTTCTTTAGAACTGTAGGACCTTGTACATCTGTATGATATCTCTTCTCTCTGCATATAGGGCATTCTACCTTGTTTTGATATTCATCTCTGTATAAAATGGAATCATTTTTATATGAATGAATTTGCTTATATTCTATCCCCAACTCAACCAACAACAGATGTGTCTCTCTACAAGTTGATGGCAACACATTCTCTTTAGGGAATATTTTAGTTTTTAATGCCCTGTAAGATTGCCAAAGATTAAATCATTTGAATGTTTGACTTATGATGAACATGTTTGATATGTCAATCTATACTAGGACTATTTATATACAATATATGGTTTTAAAATCCCCTTAAATAAATATAAACGAAGTTGATGAATGTTTACGAATTATGTACACCAATTGACAATGCAAAGTAAGAAATAGATTTCAACTCACTGCAGTAGGGTAGTGAATCCTTTGTCTGACCAACCAAATAGTGACTTGATTTCTAATAATATTAATGTGCATGCCAATTTTGAGGTTCTACTTGCACCTGATTTGAACACGGGTGTCTTCGTTGCTTGCTTGATGGAGTCTTTGATGTTGTTATCATCAACATTATGTTGGTGGTAATTACCCTGCTATCATCGTTATTGTCAACCATATCATCATTATTGTCATGATTGTTTCCATCCCCAAAGAAACCTGTAAGCATTTCATTCAATCCTTCTTCATGCACTACATTATCACTATCATGATCATCATCATTAAGGCTAGGTGGCATGTCATCAGTGTATGCAACTCTCATCAACTCTTCAAATTTCTTAGGTGGTAGTGTTCTCTTCAATCTTGCTCTTCTTGCCATGGTATGGTTTAAAGGATGGTTTGGATCATCCCATCCAAATCTTAATAACCCAGTTGCATCTTGGGTATTAGTATGTGTTTCATCAAAATCTTCTACCTATCAACAAACACAAGCATTATTTAATGTTTGGCAATAATTGGATAAATCATAAATGTATCAATTTCAAAGAAATATAATCAAATATGGCTTAAAAAATAAAAATAAAAATTGTATGAACATATATACATCAATTGAATAATGGAACATTATTTTATAGACTAACTGTTTTATACAATAATTTAAATAAAACACAATTTTGACAACATAGTTTATAAAACATCAATCCACACTCATTTATTATTCTTTGCTTTTAATCGATTGTAGGAGGCATACTACCAACTGGAAGCTCATCGTATATGTAATGTCTTTGTACAATCGCTCGTTTGAATTGTTTCTTTCCACGACATACAAAACATCCACAAACAACAATTTTGTCAAAGTATTCATCCCATGTACTATAGTCCTGACCAACCTCTTCTTCAATGCAATCATTTGTTGTGTCTGCAATATCCATTGTCATATCCTCTTCCACCCATTGTCATCTATGTGATTTAACAGTTTTAGGTCCACGTCCACGTATATATCTTCTTCTTTTGCTATTTGAACACTCAGGCTCTCCCATTTGCTCCAGTCTCCATCTAAAATAATCAACAACATGCATTAATTTATGTCAAGATTGGATAATACATTATAAATTTCAATAATACTGTGAAAAAAGATGGACGTATCACAAAATGCCATCAAATCATTTTTTCCTAAGTTAATTCAAAATTTGAGTACCTGATGTCCTGCTTCATCCGTTGTGTCCTCATTTGATATGACATGATTTGTTGACATGGCCTCGTCTTGCCCCTATAATACACAACATAGTAAATAATGTTTAGTACACCAATTATATCATTTCAACGAGTATGCTATCCAACACAAAACCTCACTTTAGTCATATATTTGACATATTGATATCTCCTCTATGTTGTAGCATTTGTGAATTCATAAACACCTTCCTCCTTTGGTTGAGGTTGCTTTCTCTTCTTACCTCTATTGTATATGTGGATTTCGTTGTCTCATCTATTTCCACCCACTTTCCTCTCAGTGATTTAGTATTTCTACGCCATCCATGTCCTCTCTCCATGGCCTCCTCTGTGAATAAAAATGTTGCCACAGAAGCTTTCACCGCACTACCGCCGAGAAGGAAGAAGCAACTTGTGGGACCGTGGTAAAAACCGCTCTACTGCACTGAGTTGATGAAGGAGCCACTGGACAGTGGTGGCCACCACACTAAAACACGCCAATGGTAGAAGACTTGCGAGAGTCACCGCAACACTGCAAGGAACAAAAGGAAGACTCACATGCCACCATAGAAGCTTTCATCGCACTACTACCGAGAAGGATGAAGCACCTTGCAGGACCGCAGTAAAAACTGCTCTACCGCACTGAGTTGATGAAGGAGCCACAAGACAATGGTGGTCACAAAAACAAGGCAGGAGTTGGAATCATTTCCAACACTCTGGATCCTGTGATACACGACAATGAAAATAGTCACTATATAACAATGATAGGCATTGAATTAGGTGCACTTGGCACCGCCTTAAGCACCTTAAACTGATTACATTAATGGCCAAAAGTTGGCGTTAACTAACACCGACTAAAGCACCAACTATTGAATCAAAATAAAAAAATATAAAAATTTCCCGCGTGAAGGAAAAAATCAGATGACAAAAAAGAGAAAAATGTCGCGCGAAGGAAGAGAGCAAGGCACTACCAACAACTAATGAGAAATTTGATTTAGTTTGCAACACCATAAGTAAGGTTACATTTATTTTTTATTGGTTGAATTCATGATTGTTTATTGCTATTTGTATTGCATTTGAATTCGTGATTGCTTACTGCTCTTTGTATTGCATTTGAATTCGTGATTATTTACTACTCTTTGTATTGCATTTGAATTCATGATTATTTACTGCTCTTTGTATTGCATTTGAATTCATGATTATTTACTACTCTTTGTATTGCATTTGAATTCATGAATGTTTACTAGTTCGTGGCCTAACCTGTCCAAGCAACCTCTAAATTGTCCCATCATTATAAATTTTAAAACCTTTGAGAAACCAACAAAAAAATTTACCCTACCCATTTGAGCTTTGGCTCAAAATATTATAGCACAAAGCTAGGATGCCTCTGTATTCTTTCCCTAACCTAGGTATCAAGGAAATAATGAACTGCTTGGAAAATATGGGAATTGGGTTGGTCACTGCTAAAAATAAATGCAGAAACCACTTGGTTTTGCCCAATCGCGCCATAGTCACCGATGCCATGACAAATTCATGCAAGATTGCATTATGAAAGAGTTTTCATGATAAGGTTATCAACACTAAGCAAACCCAACAAACATATTTGCCCTAGGTTATCAACACTAAGCAAACCCAACGAACATGTTTTCCCACAAAACAAAACTTTCATACCACAAACTGGACGAAAAATTTCATACCCGACAGTGTGTACTTTGTTTGCCTCCACAAACTAGACGAAAATAATTTTCCCTAGGTCGCCTCAAAATGTCAAGCAATAGAAGGAATCAAGCATTGTCAGCAGACTCTGGCTACGATGAGGTACTTCATTATCAATTTATAGATTTGTAAATGTTTCCATTATTTCTTTGAATTTTACTTTTTACTTTTTTATTTCTAAATTTAAAAGAAGAAATACAATTTAAATATATATATAGGAACATGAGACTGACAGAGATAAAGAGGAATTGTAATTTTTAGTTTTTATTTCTAAATTTAAAAGAAGAAATATAATTTAAATATATATATATATAGGGACATGAGACTGACAAAGATAAAGAGGAATTGGCTTCCATATTGGGGGTAGAAGTAGTGAACAAATTGGTTAATGTGGATTGGACAACGCTTGCCAGATACATAGAAAAACAATCTAGTAACGCCCCTCAAACATTGCAAACAAATCAATTGTGTCAAAGGGAATCAATTGATTCCCCAACCAATCCTGGATCGAGCAAAAGATCCAGGAGGAAATCAGTGACAGTAAATCTAAGAATGTGGAACATGGAGTAGAGACTTCCAGTGTCCTAGCCACTCCTGGGACACAGACTTCTTCCACCATGCCATGTTATCAATCTTGCATTGGTAGCTACAATACGAAGATAGAATACGAGGTGGTTTCAGGGGAAGTCTGAATGATGGATGCTGGGAAAATGTTTGTGAATAGGTTAAAGGAATCATGCCTTCAACAGTTCAAAGACCATCTACATTTTCCATTCTCACAGATGCCCATGCAACTGAAAAAAGTAGTTATCCATGACATGGAGACTGATTTTGGCACAGGTTGGTCTGTAAAGAAGATAAAGCTACAAGTGTCTCAAAACTGCAAGAGATTTTGGTGCAACCAAACAAAGAAGATAAAAAAATTCCCTCTTGAGCTAAGGCAAAAAAGAAGGACAATTGATGTAAGTGTGAAAGTATGGAAAAAGCTTGTAAAAGCATATGAGAAGTCCGATGCACGGTGGAAGTCTGGTGAGAAGAGTACACAGGTATTTGAATTTTCTCATAAGATTATATCAAATTTATTAAACGATATTTAAATTTTATTTGTGCATAGTTAAATTGAATTAGTATATGTTTTAGGACAAGGCCTCCAAGGCTAGGCTTGAGAAACTTCGTGCCACGCATCACAATGGCCATAAAGGTTTACAGGCCTTGATCTGTACATTTGTAAGTATATTTAATATGTTAAATGATACATTTTTTTAATTTCCTTGTAAAAAGTAAATGATTGCATATTAATTAGTTTAACTAGTCCATGTGCCATGTTTTGACAGGAGGAGAAATATGTTGTCATCCAAAGCAATTTGAAAAGAATATGTTACAAAACAAAAAGTGGAACGATTTTGTAATTTGGATGGAGAACGGGGTATCAATAGTTGAGTTTCAATAACTTATGGATATTTTTGTGTTAATATGTCAATTTGCATCTCTTGTGTTGAGTTGTTTATTGATGCGTAGGATGAGTAAATAGAGCTCAAATCTTATTATTACAAGATGACCATTTATGTGCATAAATAAATAGTAGAAGGATGTAGATGAACTCAATTCATCTGACTTTATGCCTCTTGGCAGGCATTCCTCTTGAATCTCTAATATTAGGTGCCCGAGACTTCCCTGTAGTTTTTACCTTTCGTTGTCGCCTTTCCTCTTCACTGTCAAACTCGTCTCCTTTTTCCTTATCTACATTTATGGCTTCGACTTCTAATTCATCCCATGTTTTAGCTTCCTCCTCTTCAAAATATTTTTCTTCTTCCTCCTCCTCTGACTCCATGAGAGATTCATCTTCTGAATCTTCCTCGTTTGATTATGATTCTTCTTCTACATCAGGGGATTTGTATCCTTGATCTAACTCTTTTGAATTATTAGAATCAAAATCAAAATCACTAGCTTCCATATTCAAAAATTACCAACCACCATCTTCAATAAATTTATCTGGATCATCAGTAATACTCTTCAAAATTGGCCGCCAGTTCAAGTTCATTCTACTTTCATAATACTTTATATCCATACAATTCAACCATTCCTTGATGCCATCAAGTGAAGATTGAGGAATGGCGTACATGTGGAGTATATCCTGCTTGAAGTCTTTGAAAACAATAGCCATATCAAATGCCTTTTTCCCAAGTACTACTCTCTCAAGGTTAACAATTCTCAATCTCACTAATAGCGATTACTAAGAAAGGTAATTCCACCAACTCTACCAAACAGTTTGCCATAGGAACAATAAAAGCAGAGGCTTTGAAAGGAACTCCATGAAAACCAAGCTCTCTAAATGGTATATCAAACTCTGGTTCAAAATATTTTAGATGAGTTTGCTTCCATAGCTCTCTTACTCGCTTGACAAATCCTTGAAACTCTGAATTCTTAACATTCAAAAGATAAATGGAATGTCCTCAACACCCAATAGAGCTATCCAAAAAAGCTAGCTAAAAACACAAAGGTGCTCCCGCACACAATGGCCTAATGGCTGGTTGTCATAGAAGTCAAACTACAGAAGTAACAACACTGATCTAGTTAACATATATGCATCATTTGCATAAACAAGTGAAATGTGTAACAAATGTTAATCAATACATTGAATTTTGAGATGCGTTGAAATAATAAAAAAACATGTTTTGGGGAAAATATCAGCAGTGTGGGGGAAGAAAGCATTAACCCTAATAAAAGCATTTTCTGTTGTTCTTGATACACCATCTATAAGTTTTCCTTGGATGAAAATACTGAATTTTTATATGTTATACCCTTAAATGTCCTACATGTTACAAATGTGGAATAACAATGCACAACTTTGTATCGAGTCCAAAGGCCAAGGCATTCTAAATAAGGGTAGCCAAACTTGATAAGGATGCAGTCACTATTACATGTATTGACAATCCATAATAGTCATGTAAAGACAACTGCATGTGAAAACCATAATCAATCAAATTATGCACATTCAAATCTAAGTCTAAAAGCTTGCATTTTAGTCCATCCATCTAAGTCCTTGTTGAAGATTGAGGGTGTCAACAACAAAGCTAGAATAGCTCTCCTTAAACCATAGCTAGTTTTAAAGTGTAGTATTTCCAAATTCAAATCCACTTCTTAACTAAGGAAAGGAGGTAGGATTGTTAGGTGCTACCTCAAACAGAGAAGGCCCTAGAAACATTGAAATAGAATATCCAATAAGTGAGATGACATAACTGTAGACCATAGATAATCAAAATTCTTGCAATGCGTAGATGCTTGTGATACAAACAAAAGGTGCTTACACATTGGCTAAATATATCCTCATCAAAATGACTAGAAAGAAATTTCAAATTTGTAAGTAAACTCTGACAGTCAAGAAAAATAGTCATAAAAATTGGAAGTAAACTTTGGTAGACATGTAGGTGAAATTAATTCATCCGACTTTATGCCTCTTAGTAGACCTCAGGATCTCCCCTCCTAAAGTTTGGACCACATCCATTACCTCCACATAAAACTAGACATCCTTGGTCTTCTTGGTTCCCACACCATGATATGGTTATGCAAATGAAAATGAAGCAAAGTAATCATCTCCTTCTCCGTTGGCTGGAAGAATGCATGCTTAATGTTTTGATACATGATATCAGCTCTCTCTTCTGCTCTCATGGTTGAATACCAAAATCCATTATGGTGGGCCTCCATAGTTCCAATCATCTTTCGTCCTCTTTCACCAAATGCTAGCCTGATCCACACGCCTACAAGCGTAATTGGCTTTGACTTTTGAAAGTTGAAGTTTCTCCTGAGTCACCAATGTAGCTCTCTCTGCCTTTTCAGACTCTTTCATTGCTATAGATCATCTATGGGATTTAATCATTTGTACCACATGGTTGATGTGTTTTGAATCCTTACATCTAAAGGAAATTTCCTTAACATAAATATTGCTAGGGAATTTCAATGTTGCCATTGTAGTTGGCATTAAAGCTGGTACCTGCAACATTGAAAATTATCCTTATATAAAAATTCCCTCCATCTTGTTGGCTTGTAACACTCTTGATGGTGGCTACATGAAATCTTATTATGATTCCTCTTCTACATCAGACGGTTCATATCCTTGATCTAACTCTTCTGAATTATCAAATTCAAAATCACTAGATTCCATATTCAAAAATTCCCAACTACCATCTTCAATAAATTTATCTAGATCATCAGTAATACTCTTCAAAATTGGCCGCTAGTTCAAGTTCATTATGCTTTCATAATACTTTATATCCATGGAGTTCAGCCATTCCTTGATGCCATCAAGTGAAGATTGAGGAATGGCGTCAATGTGGAGTACATCCCGCTTGAAGTCTTTGAAAACAGTAGCCATATCAAATGCCTTTTGCCCAAGTCCTACTCTCTCAAGGTTAACAATCTCAATCTCACTAATAGTGATTACTAAGAAAGGTAATTCCACCAACTCTACCAAACAGTTTACCGTATGAACAATAAAAGCAGAGGCTTTGAAAGGAACTCCATGAAAACCAATCTCTCAAAATAGTATATCAAACTTAGTTCAAAATCTTTTAGATGAGTTTGCTCCCATAGCTCTCTTACTCGCTTGACAAATCCTTGAAACTTTGTATTGATTTTATTTTTCCTGTCCCTTTCTTGCTGTTCTTCCTCAATTTCATCAGGATCATACATTGACCTTCTTGCCCATCCTAAAGTTTGGACCACATCCATTACCTCCACATAAAATTGAACATCCTTGGTCTTCTTGGTTCCCACACCGTGATATGGTTATGCAAATGAAAATGAAGCAAAGTAATCATCTCCTTCTCCGCTGGCTGGAAGAATGCATGCTTAATGTTTTGATACATGATATCAAATCTCTCTTCTTCTCTCATGGTTGAATACTAAAATCCATTATGGAGGGTCTCCATAGTTCTAGTCATTTTTCTTCCTCTTCCACCAAATGTTGGCCTGATCCACAAGTCTACCAGCCTAATTGGCTTTGTTTTTGAAAGCTGAAGTTTGTCTTGACTCACTAGTATTAGCTATAACTTTTTTGAAATTTTATTATGGTATGTGCACTTTGATATGATGTAATATGAATATAGTTTTGTCTCATATATTGTAATATTAGATATATAATGGAAAAATAAATTATTGCATGAAATAAATAATAACTTTTCGTTTTAAATGTTTTTTTTTTGCAAAACACGGGTCTTCCAGAAGATCAAGGTGATCCTCAACATGATATAGATTCACAAAATATTGGTTTTGCTAGTACAGATCACATGGCAAAGGATGATGATGACGTAGATACAGAAGACACTGAGGTCGATGACAATGATGATGATGACGACGATGATGACGATGATGATGATGATGATCACGATGGTGATGATGATGATGATGATAATGATGATGAGACAGTTGGTGATAGTAACCAGTGACATTCATGATCATATAGACTACATCATGGATCATTGTTGATATATCATTATGATGACTCTTTTCATGGTTACTATCATATGTATCATTTTCACGACCTCTGTACTATATTGTTAAGTTGTATCATATTGACATGTATCATTTTCACTATATCATTTGGACATGTATCATCTTGACTTGTATCAATTTGAGTTACATAATTTATCAATTTTATTTATATCATTTGTACATGTATCATTTTCACTTATGTCGACTATTGGACATGTATCATTTTGACATGTTTTTGATGTCTTGGCATATTTGACTTTCACTTGTTTTAGTTATATATGATGATGATCTTATCGGTATTGACTTTCAATTTAATCTATTAAAAGTGGTCGATGATTTTGGATGGATATTTATTAAGTATGATGATTTTAATTTCTTGCTAATGACAATGATGACAATGATGATGAGCCGATGATGATGATGATGATCACAATGGTGGTGATGATGATGATAGTAACCAGTGACATTCATGATCATATAGACTACATCATGGATCATTGCTGATATATCGTTATGATGACTCTTTTCATGGTTACTATCATATGTATCATTTTCACGACCTACAATACTATATTGTTGAGTTGTATCATATTGACATGTATCATTTTCACTATATCATTTGGACATGTATCATCTTGACTTGTATCAATTTGAGTTACATAATTTATCAATTTTATTTATATCATTTGTACATGTATCATTTTCACTTATGTCAATTGTTGGAAATGTATCATTTTGACATGTTTTTGATGTACTGGCATATTTGAATTTCAATTGTTTTAGTTATATATGATGATGATCTTATCAGTATTGACTTGTCAATTTATATATATTAAAAGTGGTCGATGATTTTTGGATGGATATTTATTAAGTATGATGATTTTAATTTACTGCTACACCAAGGCCTATGAAAATGATGATGACGACGGGGACGACGATGATCACGATGGTGATGATGATGATGATACAGTTGGTGATAGTAACCAATGACATTCATGATCATATAGACTACATCATGGATCATTGTTGATATATCGTTATGATGACTCTTTTCATGGTTACTATCATATGTATCATTTTCACGACCTACAATACTATGTTGTTGAGTTGTATCATATTGACATGTATCATTTTCACTATATCATTTGGACATGTATCATCTTAACTTGTATCAATTTGAGTTACATAATTTATCAATTTTATTTATATCATTTGTACATGTATCATTTTCACTTATGTCGACTGTTGGATATGTATCATTTTGACATGTTTTTGATGTACTGGCATATTTGACTTTCACTTGTTTTAGTTAAATATGATGATGATCTTATCAGTATTGACTTGTCAATTTATATATATTAAAAGTGGTCGATGATTTTTGGATGGATATTTATTAAGTATGATGATTTAATTTACTGCTCAGAATGGATGTTGTCAAATTTAATTAAATTATAGATATTTGACTCACTTGTTTTAATTATAGATGATGATCATGTTACAATAATTATATTGTTATTTAATCATATGAGTTAAATAATTAAATTACTTACTCTATAATCATATGAGTTATTTAAGAGGCATGATATATTTAACTAATTAAATTGAAATAAAACATATTAAATTAATAAATGGAAGCAAAACAAGAAGCATTTTTAGAAGCAACAATGGAAGCCAAACTAGAAGCAAACCATAAGCAATCTTTGAAGCAAAATTGGAAGCAAAACCAGAATCAAACCTAGAAGCAAACCTGGAAGCAAAATTGGAAGCAAATCTGGAAGAAAATCTGAAAGTAAAATTGGAAGCAAACCTGGAAGCAAAACTAGAAGCAAAACCGAAAGCAAAATTGGAAGCAAAACCAAAAGCAAAATCAGAAGCAAAACCGGAAGCAAACCTGGAAGCAAAATTGGAAGCAAAACTGGAACAAAACCGGAAGCAAACTTGGAAGCAAAACTAGAAGCAAAACTAGAAGCAAAACCAGAAGCAAAACTGGAAGCAAAACCAGAAGCAAACTTGGAAGCAAAACCAGAAGCAAAACTAGAAGCAAACTTGGAAGCAAACTTGGAAGCAAAACTGGAGGCAAAACTAGAAGCAAAACTAGACGCAAAATTGGAAGCAAAACTAGAAGCAAAAATGGGAATAGACATGGAAGCAAAACCAGAAGCCAAATTGGGTGCCAATTTCAGCGCAATTTCCGATGTTACTTCTCGGCGCTATTTTAGGCACTAACAGAGGTGCCATGGTTTTTCAGTGCTAATTTCGGTGGTAAATTCGATGGAAAAGTCGGCACAAAATTTGATGTCGAGCTGACCATGCCTGTTTGTGCCGAGTTTAGCGCTAGCCAAATTGTTCAATTGATGTACTCAAAATACACTAAAATCTGGCGTAAAAATCAACGATAATTTCCTGTTGTGCTATTGTGCTTTGTAGCACATTTCTTCCCTGACAACACGTATATAAAAGGTGGTAGGAGGATAATGTCACCTATGAACATATGGCTCTATTTCATTGCATCACATAGCTCCAACGTAACACATTTTTGGTTCTTCAATGTAAAACCAAAACATGTGTGGGTTAACAAAGGAGGAAGTGGGATGCGTGTCATCTTCAAAATTTAGTGTGTAGGTCTTTTACATTGCATTTTCATAAAAGCAATTTCAAATGGAATATGCACTATAAGAAAGACATACGATAGTTGTTGATCCTATTTTAAAGCCTCTCATGCCTCCCCCCCTCCCCCTGTCGCTTACATATCAACAATACCTTATGTAATTGCAAGGTTGAGACATATTTTCCCAACAAATAATAACCAAATTGTACAAGAGTTTTACAATAACAAGAGATTCATTGTTTATTAATTTTCACATACCAAGGTTTACATTTTTCAATTGATCTTTGACTTATGTTAATATTTGGTAAGATTGAATCATCTAATATTTTATTATAAATTTCATTTTGAATCATATCTAATAGATGTTTTGGATGAGGGTCATAGGTTTTTTATACCACTCTTAATTTTAAACCATCTCTTTTATTAGGTGATAATGCTTCACCCCCTACTATAATGAGACTAACTACCGGGCCCATGCTTCACCCCCGGTGTGGGATAATGCTTCTTCCTTCACCCGATGAACTAGATTAAGACTTCCTTCAAGTTGAACTCTATTATCGATCTCGCCTTTTCTCTCTGTTGGGAGTGTCATGCGTGTTCATGGGCAAGGGTTTTATCCAACTAGTTGAATTCCTTCTGAATGAAAGCATCAATCTAGGGCCATCACTGCTGCAACAGGGAAGGATGATTGAGTTCTTCAGGGAGCTTTCATTAGATTCTTCATTGATTCCATGGGCCCACCTCAACAACAAAAACTACGTAGGGTAGGGGCCTCCCTCGCTCGTTAATTCTCCCATCCAGAAGTCCTTTCGGTTGAACTCCTTTCCAAATTCCTAGCCGCTATCCTACCCGCACCATCGGTTGAACTATCTTGCCCAAGTGAGACCCTAACTTTCCATCTATTTGCTATCCTACCACCCTGCTGCAATAGGGACTAATCCAATAACACTCTGATAAAATCGATCTTGCATAGAATACTTTCTTGAATTCCCTTCCGAACAATCCAATGACAATGAAGGCCTACCAAGGGTGAATGAAGGACTAACCCTGGTAACAACTGGGTAACCTTCCTTTCTTCCTTCGAGAAGTAACTGGGGCTGCTTAATTGAACAATCTAGATACTCTTGTATTATTATGCCAATATTTTTCAATTAAATTTTTGAATTCATTAGTTAATATCATGTTTGACCTTAAGAGTCTACCACTAAAACCCCAACATTGATTAATTGGATTATTTTCAATACTTTCACTTCTCTTGGTTGGTCATATCAAATTTTTAGGATTTAATTTTATATATTTACTAATCTTACTTAACATTCTTTTATTTGAAGTTGATTTATTAACAAAAGTAGTTGTCATAGCATGTTGTGTTGCATTCTTATCTTTAGATCAAATTTTATTTTCCTATAGAATCAATATCATTAGCAACACTAAATATGACTTGTTCTATTGAATCATCTTTCTTCTTTTTTTTAAAGAGAAGGGGTGAAAAATTTTATTCAAGAAAGAGCAATCAAGTACAAATAACGATCGACATGACCATAATCAACAAAATATCCATCAACATAGACCATACAAGAACACCCCAGAGACCAACCAACACCTAGACATACTGACCAACAATAACACAAGACTACACCTTCTAATCCTCATAAAGATATTTGGACAAAGTGGTGCTTTTCTCAAGATCCAACTGACCCCAATCACCCACACTCCAAGTCTCTCCACCCTTGGAGGCCCATTTTGCCAAACCATCAGCCACCCTATTCCATTCTCTAGGAATATGAACAAATGAGATAGTATAAAAATTTGAAGCAATATGAAGAATTTTCTTTACAATAAGGACTAATCTCCAAGAAGAGTCCTGAAAGTCATGCTTATTAAGAAGAGAGACCAAAATCATAGAATCAGTCTCACATATTGCATCCTACTAGATGACCTCATAAGCTCTCTCCAAAGCCTTAAGAATCGCACAAGCCTCCATCTGATTGTTAGATTGCACACCCATATGAATGGAGAAGAAAAAAACCATGCTCCCGGTACTATCACGACCCACTCCTCCAATCCCAACAACACTAGAGTTGCCCTGAGCTGAACCATCAGTGTTGATTTTGAGAGTCCAAGTAGGAGGAAACTAAATCCCTTCTATATTCACTTAGTTAGAAGCCTTTGGACTCCTTCCCCAAGACTCCTAGGGGCCAAGTGAAGAAGAAATCCCAAGACTAGAAGCAATCTACACATTAGAAGAAGACATAGGCTCTCCCAAATCAAACTTAGAAGAGATAATTTCTTTCATAATACTCTGCACTCTGTACCAAACCTGCTGAACTCCCAGATGACACTCCTGGAAAATGTGTCGATTTCTCTCCAACCAAATATGCCAAATAATAATAGAAGGACCCAAATCCCAAGCAGCCACAAGGCAAGATGCAGCTATATGAGGATTACCCAAATTCCCCCAAAAATCTTGTAGAGATAAAACAAATTTGAATGGCCTCCAATTTTTCCACCAAAGTCTCCAAATTTGAAGAGCGAAAGGGCATTGAAAAAATAATGAGAAGTACTTTCTTCATCGTAGCCACATAAAAAACATATAGAAGGCCCACAGAAATCCTATTTCCTGATGTTTTCCCAAGTGAGGCACTTCTTATGACTCAACAACCAAATAAACATATTACACTTGGGCCATCGATCCTTAAGCCAAATACGATTCCACCAAGGATGAGCCCTCACCTCAGCCTGGTAGGACACCAAAGAAGTATACCCTTGGCAAACATAGTAGATAACCTTTGAACCATGACCCCACGCCAGAAGATCACTGTCCTCCGAAGAACAACAAGGCCTCTCAGCTAGAATAGATGCTAGCATACTTCATTCCTCTTGAGACCCTCCAATTGGCCAACTATCAGGATTATGCCACTGATAGATTCTAGCACCGCCCAATTGTGATGAACATTTGAAACTGCTCACCCTAGACCATCCAACAACAACAAAAAATCACTTAAAGGATGAAGAAGAGGAAAAGAAGAAAGAATTGGGGGATGACCATCCAAGGAATCAGTCAAAAAAGGAGCGTGCTCCCCTTTCTAAATGATCCAAAAGAGACCCTCCTTAATGAAGGTCGAACCCCTCTTAATGGTGCTCTAAATCATCGAACCTTTACTAGCCAAATCCATTCAAGGAATATCTACACTATCAACCCCTCCCAAATACTTGAAATTTAGGATACGAGCCCATGGTTGTTTGGGAAACTTACACCACCTCCAATATAATTTAGCAACAAGAGCAATACTATTCTGCTCCGATTGCCTAAGCCCAAGACCACCATCCTCCTTTGATTTGCAAACTTGATCCCAACTCACCAAACTCCATTTCCTTATATCAAGATTCCCTACCCATAAAAATTTCCTAGTAAGGGATTCAAACTCCTTGAGTACGCTCTTGGGAGTGGATAACACTAAGAACCTATACAAATGAAGAGCTTGAGAAGACACAAGAGCCACCTGCCTAGCAAGAGAAAGCCATCTAAAAGTCTAATGGTTGACCTTAGCACAAAATTTATCCAATATCTTTTGCCAGCCATTTCTCCTCAAGTTTCCAGCACAAAGAGGAATCCCCAGATACTCCAAAGGAAGTTTACCAATCTAAAAATGAAGAATATTGGAAATTCTACATTGGATCAACTCATGAGTATTGAAGAAGAGAATATGAGATTTTCCCTCATTGATTTGTTGTCCACACACAACCAAATACACATTTAGGGATTTCCTGAAATTAACAGCCTCCTCAATCCTAGCAGTTCCCATAAGAGTAGTATCATCCACAAATTGGAGATGAGTCTGGGAATCCAACCCCTGAGCCCAATGCCAACCACAAATCAAGCCTCTATCTATGTAATATTTCAACAACCTCCCAAATCCTTCAGCCATCAAGATAAAAAGATAAGGGGAAAGAGGATCCCCTTGCCTGAGTCATCACCCAATAGAAAAAGTAGGAGAGGGGGAGTCATTAACAAGAACAAAGAAGGAAGAAGTGGTCACACAACTCATAACCCATGAGACCCACTTAGAGTGAAAACCAAAAGCCAAGAGCATACACTAAAGAAAAGACCACTCGACTCTGTCATAAGCTTTGGACATATCCAATTTGATGAACATAGATTTTTCTTTGGAGGAAGACATGGAATGAATAGTTTCCACTGCCACAACAATACCATCAAAAACTTTCCTACCCTTAACAAACCCCCCTGCTCCAAAGAAATCAAGGGATCCAAACACCTCTTCAATATTTTGACAATCAACTTGGTAATAATCTTATAGGTCACATTACATAGTGCAATAGGCCTAAAAGAGTCTAAAGAAATGGAACCCTCTTTCTTTGGAATTAGCGCAAGGAATGTGGAATTTATAGCCTTGAGCATTTGCTTGTTAGTATAAGACTCTCAAACCACATCCAATAAATCCATTTTGATGGTATCCCAAAATTCCTAAAAGAACTCAATAGGAAAACCATCAAGGCCAGGGACCTTACCTTTCTTCATCTGGAAAACAATATCCTCAAGTTCAACCAAAGAAATGGGTGCTAGAAGAGCATTATTCATCTCCGATGAGACCAAAGAGGGGATGCAGTCTAGAACCAGATTCTCCTCCTCCAAGGCAAGAGTTCTATCCTCAGAGAAAAGAGAAGAAAAAAATTGAACCACCTCCTCGGTAATAGCTTGATGTGAGTTTAGTCGATCACCCTGGATAGACAAAAGAGAGGAAATCACATTTCCACCTCTATGTGCCTTAACAAAATTATGAAATAAATCAATATTCTTGTCACCTTCTTTGAGCCAATCAACACAATATTTTTGTTTCCAAAAAATCTCCTCCCGAAGCTCCCATTCAGTGAGTTCCCTAGAGAACTTGGTTTCTTCCTTAAGCAAATCCACAATCATCCCCTCTTCCTTAATTTTGAAAGTGATGCCCTCAAGTTGATTTTGAATTTGTTTTCGTCTATGAAAGAGATTTCCAAAAATAGATTTATTTCATTTCTTTAGCTTGAATTTGACATATTGGAGCCTCTTGAAAAAATAAAACATTGTTGTGCCAAAATCCGACCTTCCTTCAACCCACCATTGATCCACAAGTTGGTGCAGATGAAAGTCTCTAAGCCACATTAGATGGAATTTAAAATGGGGGTTCTTGACCACGAAGAATCGAGAAGAAGAGAACTTAATCGACCAATGATCAAACCCCTTCCACCCAGGATCTCAGAAGAAGAATTCTAGTCATTAACTATCAATTCAACTGACACCAAAAACCTATCCAACCTCTTAGAAATAGAGCCCTCCCTACACCTCCTATTATGCTAGGTGAAATTTCCATTAGTGGGTTAAACATCCACTAGAGTGAGAAATTTGATTTTGTCCTGAAGCAAGGAAGAAGAAGGACCCAACTTGCATACTCCTCCCAATTTTTCCTCCAAGGAGCATATAGAATTAAAGTCTCTTGCCACAATCCAAGGGAAAGCAGGAGCCAAAGAACGAATAAATCTGATATGAGTCCATTGCAAATTCTTACCAATAAAGTCAGTAGGAGCATACATGTTAGTGAACAAAACCACCGTGCCAAAATCAAAACAAGATGCCAATAGAGAAAGGGAGTTCCTCCCAACCATCCACCATAAAGGTGAGATCTTGTACAGATCCCAAATACACACCACACCCCCCACAAAACTGTGAGACCCAACGCATTGGAAAGATCCCCTCCAAATTTTAGAAGCAGTATTTAACATTTCCTCAATAAGAAGCTTAGTCTCCTAAAGAAAAAGAATATTAGGATTATGATCACAAACCAAATCACGAGTAGCCTTTTGTCTAGGGACGCTACCCAAACCCCTAGCATTCCAGGATAACACAATCATTTATAAGAGGAAGCAAAGTGGGAGTCCAATGTCTTCACAACACCAGATTCCACCAAAGATTCTCCCATAATCTTCATCTTCTCCAAATCCTTCTTCCTCCCAACTTTTGCCATCTTGTCACCAGTCACTTTCTTTAAGCTTTTCTGGTGAATGCCTAGGATAGGCCCACATTTTTTTTACCATCATCCTTAGCCCCAGAGTCAGTTTCAAACTCATTTAGCCCCTCATTTCCAGTGAGCTCATGCAAAGTTTCTTCCAAAGGATTAGAAACCAAAGCTTCCATAGGAGTAGCCACTGAATCCTGTACATCAGTCTCCAATACAGCTAGGGGTGAAGAGGGAACATGCCCTTCCTTTGAAACCATATGCATGCCAGCTATAGGAGAGGAGGACAAAGGGTATTGACCACTGAGATCCAACCCTTGAAAAACCTGAGTGCCAAAGCTGTGATCATGTTCCATTGAATCCAACTCTTCAAAGTTCTCAAGAACATCAAATCTGTTGCTAGAAACCTCTCTAAGAAAACTTTTGTTCTGACGGTTTAGCGCCTTTGCTTTCAACTGAGATTTCACTGAAATAAACCCATTTTGATCTGGCTCCTCAATTTGAATCAGTGCTTTTCCTTTTGCTTTGGAAGTATTTGCATACACACCAGGTGAAGGTTGTTGGGTTTTAGCTCGCAGCTTAGGGAAATTTATTTGCAAATGCCCATATTCATGACAAATGCGACAGCGAAAGGGGAGGACCTCATAATCCACCCGTTGAATCCAACACATACCTCCCATCCTAATTTCAACAGACTCTGGTAAAGGATTATTTAAATTAATTTCCACACACAAGTGATCAAAAGAGGTTACCCTTCAATCAAGAGTCTGATGAGATGGGCCTAAGGCCTTCCCTAAAATAATTGCAATAGAATGTAAGATGTCCTCATGCCAATACTCCATCAACAACCAGGGTAGGCGAATCTAGACCGAAATTCTTAATAAAATCTCTTTAGAAGGATCAAACCCCAAATGCCATGGTTTGATGAAGAGACTTGCCTGATTGTGAAAATATGGACCCCTTTCAAAAGTCGCATTATGATCTACAATCCAGGAAAAAACCACAAAGAAATACCCAATAGCTCCCAAAATGATTTCTAGATCTCCTTCAAAATTCCAATTGTTGTGAATCCAATTTTCCAAAAAGGGCAGATAAATGCAAACCCCATGAACTTACAAATGAGTACATGCTCAAAAAAATTCAACACATCCTCCGCAACAAAATCTAGGTTGATCGCCACCACTAGGCGATCTTTAGATCTTTCCAAACAACTGTTGGGTTTTGAACGCACGCTCTGAGCTTGAATATTATTGGACTCCTTTGCTGCATGTAAGAGGAATTTAATAACATCTTCATGACTGGAGGAAGAAGAAACTTCACCAACAACAATATATTTAAAGGAGACCGAATGGGGGTCCCCTGGACCCCCAACAAGGGCCATGCAACTAGCAAATCTAAACACCCAACAAAATCACCAATGAAAGACAAAATAATGAAGGCGAAGAGGTAGAAAAAAAAAAAAAAAGAGAACGAAGGGCGATCAATAAGGAAACCAACCCACCACCCCACCTCAACACCTAGCACAGGCAAAAGAAAGAGCCCGCAGCCTTAACATGTCATGTAGGCTTGCAGAACCACCACCCTCAAACTCCCGAACAACGCCTCCACGTCTAAGATCCGAATCATCTTTCTTTTTTGGTTTAAAAAAATACTTAATTTTTTCATCTTTTCATATTTTACATTATTTTCATCAATTGCATCATGAGTTGACATTGAAATCCTGGTTTTTTTCTATTAAAAACATTTTATATAATCTATTTTCATGAGTTCTCATTTTTCTCCAAGAAATTTTACTACGAAGGTTATCTAAGACATCTCTTTCAATTGTAAAAAATAAAAAAATCATTTTCATTTATACAAGAGATTTCATTTTCATTTTCAACCATACAAGGGATTTCATTCTCATTTTCATCAATGCAATGGATTTCATTCTCATTTTTATTCATACAAGATATTTTATTCTTATTTTGTTTTTCCATTATTTCACTAGTATAATTGATATCATTATTGGTATATCCAGCTTTATTTAAATAATTAATATCAATATCATCAAAATGTGGGTTTGAAGACATACTTGGATTTATTTAAATAATTGTATTTTCCATATCATTGAAAAGTGGATTTGAAGACATACCCGAATTTTTTTGCATAGTCACTATTTCCACATCATTCAAAGTTGAATTTGAAGAAATAGTTGGGTTTGTCTCTATAATCACTTTTTCTTCCATATTCACCATTTCCACATCTGCATCATCTATATTCATTCCATCCTTCATGGTCTCCTCTTCAAGATTCATGGAACTAGATGCTTCAATATTTTTCATTTGATGAATCCTTGTTTTTCTATCTCTTTGTAGTTTTGCCTCCATCTCTTTATTTGCTTCAATTTCTTCGGGTGTCATTAACTTCCTACACTTTTTCCCTTTACTTCGACCCCATGATTACCAAAACCTCTTGATAAGAAAAAAAATAATTTATAACCTATTTTCAAATTGCTACCTCCTTGAAATTTTGAAATAAAACTATATATGTAGATCCTTTGTCCTATAAACTCTGAAGTACAAATAAATACGAATATATCAAAAATCCTCTTTTCCAATTCATCTTGAGAAAAAATCCTTGTACTTGATTCCACTTCAAAATAATCAACTTGCTATTGTCTGCTTCAAATACTTGAATAAAATATGCCCTGTTAAAAGATTGCACAAGACAAAATTTAATAAAAAAATCGTAGAAAATAGTGTTGTGGGTTAGTACCGCAGAAAGAGAATGTTGTAAAAAAAATGTGGTAAGTTAGTTTTATCCAAATTTAGAAAAAATGGGTATAATAGAAATGGGCACTTGTTCTATTTTAGAATGGGATCCCATTCCCAATTTCAAATGGGAAAATTAGGAATGGGTACTAGTTTTGAAATGGGTACCTGTTCTAAAATAGGAACGAGTACCAGTTTTGAAATGGGTACTTGTTCTAAAATAGGAACAAGTACTCGTTCTTTAAATTTGGAATCCCCAAGCTACTTTTTGTTTGGGTTTTAGGCTCGAGAAAGGTTTGGTACCTTGACCCTTAGCCTTTGACCTACAACTAACAACGAAGGCAATGTCAAGAGAAATGTCTAACTTTGACAATATAGCTAATGGGTTTTTTTCCATAATTAATTTATAAAATTAAAATCCATTACAAATCATGATGTCTACTTTTCAAATAAGTATTTTTTTTATGATTAAAGTATATTTTCTATTTTTAGTTAATTTCTAAGCAAACTGGTGCATAAACTTGAAATATTAGACCTTTTTTGTTTTTTAATAACTTTTATCTGTTAATTTTTTTTGTAAAAAATTACATGACATCAATTTACAAACAATTCTCTACATAATGATTTTTTTTAAAATTATTAGTTTAGATCAAATTATGGTGTCCATACACGTTGGTTTTTAAAAACAACAATTAGGGCCAATAAATAATTAATTAAAAAATATTCAGGAAAAAAATTATAAAAGAAATCCTCATTGATCTTTAGCTTGTTACACATATTTCTCTAAAAGGAATTAGAAAAATGATTTTATTTAGGTCAAATTATGGTGTTCGTACACGTGCATGGTATGGTCCTAAAAACGTGACTTTTAAAAAGTGGTTTTTATACATGCTTATTAAAAATTAATTTTTATCATATGGGTATTGGAATGAATTACATATTTGGATACTAGATTCAAAATACTAAATTTCACATTATTGATTTTTTTAAAGTTCAATGTGTAAGTGCTTCAAATTTTCAATCCAACTTCGACAAGTTCTAAAAAATCAAGAAAAACACTTCCACTTTTTGAGCTTTTTGTGGACCCAATTTCTTGCATCAACCTTTGATTAAACTCATAGCAGTTCGAGGATCTTTTTTGACCAAAACAAAGAGGGAAGCAAAGAAAATTCTATGGAGTAACATAATTCATTAGACATAAAATGATTATGGTACAATATACAACGAGAAAAACCTTATTATAAAGGCAGGGATGAAACCCTATGACACATTAAGATCATAACAAGTGTATTAATCACATGATATGATACACAAAAAGTAAACAATCTAAGTAAGCTTAAGTATCTAATAAGAAACTAGTTATGTAATATACCATGTTCACACCAACACCCCTCTTAAGTGCATCTTAGAGATTATGAAAAAATACAAAGATGCAATAATGGGTCTTGGCTACACGACCATGTTAAGTATCCATGTACAAAAAAATCTCTCATAAATAGAGTAAATGAGAGAAATTTGTAAGAAAAAAACCCTCTAAAAAAATGTTAGAAACAAAAATGTACAATTGATGGTTCAATTGCCCCCCAATGATTACTTTTGTCACCAATGTACAATCAATATTCCCCAAATAGGAGAGAAAGAGAGACTATATAGCCCCCCATAATGTGTAATATTCTAAGCAATGGTGGATGTTTGACAAAGGAAGGTGATGAAGATCCAAGAATATTGAACAACATCCCTCCTTTTGGGAAGAAACAAAACCAAGTATAGATGCAAGATACCTTTCTATGAAGGAAGACATATCATGATGTATGTTGATGTTTTTGTTGTTGTCTCTAAAATATGGTTAAGTGTTTTCATGTCTATATGAAATTATGACATAATCAAATTAGGTACAAACCTAAAAAATGAAGGTGTTACACCTCAATTGTGTAATTACTATTACTATTACTATATAGGGTAAATGTGAATTATGTTGATGAATAAATTGTACTTGCACTTCATTATCAATGGGTTATGAATAAATGATATTTCATTTAATGTTATATGAAGCAATGCATATATGCCAATAAATGGATATTGGTTGATATTCTAACTTTGAAGATGTATTATGTGCAATGTATATTTTGTTGAATAGCCAACTACTTTGGGCATATGCTAGTGGATGGAGGTACATGTTCAATTCCTCCAAGTGGAGGGGAAGTATCACTCAGGAGAAGGTCTTGGTCAAGTAACCAATAACGTAACCTATCTGAGCTTACACACACCACAATAGAATAATTGAGTCAGGTTATTAAGTCGGAAGTTGGTAAGCCATCCTTAGTTGATGTGTCTGCATTAGTAAGAGTCTTGTTTACTATTGAAATGCATTATTGGGTGATGTTTATCTGTTTGGGCTTATGATTTCTTTCTTGTATTACTACATTTGTATTGATAAGTAGAACGTATTTAGGGTATGTGTATATATATATATATACACACATGCATGTTAATTGGATCTAATGTCATGTATATGTATATGTATAGTTATACCATGTATGTAGGTGCTTATCAATGCAATAGTAATTATGTATGGCTATTATGTGAATCAAATGTGTATATATATAGTGTATACATATGTATACATGTACATATATATATATATATTTGTGTGTGTGTGTATACAATTGATATATATATAGATATATATTGATAACACTATATTGCTTGCACTTATTTGTATATCGAATGTATCCATACAAAGTTGGATATATATATATATATATTATCACTCGCCTAAAATCAACTATCATTAACAATGATAAAGGCTGATTAATTAACTTGGTTAAAGGCCGACTATATGTCACTTATGATTGTGCTTTATGAGGTCGAAGTATGATATAAGTATGACTGTATTCTTAAGTTGCATATTATTTTTGCTGACCATGTATGAAGAGATAGTATTCTGCAATCAATAAGTAGCCATTAAGTTGATATAAAAGTGGAGACTTGGTCAACGCCTTGCTATGATATGTCTTTGACTTAGTAAACCATAATATGCCTTATCATTTGATAAATATTCACAACAAATGAATGTATGATTTATAATGAACAATAGGTCGATGACTGAGTCGAAGTGATAAATGAGTTAAGTTGACTCATGTGAGACCAAGTCGACATAAGTTATGTGTTTCATATTTGATAAATGATTGATTCCATAGTGAGAAACAACACCAACTTTGTAGGAGGTTATTGATGCTTTGGCACCACCTTTGAATCCTATTTTTTGTAGATGCCCATTGTGAATGCAAATCAAATTCAAAAATGTGTTGATTTGAATTAGACTCTTATTGCTGTCAATCAACAAGGTCGATCTGTAGTTATTATTAGCTGAGTAAGATATTATATGTTCGCCACCTTTTAGTTGAGGATTGTGTGTTGCTATGCATGGTAATTGCTGTCAAAAATCATGCCTAAACTGTAGGTAAAGTGGTCTCCAAACTGCTGTATAAGTAGTAGAACAAGTTCACTTGTCTGGGACACATTCCTTGAGCAAGTTTCTGCATTCTATTTGCATTCCTTTTTGCATTATTTTGCTTATATAGTGAGTGAGAGCTTTGAGAATTAAAGAGAGTATTTTATCATTTTGAGAGAAGTATTTTGCCAACTTGTGAGTTGGAGGTTATTGTGACTTTGTTGGAGAGATCGAATCCAAGCTAGTTGCTGTTTTGGGAGAGTTGTGTTTGCAACCAGTCAATTGGATAGCATATCACAGGCATGAGGATAATCTTCCTTTGTTTGTATTAGTTTTTGAAATCGTTATTTCTTGATTGTTTAAACTAGTCTATTATGGTTACTTGCATTTAGGGGAAAGTAATGTTTGCTTTGAAAGAAAAGTAGAAGTGATTTACTCTATTTGTGAAATGCTTGTAGTTACTCCATGATAGGAGAGATTATTTGTCCTAGATATTATTATTATTATAGATGTGATTGAACAAGGATAGCTTAAGGGATACTCATAACTAGTTATTGACTATGCTAGATAGCTAGTGGGTTACTCCTGGGATTGTTGTCCAATGAAGGGAGGGAACTAGTACTTTTGCTTAATTGAGTATAGATATCTTAAGTTTGTGTTAAAGGTGATAGGCTAATTATGGGGTTTAAGCTTACCCATGGGAGGTACCTATGCATAGATATTATGGCCTTAAGTCAAAACGAGCGTGATAAGTGTAAGTGAATGGTAGACCATCACTCAAAGTATTGAGTGAGAACACTTTGGCCAAGTAGTGTGATTGCCTAGGGCTCCACTGTTAGTTCACCGTGTACATTTAATGCATGATAGTTACCTTGTGTAGGGTTATAAAACCTAAGTCATGTAGGGCACATCACTAAGCTCAGTGTGGTATGTCGCACGGGGTTACCCAGCCAATCTCTTCATTGAAGGGTAGGGCCATCTATCATTGATAGATGTGCGGGGGACCACATACAAGTCTGTGGTTGGCATAAAAGCGCTTGAGTGATGCTTCTCCTCCTCAACAGGCGACAAAAGACCAAGGTTTTGAAAGGAAAATTCCTGGACCATCTATGTCTTCTACTTTGAAGCTCGGTGGAGCTGTGTATGTAATTGTGTGCATTCTTGGAAAATTGTACTTTTTGAACTATTGTATTGAAATGGAAATCCTTATTGTATTTTGTTGCATCTTTGTTCGTATATTCTCAATAAAGATTTTTTTTTTATTGCAATGGTTTGTTACATAGTTTATTTACTCGCACAGTGAAAACTTAGGAAAATTTACTTTAGTGTACGATTGGCATATTACAGAAGGTGACAAGGTAGGACTATGTGCAAAAGAATGAAGAATGAGATCCAAAGACAAAGATGGTGCAACAACAACAATGATGGAACCATCATCAAATAGAAGATATATTCCATCAAATGTGTCCATCAAACGTGTAAGATAGGACTCACAAAACAAACATATAATATCTCTCGACTATTCATCTCAAAATACCAAATTCAGAAGACTATAATGTACCTACTACAAAGAATGACTAAAATTAATTAGCGATGGAGATGTGATATCAATGTATGTTATCCAAGTATATTGAAAATCCCATGATGATGTGTCTACATTAGATGTTTGAATATAGACGCTTAGAAATAAATGCGTCAATGTTGGAATGCAAAAATCCCCAACATCAAGATACTAACTTATATATAAAGAAAGTTAAGCCTTTGAATTTGGATTAGGAGTCATATATGACAAATGATCAATAAGTATCTTTATGGGAGGATAATCATAATTAGGTGAAGCCTCAATTTCATCACAACTATCAAGAATTGCTAGGTAATCAAGTTGCTCTTTTATATCATCATCATATGTTGGGTTATCACAATCATCAAGCGGTAGAAAAATTCCCATAATAGGAATATCTAGGAATGAAGAGTGATTTGGGTTTCTAAAGATCTCCTAACTTATAGTCCAAAGAGTGTGTGGGCACTCAATACGTGAGATGGAACATATAGTGTCAAAATCAACACTACTACCAATCAATCTAAGAAAATGATCATTTTTGTTCCTCCATTCTATTTTTTGGTTAGGTGTACCTAGTTTAGAGATAAGTGGACATATAGATGAGGTAAGAGATGAAGTGACTTGAGATGTTTTAGGATGCTATCTTGCCAAGAATTATAGTTTCATTTGTTTAGGGTGCTTATGGAA
Organism: Sequoia sempervirens; assembly: GCA_007258455.2. Taxonomy (NCBI): domain Eukaryota; kingdom Viridiplantae; phylum Streptophyta; class Pinopsida; order Cupressales; family Cupressaceae; genus Sequoia; species Sequoia sempervirens. The sequence goes on along the minus strand of VDFB02021503.1, from coordinate 531,678 downwards.
GGATACCATGTGATTTTATAGTGATAAATTTTTCATATATAGATTAGAGATCAAAACATGTGAATTTGAAACCTTGTAGCATAAAAATGACCACATATTTTTGTAAAATATCTAAAGTACAAGTCAAAATTTAATTGTCCAAGTTATGACTTCGAGAAGAGAATTGTCCCTTTACGACATAAAAGATGAGCCTTGACATTATTTGGGTGGCCATAGGATGGCACCGCCAAGTTGGCCAAGCAATGATAGTGAAATTGATGAAGGGTGGGTGGAAATTTCCAATAGTGGTGGTAGTTTGAGGTGGTGTAGTGATGGAGGTTCTAGGCGATGCAACCCACAAGGGTTGCACATGAGACCAATGGCTTCAACCCCACCATGGTGAAACCGTACAAAACCCTTGTTTGCTAATATGATAAAGGCACTCAAAACCTTTTAAAAACTGTTGTGGTCAATAATGAGGGTAACACCATAATTTATGTGTCAACATCATACAAAAAAATCAATCACAAAACTGTGAATTAATACCACTAACATAGATGATGATGTAGGCATATATTTTGACTATACAACAATGGTGACCAACAATATGGTGAGTGCATTATCATACACAATTGTATGGATATGCATGAATTTTTATGACAACATTTTATAGATTAAAAAAAGTTCAATTTTTTCAATGCCAAACCTTTTCATGTTTTATATGGATTTATACAAACTTTAAAGTTTTTTGACTTCAAATGTGAGATTTATTTCACATTGAGATGCACCATTTGAAAACTTTTAGTTGAAACTCTAAAAAATAAGGAACATGATACAAATTTAGAGCTTTGATACCATATATGAGTTATTGATCAACCCCACAATAATCCATGGATCAACTACCACCAAAGCAACCTTCTACACAAAAGAGAAACAATGGAAATGCTACATAACAAGAAATTTATTATATGCAAAAATGAAACTACTACAATACACAATGAGAAAACGCTTGTTATAAAGACAAGGATGAAATCCTAGGAGATAGTAAGATCATGACCGATGTTTTTATCCTATGATATTAGAGAAATAATAAATGACTTAAGTAAGCTTAAGTATGTAAGTGTAAATAAGATCTAATACAAAACTAGTTAGGTTATATACAATGTTCACACTAACTTATAATATATATTAATATGAGATATAATAATATAAATAGTCATTATATTTAAAAAACATATATCACTTATGTTTTAATTTTTATGTACACAATAACAACATAAAATTCTTTGATGTCATTGTATAACATTTCTACAAATATATTTTATCTATTGTTTACTTAATTTTATTTAAAGTTTTAAAATTTTTTTGTATTTAGTTTTTAATTTTACTTTTGAAAAATATATTTTGATTTTGATTTATTTACTTTATATTTTATTTCATAATTGTTTTACTTTTATATCATTATATAACATGTCTTGGTATACTTAAAAATATTAAAATTAACATATAAATATATAATATTTATTATAATTTTCAAAATAAAAAATATTTAAATAATATTTTTTCAAATATAAAATAAATAACAAAAAATTAAATTAAACTAAAATTAACAATAAACTAAAATTAAAAATAGTCTCGCCCCAGCTCGCCCCAGATATCCAAGGTACGGGTGCTGGACTGAGTCGCAGAGACACCCTTATTGTAAAGAAAAAAAACAATATAGATAAAATAAAATTTAATTAAAAAAATAACTCTTTCACATAAAAATAAATAAAATAACTCTAAATTATATGTCTCCACATTTTTGGAAAGATTATTTAAAATATTTATACGAGTTAATTCCACCTCTGTCCCGCTTATACCATAAACAGAGCATCGTGAAAGGTACCTTGTCAATACAAAGAATTTCACTATCGTGTCGAATCCCTTCAAATTTTATGGTTTTTCTCGAGTGTGGAAGGCGGTTGTCTTGAACTTCCTGAAACAATAGGAAGACCATTTTATATTGGAATCATATGGCAGGCCTTCTTGACAAATTGCGAAAGGTAAGAGCAGAAATTTATCTTCTTCCGCAGTGCATTATTTTCAACTGCCCATCCATTTTTCTCTGTCTTTGGGCTTAATGGTTAAATGCTGCGACCAATCATTTTTTCAACAAGACTTCAAATGTGATGGATCGTCAACCAACTCGAAGTATTGATCATTTACTTGCTGATATTTCTTCTGCTATCCTGGGTTTCGAGTGTGTCTGGTATGTTGTTCAGTGAATACACTATCTCAATTTAGTATTTGGTCACCGGAATGCCAATGTTTGAGGGTCTGGAGTATTCTTATACTCCCGAGGGAAAAGCTTTTTTAAAGGCTTGTATAATGTTATTTTCATCTGCCTTTGTTCATAAAAGCACCATTGGCCATTACACATAAGCTCAATGTATTCGTCACAAGACCAAATGTTAACACCTAACCCACAATTATAAAAAATGTTTGGCTTAAAATCCATGTCCTAGGGTTCTATTTCATCAAAAGCTCCTGTGATTTGGACCCTAACCTTGCCTGGCTGCACAGAGAGCATGCCCAGCTGGGCTTGAAGTAGCGTCATCATTATGTTAATTGTTCTTCCTTGCCATTATTCCATAGTGAGTTGGGATTTATTTGTTGTGCTCATGGATAATCTTAATCATTTTAGGTTACTGTTAAGAAGTTGGTTATAATTTGTTTTTAGAGGGAGTTTGTTGGTCATTAAATTCATTTATAGCGGTATGTTGAAGTGCGCCATCAGACCGGGTGCAAGAACTCTATGAATATGCAATTACATTCTCATATAAATCTTTCATTTAAATGTCCGGATTAACATCTTCGAACTGTTGGGTTTTAGTTAGGGTTCCCATTTCATTCTATAGAAGTAGTTTTATCGAATTGAACTTGAACCGATTTATAATCTTGTAGGTTAGATTAACTTATCCTTGATTGAGAGATGATATATTAAGCTATATTTTTCGTAGATTGAAGAAATTACATATTCTCAGTCTTCAAAGTTGCCAGTAGGCGATAATATACAAGAAAGATGCGTTGTTAGCTGTAAAAGACCATTCAGCAGAAACAAGTCAATCGAAGTTTTACTTATCTATTAAATAAAGGTTGATGGACGGTGTATCAAAATCATCAATGCATCCAAATAATTCAAGGGGAGAAATATTAGAGGGAAATCGTCTCATGTCATATTTCATCTTGCAACATATTTGTTATTTATTCATATGCAGATACAAAGGAAACATATATTTTAATGAGATTGAATGCTTTTAAAAACTTTTCTATACACCGTTGGTTATTGCAGACACATATGCATGTATGTTCTAGAGGGAAAGGGAGAAGGGAAAAGCCAAAAGAGGAGGTTAAGAAAGTGATTACAGTAGACGAGAACGATGTTTGTAACTTTTTCTTCTCCTAAAATAATTAAGATAGGAATTTAATGATAAACTAATTATAGCAAGAAACCTAATGTAGCCAAAAAGAGAGAAATTTATCTTTCCCAAAAATCAGTGTTGGATACCATTTAGGAGAGCATCATAGTTGGCTAAAGTGAATATATTATGATACATATTCAAGGCGCAAAGCATCTCATATGTGATAGTAGGAGAAACAAGAAGAGATTGTTGATGAAAATCAGGCCTGTGCTATAACCAACAGTTGTAAGACAATCGGAGATCAAAGAGACATTACCTTCAGCCTTGGGGTATATCTTTCATGGGTTTGAAATCACAAGCAACTGGCTAATATTTATTTATATCTAACCCTTTTGAAATTGTTAAGATGTATTTGATTAGAACTACGATGGCAATTAATTTTTCCATGGAACTGGCAAGTTTTGTAAGCATCTAAGCTGAAGTTATTTGTTATAGGTTATTATAGGCATAGTTGTAGTGCACAAGAAAATAAAGCGAACATGTTTGTTACCTAATTAAAAATTAATATCTACTACAGTAACACCCCACTTGCCTCAGCAACCTCCCTCCATGAATGGTGGGACTCTACCTGGGGTCAAGTTTATAACTTGAATCCAATGAACATTTGATTCAGTTTCAGGTCCCTAATTTTTGTGGCTAACGACTCACAGACTCACCAAGACAAGAAGATGATTTCTGGAATTGGCTAAATCTTTATATCTAAGAACTTGAAGGCTCACCAAGATAAGAAGTGATTTGTGCAAAGATGATGTCTACGATTGGTGGTTTGAACAAATGAAGATGTTCTTGGGAAAAGAAGTAGAGCACATGTAGATCATAATGCAAGCTTGAAAAAATCTTTTCCAACTCCTTTAAACAAATGACAGATTATGAAGCATATCCAACCATTGAGAGATCAACAAGTGGATGAAGAAAGAAACATTTCACATGGTAGATGTTGGGCCTTTGGAGATTCCAATAAGCAAAAAGTTTGTAATTTTATAAATGAGAATTGATGAAGGAAGTTGATGCTTGGTGACAATAAGTTCTTGATTGGCATATAAAAAAGTTTGTCATATTCTGATACTGATGTGGATTTAAAACTTTTGGAACTTAGATGTGTTGTAGGAGAAGGCAAATATTACAACAAATTAATGCGATGTCCAGTTTATTGGAGAAGGCTTTGCATGCACTCTGTAGGCCTTGTTGCTATTATGGGAAATACAAGCATGAAGAAGTGCCAAGAGGAACAAATCCTAGATGTACATTTGCTTTCGGCACCTTGGGACGAGCATCAATGACTACTTGAAGAAAATTGTTTTCTAAGGGATGAGAACCCATGGCTTTAGAACAATCTCAGCCTCGTCATAATAATAGAAGTGCTATCAATTCAGGAATCCTGTCCTTGAAGGAATAACTTGAGCTGAGGGAATAAGAAGCTTCATGAAGAATTGGCTGCTAAGTAAGCAATATTGATCAATCTGCAGATTGATTTGAAGAGCTGCAGACAAAGCAAGATTTCAACACAAGATATTTAGAGAAAAACAAATGAGAAGATACTAAACCCTTATGATTCCAATATCTTAAATTTTCTATCAAATTCATTTGCTTGTTTTGAAAAAGACACTACAGGAATTGTTTTCAAGCTGGTGAAGAAAACACTGGTCAAGGTCTTGGTAAAGATGAAGGAATTTGAAGGTTCTGTGAGGCAGAGATAAGGCTGAAGAATTTCGGATTCAACTACACAAAAGAATCTTCTCAGACCACCATGGGTTCTGCTGTCATTGAAGCAGAGCTGTGCCTCAATAACAGCAAAATAACCTGATCCATATCAGGTTAAGTGTCATGTCCCCAATTCAATTTAAAATTAAAATTTTGCAAAGGCGGGAAAAAGTGTTTTTGAGCACTAATTCTGATTATTTTTATTAAATGTAATAATAATATTTTAATAAATAAATTTGAATATTAAATAAATGAATTTAATGCTAGGCGGCTGAATTAATTAATAAATAAATTTATATTCTAAATATTGGGCGCCACCTTTTTGGGCCAACCCTTATTTTAATAAATAAAAATAAAAATAAATAAATCCCTACAGGTTGGCTCCAAAATCAGTCCTATTTCAAGCTGGTCGGCCACTTTGCACAAGAGGATTCCAAACAGGTATAAGAGAGAGTCGAGTTTTTCGCCACATTGTGTCTAGTGGATACTTAAACATCCTTGGAAAGTGGTTTTGTTCCAGCTGTAGTGGATCTCTTGATTTAATTGTTTCCGTAAACCTAGAGTCTAGGGTAGTGTCCTGATGTGGCAGGGATTCAAAAGTTTGTTGTGCTGAACTCTAAACAGTTGACAGGAAAGAATTATTATTCTATTGAGTTATAAAATACTCACCATTTGTGAGCATTATGACCTTGATCAAATTATGTTGAACACGGAGGCATGACCTGCAAATATTTGGTAGGCCTATGACAAAGACAAAGGGTAGCTTAAATGCTTCAAAAACTATTTGTTGCTGATGCTTTAGTGCCAAAGGTTAGAGATGCCACTATAGCTTTAGCATTGTGGGAGAGTCTCAAAGTCAAATATCAAGCATTAGAATTTGGGAGAGCTTTGTATTTAAAAATCTTCTGTTTTCCACAAAGTCATAGGAAGGAGGATCTGTTTCTGACTATCTTTTGCATTCGAAGGGTCTCAATGGTTAATTGGCATCCATTGAAAGCTTGGTAGATGTTCAAGATTTGGTTGCATTAATAATACATAGTTTGCCAACGTCATTTGATTCCTTTGTTGAGTCCTTGAACCTATTTGCAGAGACTCAAGAACTTGATTTTTATAAGTTGTCAAAACACTTCTTTTACAAAAGGAATGAAGGCAAGAACAATCCAAAGGAACAACTTCAAACATCACAAAGAGTACATTTAGTGCATGAAGCAAGAGTAGAGGTAGACAAGATAGAGCAACTAGTTCATCATATGAATCTTCGAAGGATGGTAATTCAATGCAAAGATCCAATTGGATGTGTTGCTATTATAAAGGGTTGGGGCACTTAAAGAAAGATTGTTGTAAGTAACAATGATATCTCGCTAGCAGTCAAAAGAAGTCACATTATACAAAATTGCTAAGGAGAATGAACAAGGAGCAACAAATGACTTTGCTTTTGTGGCATCATAAAACCAATTTCTTGACTCTACAACTTGGTATTTTGACTCTGGTGCATCTTTACACTTTACATGCCACAAAGATTGGTATGTAAGTTTTGTTGAAGATAAGAGTAGTAGTGAATTTGTTTCTTTTGTTTGTTAGAGGACGTGTGAATGTTAGGACGACATTGAATATTGGTGTAAATTATACATTATAAAATGTTAGGTATACCCTAACACAAACAACAATCTTCTATCTATAACTAAGATCATGAAGAATCCTAATTTGTGTGCAACCTTTTAAGGCAACAAATGTATGGTAACTACTTGTCAACATAACAAAGTGATTGCTGTTGATGTTGGTGAAAAGGGATTGTATAAATTTGTTAATCTTCAAACAACAAAGTCACATGCACTAGCAACAGTTGGGAGTACCACTAAACTTTGGCATGAAAGGTATGGTCATCTGAATTATCAGTAGTTGTCTTTGCTTTTTAGACTTGCAACCATTCATGAAAGTTAGAATGCATGCTCAAGATGTCAGATGGACAAACAATGTCGACATTCATTTGATACTAATAAAGCATGGCAAGAAAAAGGGGTTTTGCTTTTGGTACATAGTAATTTGTATGGTCCTATGAGGACATGTATAGTGTCTAGTGCAAATATTTCTTGTTTCTTGGTAATGACTTTTCTAGAAAAATGTAGGTTTGAAGAACAAGTCGATCTTTTTCTGACTTTGTGGTGTAGATATCTTTTGTTTGAAAAACAAACATGTAAACAAGTCAAAACACTAAGATCAAATAATGGAGGTGAGTTTGTCTCCACCTAGTTCAAAGAGCAATGTATACATTGGCAATATACTACTCCGTATATGCTTAACTAAAATATGTCATATAGGTATTGGGTAGGAGTTATGAATATTGCAATCTATATCCTTAATACAAGTCCTTGTTAAGCCTTGCAAAATGTCGCTCTCGAGGTAGCATGGCTAGACAAAAAACCATCCGTAAGTGATTTTTCAAGTTTTTGGTTGTATTGCTTTTGCACATATTCTTAAGAAAAAACTTAATTTAGAAGCAAAAGCAAACCATATATGTTTGTTGGCTATAGTGAACAATCTATAGCATATGGACTACTAGATGTCTCTACAAACAAAATTGTGGTTAACAAAGATGTTATTGTCGATGATAAAATACCATTCTTTTTAGTGAATGGTAATTCTATAGATACTAGTGTATTGGTAATTACTCCTAGAATAAGTTTTGATGATGAAATCAAACACAAAACATTAGAAGCATCAAATTCTAGGGGGGGAATCATTTGGAGAATAGAGTGAAGCTTAGTCTTCACAACAAAGTTAAGAGGGCCAACAAAAGAGACCAAAGTAGTACTATACCACAATGAAGGATGTTTGGAAGATGGATTACCAAAGGCAATGGAAGACTAGTATACATGTTCAAGAAAACAACTTGTGCAAGGTGGCGAGAAGGTAAATTTTGCTCTAATTTCTATTGTTTCTTAAATATTTGAGCTTAGCACATTTGTAGGGCCAAATAGAAGGTTGAATGGGAAATTGCCATGAAGGTGGAATATGATGCCTTGATGAAAATTAAAACTTGGGTGTTGTCAACATTTCCCCTAGGAAAGAAATCCATTGGTTGTAAATGGATTTATAAATTAAAGTGTAAATTAAATGTTTCTTTGGACAAGCAAAAAGCTCATCTTGATACCAAAGGATATGCACTTGAGGAAGGGGTAGACTATGAAGAGAAATTTGCCTCTATTGTAAAGATGCTAACTTTTTGGTTGGTTATCTCCATTGCTACTCAATGTGGGTTGAAGTTATTTCAGGTGAATGCCAAAAGTGTCTTCTTGAATGGAGTCTTGGAGGAAGTGATCTACATGACTTAGCCACAAGGGTTCTAGGTTACATGCAAAAAGTTTGGTTTGCAAGTTGGTAAAGTCCTTTTATGAATTTAAGAAGATTCCTCGAACATTATTTTAAAATTGATCAATATCTTAGAGATCTTGGTTTTAGAATAAGCTATTTTGAACCCACCCTTTATGTCAAACTCAGTGGTGGTGACATAGTATCTTGATTGTTTATGTTGATTATCTCGCCATCATTGGAAGTAGTGCTATTTTAATTGAATAGGTGAAACATTATATATGTTTTGTTTTTGAAATGACAAAACTAGGCTTACTTCACTATTGTTTTAGGTACAGAATTTTGGCAGATTGATTACAATTTTTTTGTATCACAAACTAAGTATGCCAAATCTCTTCGAGAAATTTTTTGAATGACTGAATGTAATACTACACCTGCACCTATGGATGTTGGGAACAAGCTCTCGACTAACATTGTTTCATTACTAGTCAATGAAACAATGTATTGACAATTGGTTGGTAGGTTGATTTATCTTGCTACCAGTAGACCAGATCTATGTTTTGTAGTTAGTTGTCTTTCATGATTCATGTCTAATTTCTAAACCTTGAGGAATGCTGGCAAGCTGTAAAATGAGTTCTTTGATATGTCAAAGGTTTCCTCAAATTTGGCATTCTATATGAGAATTGTTAACTTAATGCTAGCCTGATATATTGACTTTGATTGGGTTGGTGCAGTAGACGCTAGAAAGTCTACAAGAAGTAATGTTTTTTCCCTTGGTTTAAGAGTAATTTCTTGGTAGGGCAAGCTTCAAAACATTGGTTGCCTTATCCTCCATTGAAGCAAAATATAAGGCAGCAGTCAATATATGTTGTGAGGCAATGTGATTACAAAGGCTATTGATAGATATTCAGTTGGATCAAACCATACTGGCCTCGCTTTTTTGTGACAACCAAAATGTTCTCAAGATGGTGAAGAACCCATTCTATCATACCATAACTAAGCATGTTGCAGTTCATCACCATTACATTCGTTAGTTGGTTGATGAATAAGATTTGTCTTTATTATTATCCTACAACCAAGCAGATTGCAGACATAATGACTAAACCACTTGGTAAAGATAAATTTGTCAAGTTCAGAGGTAAACTTGGAATTGTATCTGGTTTAGTCATAAAGGAGGAGGAGGTGTTATTAGATTAATATATGCTTTGTAATAATGTTAACATTATGGGATGTATGTTAGCAACTTAGCATTATAGAGGTTTAGTTTTAAATTTGTTTTTTTATTGTGCTATAATTAGCAGATTGTTATAAGTTGTTTTACATAGGTTGTAGGTTGTTGGGAGTTTGTTCCTAAATCATAGGATGGTTTGTTTAATTCTTTGGCTAATATAATAAGCCATTCTTTAATGTTAAATGAAGGGCTCAATAATATATTCATTGTAGTAAATATTATACATTGCAAAGTTAAATAATTAAGATAGGGGAATTTAAAGTAGTTGTTTAAATTAATTATATTTGTTTAGATTATTTAAGGGTGGTTGTTTTAACACCAAGGCAGTGGGGTTGTTTCCAAGATTAGAGGATCACAGCGAAGGTTTGTTGTGATCCAACAAACTATGTTTCTGTACAATTATTCCGTCTATGTTCAATAAAATAAATCCTGATACATGCATTCCAATTTGTGGTTCTGTCAGATGGTATCAGAGTAGGAATAAGGAGAGAAGAGCTCTTGTGAGCTTGAGAGCCAACATTCAACTTTCAACTTGGCTTTCTTTGTGGAGGATTCTCAGTGTTGCCAATGTGAAGGAGTTGCTTGCAGCAGTGAAGGCTATTTTATTTTTGCAGCCCCTTCAAATTCTCTAGCTTGCTGGCATTGCAGCAGGTTGCAGGGGATTGCCCCTGACCATCAAGTTGATCAAAGTCATCAAAATTGTTTCTTGGAACAAGAGGGCTTCAATCTTTGGTAGTTTTCTCTATGTAGGAGGAAAATGTTGTGAGAAGTTTAATTTGCTTCTCAGGTAAAGGCGTCCAGCATAGTGATGTCTTCTGGAGAGGGATTGCAAAGTCTAAATGTGGATTTTCCAAGTGTAGTAACTGACAGAAAAAGGCTAACAACTTGCCTAGCACTCAGAAGTAATTTGCTATGTGTGAAGCAGAGAAGTCAGAGAGGAGTTGGTGCTGCCCCAGGTAAAATGATATGATCAGTGCATTGCAATCAAGTTTGCTGAGGCATGAGCCGCATGACAAATTGCATAAGAAATAAAATTTGCATCAAGGATACCATAAAATGTATTTGTCTATACAAAGGTGTCCAGATCTGCACATTCTAAGCCATTGAAAGAGGCACTTCAAACTTTTGATTTGTTTACTGCTAACAAACACATAAAGAGGTGTGGCATAGTGAAGCAAGATAGATAATGGATAAAACTAAAAGGAGTGGTGTGAATGGTGGCAGCCTGGGTGTCACAAAAGAAGATGCTTTGAAGAACACTTCATGGCATAAGAAAAAGATTTAAAAAGAGGCTTTTCATGAACCTTTTTAGTTTATTAAAATTTAGGTTTTTATGTCATTTTCAAAAAAAAGGAGGGCTTTTTCAGATCCGATGGATGCTCATTTTGTAGAACAGTGCAAGATTGGTTATAATTGCATATCTTTTTATTTGGTGGGTGGATTTTGACGAAACTTTTCTAGTAATGCATTGTACACCATGCCCCAGAAGCGTTTCCATTCAAGCTCTGATGGATGGTCAGATTTAATTGCTTTTGTAAAAAAATTGCCTAGCTAGCTTAGAGAAATGCTATTAATTGCTTTTCTCTTGATCCACTGATTGGTTTTTTGTGAGAAATGTTTGTTATCTTACTTCTACTTATTTAAATATCCTATTAATTACACACTTGAATGAAATTGTACCATAAAACATCCTTCAAAAGGATTACTCTCTAGCTCTCATGATTTCTGAGAAATATTTGTTGTCTCACTTCTACTACATTAAATATCCTATTTCAAAATTCCTTTTGTAATGCCATGCATTGTCGGTAGTACTTGACAACTGTATAAATATTTTTTGATTGGGGGGAAGCATAATCTCATGGTCGTAACAGGTTTTGGAAAAACTATGGCATGCACCATTTGGAGATCCTACAAGAGCCATCAGAGCCACATGTTGTGGTCCATATGACTGTATGGATTGATCTGACAGGGTGTTCCAAATTCTGCAGGAGGCTGGAGGACAATTCCCAGTCTTGAGTTTGCTATTAGCACAGAGACTGGTTCATTGCATTATTGGCAGCCTAGAGCAAAGAAAATCTGAAATTTGAAGATGGTAATCATGATGCAGACTGTACTTATGCTACACAAGAGAAGAAGGTTGTCAGTAAAGCCCAGACTGACTGAAGATCATCATATATGACAAAGTGGAGGTTCATGCCACACTTCTTGGGAATAATTTAGTTTATCTTTATCCATGAAAATGCAGTAAGGCCCAGTACGACTGGTCATTTGTGGCTAGTTGCATGTCACTAGTTAGAAGGGATAGTGTACAATTGTGCGTCCCTATTCACAACTTTGAAAGATGAACAATGGAGTGTCCTCATTTATGTGAAGAAACAAGTGATGCGATTTTTACGATTGATTGTTGTGGACGGTTGTGTGTGTCCCTGTTCGTAACTTTGAAGGAGAATAGCTAAAGTGCATCTCTATCCTTGGTCAAGAGCTCAGCGAGGCTGAAATATCCCAACTAAGATATTGATGAATTTTCTGATTTTTTGAATGACAAACTTCTGCCCTAATTTCTGCACTTAAATATTTCTGCTAAAAACCCTAGTTGTTGATATAATATTTCCGAGGTGAAACAAGCATGAACAGTAACATAAACTCATCCAATTGCTTCAAAGAATATGATGAACACATCTAACATCAAGTATGAATGTAACCAGCAATATATAGCACCAATTTGTGCACCCAAAACATGCAAATTCTGATTACAAGTTTATTCAGTGCTGCTGCTACAAAATCAGACCTATTACTTATGCAAGTTCACCACAAAAACAGGCTTCAATAATCCCCAGCAATGTACAATAGTTTGCTGATATGAAGAAACCCCACTTACAAGCCAAAACTTGAAATGAATGATGACCTAAACTGACCCTAGCTGGGAGAACTTGCTCCAGCTCCCAAAAATGTAATGATGAATGCAAATATATGATAGAGATGTTTTTAAAACCCTACCACAAGGGTGTGCTGGCCTGCTGGTCTGAATGTAGGGTTTGCAACCCTTGAAAACTTGTCAACAACACCCTTCCCAAACAAAGTGCTCCTCTTGCAACTTGGACGCTCCTATCTAGGGTGAAACCCTAGGTCAATACAACACCAAATCTGCCCTCCTCAAGTCGCCTAGGCTGATATGAAAATCTGAGCATGAACATCTAGCATAAAACTCCATTGAAACACAAGTGAATCTCCGCCATGAAGTCCTCATTTGAAGAGCTAGGTTTTTGTCCAACTCCTCTATTATTCACAAAGGGTTTTTGTCTTTGGAATAGCTGCAATAATTGCTGATCTGAAAAAAGCAGAATAATTCCCATGATATGAAATCCTCCAAATGACTTAGTTTATATAGCAATCACTTCTTATTTCTCCAAATAGGTCGGCCCAATTTGGGCGCCACTTTTCGCCTTTTAATTTTGCCTTTTATTTAAATTATTATCTTCTCAATTGGACGCCAAACCTTAATTCAATTTTATATTATTTTTTATTTATTTTTGTCTAAGTTATCGGTTCGGTTTTGGGTTCGGGTTCAAGTGTTCGGTTTGCCAGTTTGGGCAAATTTTTTTTTGTGGTTGGGTTCGTTAATACAAAAACATATAAAAATCAGAAATATATACATATTTGCAGAAGTAATTGAGTTCAAAACACACCACCATATTAATAGTCAAATAACATAGCAAAAATACACCACAACTTTCATAGTCAAATATGAAAATATTAGTGATACTCAAATGTCATGATATCAAATTATAAATTAAAGTTCAAATGTAAGAATGTCAAGTGTTTACAATCAGCCATTATTGATCATTGATCAATTTGAATCATATGGGTCATAAAAAAAAGCATTATCAACATCCACATTAGATGCTACATTTTGTGTAGAACCACAAATAGCGTTAGTGGCACTCGCACAAGCACTGCCACTAGCACTAGCACTCTCATGCTCATTAGCTGCCTCAGGCTTATAGTCATCATCAATATCAAGTGCAACTAAGTGACTTGTAGAAGCATCCAAGTCAAGACGCTTTGGCTCAATATCCCACCTCCTTGAGTCTCCTCCTTTGTAGGAACTTTGTTTGTGTGTAAGTAGGCGTAAGTTTGAATGCACATACACCATGTAATGTTAGGAAAAATTAAGTTTGAATGCACATACACCATGTAATGTTAGGAAAAATCTCGCATACCAATTGTAAACCTTAATCCCCAAAATAATTTAATAGGATAAAATTATTATAAAACTATGCGGATAAAGAGGGATAATTCAATTACTTTCATCTCTATATTTAAATGGAATAACATACATTCATGAATCAGGTGTATCAAATCAAGGTTATGCCATTACAAGATATAGCCACATAGGCTTACACAAGATTTATCATATCAACAATGCATGTAAATTCAAATACTGTAAAGCAATAGCAAGATCATAAGTGCATCCATAAAGAAACCACAACACAAAAAATTTCATGAGTGGAAAACCCTCGTAGGGATGAAAAACCACTCGTAATAATTGCCTCACTGGCTTAATGAAATGCTTCACTGTTTACAAGATGCCTCACTGGCAACGATCAAGTTTTCTCTCTGACATGATCATTTACAACTTCCATTACATGTTTCCAACTAATAAAATCATCGACTATAGAGGATCACTCCATTGCTCTACATCATTCATGTACCAAGATCAACCTAGGTCTTGTCCCCCAACAATGAAGAAAGAGAAGTGCACATAAATCTACTGAAACGTAATCCATGCCAAGAACACCCAAATTCAGCAACACTAGGATAGTCTATATAAAATCAATGATTCAAGTTAATAGTTTACTCCATATGAGATGGTGATAGGATTCTGAGGTCTATCTATCTCACTACACTTTTAAGAGATATTCTGAAGGTCTTATGAGTCTCAACGTATTTTACCTTTAGGAGTTTAACTCCACAATTACTGACTTGATGTGCCTGTCAAGGGTTTCTCAAAAGATCACCAAGAATGTAATGAGATACTTATCTAGCTAAGCAATAGCCAAGAAGTCTTTAATTCAAGAATTCTCTTCTAGGAAATATTAATTCATCAAACTCTCACCTAAATCTAATTCACAACTTCAATTCTAGACCTTTATTATTCTCATATGAGAAGTTCAAATATTGAAAAACATTCTTTCTATTTAACTTAATTGGAAGACTATTATCTTTCCAAAATTCAAGCATGATCTATCCAAGATAATATGCAAGCTATATGATTGATTTAAGGAAAAAAAAGGGCTAATTATCTTAAAAATAAACGTTAGTAAATTCCATCAAACATAAGATTACCAACATTGTGCAAACATATCCAAATAGAAAAATCATTTATCTATCGTTTGAACATTCCTCCCAAAACGTGCAAAAGTCACAAGCATTATCAATCTTAAAGAGGCACAACTTCCTTGTTAATTATCTTCATAATCATGTTAGGTTTTGGATGGTTCCAACTAAAGGAATAAAAGAAGATTGAGTGACTATAACCGCAAATGAGATAAACCTAGCAAAAAAAAAAAAAAAGAGGAGAAACTCACCAAGATAGCTCTTCAAGAAAATCCCAATTATATTTTTATGCCTCTCAATTTACCAAAACAAAATATGGTATGATGGAATTTTCCTCGAACAAGGTTTCTTGTGCAATGGTGTGAAATAAATTCAAGTGGCCTCTAAGATCATGGGTTGAGTGATTCGGTGCCTTGGTGTCCCTTGGAGATATGCACTTAAACAGATCTAAGTATGATATGAACAAAAAATGAATGCAAATGAAGAGTGCAAACGTTTATCAAAGTGCTACTTAACAAGAAAGATTCAAGAACGAGAAGATACCCAAGCTAGAACTATAAATTATGGAAACGCACCCTACAAAATCTACAAGATCGAATGATTGCCTTAAGAGGCATAATTGTGGTTATTTGATAAATTTTTAAAGAAGATTTATATTGCAAGAATATGAAGGGACATCTTGACAGTTATAAGAAACACATAAGTATACTTACCATCACTTTGTATCCCTTATCTAATCATATTTTGGAAATGCTTTATAATGATTGTTCAAACTAATACTGACAATATAGGAGCCCAAATGCCAACCATTGTATTATTCATCTAAAAATGAACCCAAAATTTACTCACCAGTGTTTTGATGTTTTAAGATTGGTATGAAGGTCTTTGAGGAATCTTTTACCGTATTTTTGTGTAGAAGACTACAACTATCCACTATTCAATAATTACAGGAAGAAGCAAGGACCTTTTCATTCCTAGTAGTTGCATTTCTAAGGTTCGGGAGGAATAATCCAACAAGATACAGGGATCGTTCAACAAGTTCTCACATCTTGGTGATCAACCACAAACAGCAGCCCGAATCATCGATTTCTGACAAGAATTGTCGACAAAAGGAGTGAGATGGTAATAGGGAGAGCTATGTGCGTCCAGGATAAATGAGTTTTGTCAGATGTTGTAGTTGCCAGCGCCTCGGTATACATGTATGCAAATAGTGGAAGCATAGACAAGGCACACATCTATATGACACAATGGCCTCACGGCCTGATAGATATATGCATAAAGTGGAGACACAACAAGGCGTGTGAACTGTTCGAGCTATATCCTACTGGTGAGTTTCAATAAAAGTAGATTTGATACTTAGATAATTACAGAGGCAATCATTAATAAACATTAATCTTAATTGACATAGATACATCAATTGGGAGAAATGCGCATAAATATGAATAAAAGGGTCCGAAAAATGCAATTGGGATTAGCTCCAATGCATACATTGATGTTGCAAACTCATTTAACGACGATGATGAAGGCAAGGAAGTGAACCTAAAAACCCAAGGCTGAGGTAAACGAAGGAGAGCCAGGCATCCCAAGGCAGACCTATGATTTGCTAATCAGGAGACGACAAAAGAAGAGCAACGTTGGCAACACCAAGCAGAACTTGCAAAGTAGAAGAAAGAGGAGACTGCAAGAAGATTGGCTGTAGGGGCTTTGGTACCAGAGATGGATATCCCCGTTTCAAGAGAGAGCTTATAATCCAGGTTGTAATGAAAATGATGCAGTTCGGTACCTATATATGTCATCGCGGTTCCCTTCAAGGTTTGCTGTAAATGGTTCAAAAGAAACCCATGGCTCGACTATAGTTTAGGACCCTAGTTGAGGTAATAAGGCAAGACTAAAGGAAATCTCTAAATATCAGTAACGCGGGGCACAAACTCACCAAGGCTTAGAAAAACAATCTGACAAGACATAAGACCATTATGAAAATTTCCTCGGTTCTCTAACTATGGCTGGGAAAGAACTTCATGTGAAGACATCGTCTGAAGTAAAGACGTTCTTAACTCAACCATTTTAACAAGTTGCAAGGATTACTCTGAGTCATTTCCTGTGACGGGATTTACAAAGAAAGGGGAAGGCATCCAATTTTAAAAGAGGGTTGATGATAAGAGAATAAGTGCAAAAGCTTAATAGGTGCATGTATATTAAGAAATCGTCCCAACTTCCAAATCAACATTTATGAACAAAATCCAGTGAGAAATAGAGACTCGATTCCTTACCAAATCTTGTCTAAAATCTTGAGTCCAAAGCTTACTTGTGTACTCCAATAGGTCATGGGTAATCCAGTCTGCTGAAATCTCTCTCTGCACCTGCCCCTCACCGAGAATGCCAAGACAAGTGCTATATGAAATCCTTATATTGATTGAGGCGCCCCTCTGTTTTCCACCATAACAAATCTTTTCCCAAAATACAAAGCAATCCAAAAAGATTCTGAAAGTTCTTGTTTTATTGTGCTTCTAAACCAACTTCTTGGTGCCATTATCAGTTTAGTTTTTACAGAGAAGAAAAGAAGATTTTAAAAACTATTGTGTATATCCCGTTAATGATTTTACCTTCTTTTAAAGATTTCCCTTTACATTCCCCGTAATTGAATCTTGAAATTAAAATCATATTTCTTATTTCTTTCTTTTTTTTTGTCGAAATATTTACCTATGATAATAATAAAGCATTTTATTTTAATTACAACTAAGTAGTTTACCCATAGTAAATAGTGAGAAATAATCATTTTAATTTCAAACGAAATACTTATCTTCCGTAAATAGATAGAGAATTCCATTTCTTAATTGAAAAAGAAATATTTATCCTTAATAAGCGATAAGGAAATATTATTCCATTGCAAATTAAATATTTACTCTAAATAAATAATTAAGAAACTTCATTCGATCAGAAATAAAATAGTTCTTCTAAATAACCAAACATTACCATTTTTTTGGAATACATAAAATCTATAATTAAATTATAATTAATTCTTATTTGTTTCATTGAGCTTTTATTTCAATGCTAATTAATTGAATTAAACATTGTAAAATACGAACCATAAAATAGGGGCCGTGACACACCAAGTCCTCTGTCTTTTTTGAATGTAGCTTATTGCGCTTTATTGAGTGGATGAAGGAGTATGTGCTCCAATTTCAGAAGAAGATGAACTAGCAACCTATTAAGACCAAATTAAATAGTTAAGAGTTACAAAATTTAACTAAATAAAATATAAATTAAAATCAAAATTACAAAATATAAAACTTAAATTTAAAAGATAAAAGAGTTTGACAATAAACTTACTTGGGATAAAAAAATTATTACCAAGAGGTTGGAGGTGCGTGTATTCTTGGCCATGGAAGTACCACCAACTATGAGCATCCATCCTGTACTTGTCTTGAAGAGCATAAAGACCACAATCATTGGAGCATGTAAAACCCATGAACTCAGCCCTCGATCGCGTTGGTCATGATCACTGAAGAGTCTACGAAGTGCTGCCTTGTACCCTTGACCCACTTCAGCATCTCTATATGGAGCAACTCTCGATGAAGCAGAAAGTATCTCAACACTATAATATTTGGGACTCAATGCAAAAGCGAGAAGATGCAACAGAGTGGTCATATTGTTCCATCTATCTACAATGATTTCATGAAGCTCTTTGAAGAACTTTTCTTCAAGATCTTCCTCTTTTGCATTGATGATGGTTTTCATCTTCTCAATCATTGAGTCAATACCATCATATGCTTCGCCCAAACAAGGTCTATCCATGTCAGTGTAACAGATCATGCTCAATATGGGCTCAGTGAAACTGACTGGATACTCAACACGATCCCACCAACTATCATCTAGGATCCTTTGCTTAATCTTATTTGCCCTTTCAGTGCTAGATTGCCTCCGTATGGACCAACTAGGGCTGATGACCATATTACAGACTACCTCATGAACCTACATAAGTCGTCTCAACACAATTGTGTTGGAGGCAAAACGAGTCTCAACAACCTATTTGAAAATAAAAATATAATTTAAATTTACAAAATCAAAATTTAAAATTAAAAGAAAATTAAAAATATTGAGAATAAACTTACCTTCAACAACTCCAATTTTGAGAATTGTCTAAATATGCTTTGTGTCATATGGTGGTTGGTGACAAACATTTGGATGTCTTCGGCCTCAGCATACACCTGTTTGATCCACTCAATTTTGGTTCCAATTTTTTGCAGCATTAGATTGAGGGAGTGGATAGTACAAGGTGTCCAAAAAATGTGTGGACACTTCTCCTTAATCAATAACCCAACAGCCCTACAATTTTTTGCATTTTTCGGTTACAACTTGCACAACATTTTGATGGCCCACTTCTTCAATAACTTGACAAATGATGTTAGCAATAAATGGACCATCCTTCACCTGTCCTTCACAATCCATTGCTCTCAAAAACATTGCCCCTTTAGGGGACACGACAATGACATTGATCAATGGGCGATTTTTTGTATCTTTCCATCCATTAGAAATGATGGTCACTCTTGTTTTGATCCATGAATCCCTTGTGGGCTTCAAAGACGCCGCTACATGTTTCACCTCTTTATCCATTAAGGTGCAACACACCTTCTCAAAACTTGGGCCCTTATACTCCTTTGGAGACTCATTAATAGACTTCATTTTTTGCCAATATGGTGAATGAACAACGTTGAATGCCAATCCATTGGCATAAACACATCTTGCTATGTCTTGATCAGCAATCTCTCTTGCCTCATTTTGAAATGAAGTTGCCAACGGTCCCTTAGATCTTTTATTTGAAGAGGGCACAATTTGCTCTTGAGGGATGGACATAAATGGATGGCTATCTGTAGGTGGAAAATAAGAAGGCAGTGTAGGGGGCTTCATCAATCGAGACCCTTTCTTCAAACTCAAAGGATGACTTGTTTTACGATTGCTTGCTTTTTGGTTTGCTTTTTCTTGCTCAGCAATATATTTCAACACTATATCATTTGGAATGCCATTGTTATCTTCACCTGGACAAGCTTTGATGCCTATTTTAGGGATCTTGCACAAGTGCCCTTTCACTCGACTGTATGAGCTCGAATATTGAACATGGCAATGACTACAAATCCAAACATATCCTCCACCACCTGGAGTGGTTGAACCATTTCTACATATTTCCAAAGGGGAGAGCTTGGGTTTGTTTTGAAACGAGATTGGTTTGAGCCTGAGGAGTTAGAACTGGTTGCCATTGTAATATGGAATACCTAAGTCACAGCATATTGAAATTTTTGTATTGATTCATTAAAAGTTGAAACTAAAAGACTTAATTTCAAAAAAATGAAAAAATTGAACATGTGTTATAGACACCTAGAGGAATGAAAACAAAACAAAAACTTAAAATCAAAACAAAAGAGTTCACTTTGTTAAAAAAAAAATGTAAAAAAAATATAAAAAACTTAAAAAAGCCTATCTCTTTTGAAGAAATCTTGCTCTACGATCTTCTTGGCAACAAATGAGCACTTGCAAGTGCTTAGGAATAGCACAACAACCAACTTCAAACAATCAACGATCAGCCTTCAAGTCTATTCAAGCTTGTGCAAGCAAGAGAGAAAGTTTATCAATGGAGGCAAAAAAACTTGTTTTTCATTTACAAATCGTTAAATGAGCATGTTTTTACCTATTTGATGTGTTTGGAGGCAAATATTAGGGTTAAGGTAAAAAAGTCGTGCCCTGGGTGTGGAATGATGCGGGTTTTACCCGAGTCCGAAAAGTTCGAACCCATAGTCAAGATTTCAAACACTGTATGAACCCACAGACAAAAAATCATGCCCTGTGTGTATTTTCTTCAAATCGGACCAGAATTGCGAATTTGAACCGAATCGGATCGAACCTTGGGCCTAATTTGGGCGAACTGGTAACTTAGATTTTTATTATTTTTTGCTCTCCTTATAACTCCCAAAGGGGTCACCCAACCCCAAATAAAATATTAAAATAATTTAGGCGCCAAAATTCAAATTTAAATCTTATTTACCCTCCTTCCCTAGGGCGTCAAAAATCAAAATGATAAAATATTATTTTTCCCTCATTTTTTCTCTTGCTCGCCCAAAAGGGACATTACAAAGGCCATTTTCATTGAGGCAAACAGTTGAGTGTGTCGCTATCCACAATGATCTAAGCATGTGGAAACATGTGTATGTCCTAGTCCACATGCAAAAACTATTCTCTTCAAGTCTTAGTACTATTATTAAGGAGGGGAATATTAGAATTTATTACACCATACTATAAAATACACTTGGTAAAGTTAAATAATTAAGACAAGGGGACATACTTAAATAATTTATCATTTAAAATATAATGTCTCCTTTGGGGATATTCCTAGTTTTTGCCCTAAAACCACAATTCCAATTAAAATAAGAAATGTTATACATTTAAGAGTGAAAATTTACCAATCGAAATGCCCTTTAGAAGATAAATCTTGGTTTAGGTCCTGTATACAATATTAGTCACTGGAAATTGGTGTTAAATCATAAGTGATGATAGCATCTATTTTTACTAGCATTAGTAGGCATAATGATATCATATAAACATTATTCATATTGAAATCCAATTAAAACAATAGCCATTCCAAAGTATATTCCTATAATAGTCTCATTAGGAATTCGTTTGAAATGTTTGCAAACCGCAATCTCAAGGTTGGTTGCCCTTGTATTGCGAGAGCATGGAATGTGGGTCGCCCTTCCATCCCTCAGTTCACCTTGGAGGCTAGCCGTCCTCCTTGATCAAGCTCGGAAGCACAAAAGGATTTCTGGTCCATTCCACCCCGCAACCCATGAGCATGGAAGGTTGGTCATCCATTCCATCTTTGGATAGCATACTTGATAAGAGCATGAAGGCTCGTTGTCCTTCATCTCTCGTGAACTTGGAAGGCTGGCCATCCTTCCTATTTGCAATCTGTTTCTCCTAAATTCAAAATGGACTATCATATGAATCTATTATTATGCTTATATATGTACATAGTTATTCCTAATTATATTTAAAACTTACTTGGCAATAATATTCTTGCTAAAAATAATATTTATTCCAATATATATATATATTCCTATCGAATCTGCTTGATTGATCCTTCTCCCTTGAAAATGGACTCCCTTTTATATCTTCATATCTTCATGAAATGATGCACCTTTTGGAATAAAGATCAACTTTCCAAAGGTTATGACTTTTTGTTCAAACTTAATGTTATTTTATTTTATTCCCAATTGCTGCCTCAAAATTCTATTTATTATTATTTATTTAATTCCTTGTGGAATCGCTGCATACTAATAAGTGGTGCTTTTCTTGCCAAGTAATATGTATCACTGCCCTTTGTAGTATTGCCCAGGCTTAGTTTAAACTTTAAAGTGCTGCGAGTGGGGGGTTTTGTGATTTATGGCAGGGGCATGACATAAACCTATAAGTTAATTATAGTTGATTAGATTATTTAGGGGTGGTTGTTTCCACATAGAAAAGAAATCAGTGGGGTTGTTTCCTAGATTATAGGATCACAACAAATTTGTTGTGATCCAACAAACAATGTTTCTGTATAAATATTTCTTTTTCAGTAAAAATCTCAATATGCGCATTACAAATTGTGTTTCCATCAATCATTACTATCATTTCTCAAACTAATAATATTGGAGTGATTCATCCAAGACTGGAGATAAATTCAATTTTTGATCGCCATTTAGAAGAATGTATTGTTGAGTGTAGAGAAAAAAATAAACAAATTCTAATACAAGGAAGCTGCTAAAAATGCTTTAGAAAATGATAGAGAGTCTTGCAACAAGGATGGGTATTGGTTTGTAGGATAAAATGCTTGGATAAATCTATACTTTGAATTTGAAAATGAGGAATTTGGAAGCTGAGAAGTTGGCATGCAGAAACAATTCACAAGATGCTTATATTTTTGTTTTAGTTGCAAGTAATTGACAATAATTGATTTTTGTTTAAAATTTTTGAGTTTGCCACAGTCCATAATATTTTAAACAAGATTTCTGGAAAATAAATGTGAAAGCTTTTGAATTGACACTTTGGATCTCACCAGAAGAACCACCATCATCATGGAAAAGAAATACCAAATATGCTATTTTCCTATTTAAATATAATTCCTAGGATTTTGGGAATACTTTGAGGTATCCCATTTATTTTTTATCCCATCTTCCATAGAGGGGACTCAGTGGAACATAGTCATTAAATTTCGTACTTTATACCATTAAGCTCAAAGCTGTAAAGACTAAGCATACAGGAAGTTGGTGCCAAAAGTTCCTGCATTTATGTATGACATGGGTTGGGAATGTAGAGAAGCTCGTTTTACATGTAATGTCATCTAGATGTTGAAAGAGTTAAATGACGAGATTCTCAAGATTGCTTTCTTTTAATCATAAGAACCAAAGGGCAACAGAATTGGAAGGCACCGAGCAATATTTTGAGGAGAGCACTAAAAATACACTTCAAAACAATTTTTAAAAAAAGAAAAAAGAAAAATTGTCCCCTTTCAGAGGAAAGAGGCTCTGCCTCTAACAATATCTTTGAAAGATCAATATATTTTAATGCATTTTTGTTAGAGACATACCTTAACAAAATATTGGATCACACATGCAGATAAGGGCTATAGGACATGGCTACTGAAATTTGACATTACACAAGGAAAGTTTAGGACTTAATAGAGTTAATACCTAAATACATTAAAGACTAGAGACAAAGTAATGACATACTCTTTGGAAAGGTTATTACATTGTGATATTGCTATCAGGATTCAACCCTGTAGTTTGTGAGTTTGAATCGAAAACTACACGGTTGAATCCTGATAGCAATATCACAATTCGACACGCTGTGGAAAATACCTCCTACTTATCAAGGTTATTACATGTTTATGAAATCAACCTTATAAATAAAGAAATCCCATCACAAGGAAACGCATTTCCAAGTTTCTGGGAGGCTTTCTAACACACTTTGATTGTGGCTTTCTAACACATTCTGATTGCAGCTGTTGCTTAAAACATGCAAGATCAGAAATCTACATGTTTTGCCTGCAATTCTGTGATGAGATTCTCACTTGAATCTCCAGATCATGCATATTTTTGACCAATCTTCAGGGACCTCACCTGAAGGCTAGTGCAATAATGTGCATCTTTTATAGGTTTTAATGCATAAGCAAGTGATTGAACTTCCTCAACATCTGATCATTGTTCTAATGATTAGGATAGGTTTGATTAGAATTGCAGTGGAAATCATTTTTTCCTACTATGGAGCATTCTTAACATCTGAACCGAACTTCAGTCTTGTAGGTTACTAGTGGGCACAAATATGGTGAACAAGGAAAGGAAGCAAAGAGGCTTATAAGAACTTTGTCATCTTGTGCAGAATCATTTGGTTGCTACCTTCTTAATATTTAGTTAATAAAGTAAACTGGCATTGAAATTTTATTATTTATGGACAGCTTTTATAGTGAATTCCTGGTATTGTCTATCGGAGTCATCCAGACCTCACTACGTTTTCTTATATGTGACTTCTAGACATCTTTATAGGCATAGTTTGCAAACTCGGACTTGGAGAGTACTTGGCAAGCCAAAAAAAAATTTGACTTGGAGAGTACTCGGCAAAAACTCGACAAAATTCGGCACCTTAAAAAATACTTCAATTTTTGAAAAAAACATAATTTTTTGAAAAAATAATAAACTTCATGCAAAATATAGTTACAAAATGAATCAAATGAGTTTGGTGGGTGTTTGAGGGAAACACTCCCAGCAGGGTGCAGGGGTTTGGGGGAAAAGCCCCAACGGGGACGAGGGGCAATGCCCCTCGTGGGGGTTTTGGGGCAGCGCCCCTGCCACCAAGCCCAAATTAAGGCCTTTGAAACCACACAAAACTTCATCTGCACACCATTTTAAGGTCAACCGCAAGGTTTTTATAGGCCCAATTTCACCAAAAACATGTCATAATAATTACATGTCTATAAAGGGATGCCATGAGGGTTTAAATCGCCCTAAAACCACACAAAAATTGGCTTTATTTGCCTTTGCTTTTTCCAGGTGAGTTTTCCCTGATTTTTTGCTGCATTTTCCCCACATTTTCCTTGTTGGTGAGTTTCCGTGAATTCCAGACGAGTTAACAGCAAGTTAAAGGCGAGTTCTCAGGCGTCCAAAACCTGTGAGTTACTCGCGCAGGTCTGAAACTGGCGAGTACTCGCCGAGTGGGTGATCTATGGTTATAGGTATCTTCATTTCAGATCTATATGATATTTAGTATTCTTATGCATACTTGATCTATAGAGATGGATCTTGTTTTGCATATTCATGTTTCTGTTTCATTCTATATGTGTATCAAAGTTTTATATTTAATTAAAGAATGTGCAATTGAAGCATGCAATAACTGAAAGCTTTTTGCAAATTTTGTCAGCTTGTCTATAGTCAGTTAGTCGCTACCTTTTTACTAATTAGATAACAAAGCAAACTACAATTGTGGTATTATAAGCTATGAATACCTTTTAGGATGAAGTCCTTGTATTGTCTAAGCAGAGACATCCATACCTCACTCAGTTTTCTTATATGATACTTCTGGATATCATTGGACACGTCTCCCTATCAGATATATATAATATGTGGTGTTTTTTAGCATATTTGATCTGTAGAGATTGATCCCGCCTCCTTATTCTCGTTTCTGTTTGTATCTAATATACATTCAAGTTCTATATTCAACCAGATAATGTGCAATTGAAGCATGTGATAACTGACATTTATACATGGAAACCTTTGGTAAAGCAATGCTGTAGGTATGATTTCAGCTTCTTACTAAGCTGTAGGTGCACTGTTTTGCTGCAGCTCTGGGAAATGTTTCCTGCCAAATCTGTGTTGAGTAAAGCAGATCGGAGGCAAATGCAACTTGAAGCTGATGTGCATAGACTTTTCCTTGCCACAAGGTATGTTGCATCATTTCTCAAGGCCCTCATTTTCTATACTTCTGTATAACTCTATATCAACCTGGTTCAAAATCTTGTAGAAGCTCATTCTACAAGTTGATGCATTGCTAGAAATGAAGTATATAGTTATAAGTCTGATCGTTACTAATTTCCTTATACCTTTGTTGTATAAACTATTTAGACATGAAAATACATCAGGACATTCTAAAATGTTGCTCTTCTGACCATAGCTGACAAAGTCAGAACTTTGCTGCTTATTTGTTAGGTAGTGGTAGCTCTTTAGATCACCACCAAGTGAGATACTAATTTAGTTTATGAGGTCCCCCTTGTGGAATCCCACAATGGGATTGTTCTTTTATTAATTATTTATCTTATATAATGTTTAAATTTTGTATTCCTAGTTTTTCACCTCATAACCATGCTCAATACTAAACTTGAACTTCTAACTCCACCTACAGCCGGAGTGCATATGCATGATAGTTCAGCTAACTGCTGCTGGGATGCACAATATTCCCATCATTTAGTCTGAGCCATATAATGTACTTCATATTATATATTAGAATGTGGCCAAAATTTTCCATTTTAACCATGATCATTTCAAAGCTATTATAGAGTCGAAAACTGATATTAATAACTAATTTGCATATTTTCCAATATCATGCAAAAGAACATAACATCTGGGACTGGATGTCCACACGCACCACAAAAAGCCGTCTGCAAAGCTAAAGAAATATTGGTATAATCAATAATGTGAACAAATGACCAAAATAGGTAATGGGACACAAAGTACACCTTGTAGAAATAGCAGTAAAAAAGTGCCAAAAGGATCTACTTGTTTTATATATTGAGTTACTAAGTTTAGCGGTAATTTTTAAAATAGAAGGCGACATCAAACCTTTCTTATGAGTCAGATCAAACCAAATAAAGGTCCATGCAAGGAACTGACCAAACTAGAATTAGCTGAGAATCAAAATGAAAAGACCTAAGTCAATAGTTTAAGCTAGATGCCAGGAGATTTCTAAGTACAGAGAAACAGTTTTAAGGACCCTTCAAGGTGTCCATGATTAGCATGAGAAAAAATAGCATAAAACAAAGATCTCTTATGGGGTTTAGTCCCCTCTGAAACATCTGTATCTGTCAACAGTGCCATGCCCAACAACAGGTCCTTGTGCAGGTTTTCCAGGCTGCTCACGGTCATTCAAAGTAGGAGGCATGTTAGACCTGGGGTCCCTGAGCCTCTTATATTTGCTGGTTGCATCAGCAGTTATGTCTCGCACTCTACACTTAATAATGGCTTCAACTACCCTTGGGTATACTCCACCATAACCAATAGTAAAAGGAGGGATATTGGTCATATCAGAATTTGAAGACCTTGACTTTGAAGCCTTTGCCATCCTTTCATCTGATGAAACATTTGAACAATCACAAGTTTTATTTCCTGTTGTCTCCTTTCTAAACCACTAACAGTCTCAATGATGCTGTTCTAATCAAGATCTAAATCAGTCACATGCTCCTGAGAAGTGTCATCTGCAGGGTAAGCTGCAATTTTGCCTAATTTGAATCGCCAATGCCAATATTTCTTCTCCTTGACAATAAGAAAACTATGCTCACTAACACTTGCCTTATGTTCAATAAACTCTGCCATTCTTTCCCAACCATCGTTACTGACAACCACCCCACAATTGTGAGTGGGACTCCCATGTCATTTTGGAATGTTATCAATCCTTGGGAAATGGCCATTTGCGAATCAAGGAATAAACAGTATGTAAAATGGCATCTCCATTGAGGAACCTTCCGAATTCTAACTAGGGCACTCGCAGCAACAATCTAACTTGCAATGCAAAAATAATAGTCATGACTTGTCTGCTGAAGCCAGTAGGAGATGTAATCTCCCTGTTAAAACACATGGGCATGTCTTGCCTTCCAAAGAAGCCATAGAACTTAAGCTGAACATAGAAACCACAAATTCCTCATTAACAAACAAAGTTTCCTATCTGCTAAATAACAAATAACCTCAAATAGCACACCAGACCACATAATTTGAATTTCCTTGAGCTTACAATGACCATGACAACAGAATTCTCTTCCAAACAGATCTAGCAAACACACAACTAAAAAAAATAACTGATTTAGGTTTTCCACAAACAAGGCAGAGCACACTACAAACCTTAACCAACACTTCACCAATTGCTAACTTTTGATGCAACAGAAGCCACCTAAAGCAAGACTTCTTTGGTTCCAAACAAAAGGCCCAAAGAACTGCAAATTGATCTACCCATCTTCTTGGAGCAGCTTATATTCTCCATTTAGGTTCTTATATGATTGTTTTAATCTTTGTATAGGATTCCATACACATTATTTTTCATATTATTTGATTTGGCAACTTCATACGCAATGTTTAAGTTTATTGACAATGTCTTTCTCAGCTATAATCATTTCATCAAGAATGCCTGCGAAAAAGAACCAGAGGAGATATGTGATCTTGCAAGCAGAATGTCTTTTCACGATCAACAAAAGCAGGTGCAAGAATATGTACATGTTCAAATTCAGACCATCTGCCGAGCTATGGATGATATGCTGGTTTTGGATGAGCAAATGGAAAAACCAAAATCTGCCAGCACACCTGTGAAACAGAGTACTCGTCGAAGTGGCCTTAGTTTTGCAGTAGGTGCAAACAGGACATATCCAGATACAACTGGTAAGAACACAGAACTAATGTTTTGTCGAAATATTTTGAAAGGTTATGTTTATAGCTCCCTCTATTCCGAAATGATTGTTTTGCAAATTATGTTAAACAGATAGCTTTTCACACTCTTTTGTATTCTGTAATGCCTAAGAAAAGATGGAAATTCACACCTTATTTCAATCCCAATATTTCTTAGCTGAGATGCTTAAAGGAAACTACCAGCTTTAAACAAACCACATTATGATGAAGTGGCCCTCATTGCTGCTCATGCACTTGAACAGTTGTTGCTGTTAAAGGCAGTCAGTAACTAATTATGATGGATTATGAAAGCATTTTCAGAAATGGTCATGTGAGGAAAACAATTTTTACCATTTGACTATCTTTTAGTCATGTGAGGAAAACAATAGTCAGTATAGTTAAGTTTTTTCTTAACTATATACAGTTTGATGTATATCTTTGTAATTCTTACTTTATTTGTTTTGCAGAACAGCTGTTGCTGCTACTAGGTCTATGAAAACTAGGGAATTGTCTAATGCTTTGAAGGAGCGCATTGGATACACTCTCGAGTTGAAACCATCACAAGTATTCCATGAGGAAGGAGGCCAAGGGCTATATTTGAGTGGAAAAGCTGGATTGGAGCTGTCGTCTCTTTTTACCCTGGTGTGATATATTCCCCATCTAATTACCGCTACATCCCAGGATACCCACGAGTAGATGATGGAAATCCCTATTTGATTTCAAGGTATGATGGAGTAGTTATAGATGCCCAACCTTGGGGAATTGGTGGTGAAACCCGTGAATTCTGGAATGGCATTTGTAATAGGAGTGTAGCAGAATTCTCTAGGAGTAGTCAAAGAAACAAGGCAGATATTTTGTGGCAAAAACTAAGTAAGCCACAGCAGAACATGTCTCTAACAAAAGGTGCTGTTGTGGAGAGAAGAAATCCCCTTGCTTTAGGACATTTTGCTAATCATCCAGATAAGGGAATGCAACCAAATGTGATGATTTGTCCATATAATTTTCCTCTATCAGACATGAGAATGAGAACATATATTCCTAATTTACTGTTTGGCAGCGAAGAGGAAGTGATAATGGAAAGATATGGTTCGTTCTGGTTAAAATCGACATCTGCAGATGATATTAATGTGTCTGTACGTCCAGCAATACGTACGCTTGTCCTTGTGGCAACAAGACCAATATGTGATGAAGAAATATTTTTAAATTATAGATTGAGTAACCCCAAGAGGAGGCCTGATTGGTATTATTCAGTTGACGAGGAAGAAGATCGACGGAGATGGAGTTGACTTTGTTCATTACAGGAAAATAAATTGAGGTAGCCTATTATTTTTCATGCATTTATCGAGAAGTCTGAACATCTATTTAGAAGAAAGGGTTAGTTATGCCAATAGCAATCTCTGTTGCATAGTTTGATGAGAGTCTAAAAGGCATCTTGCTTGAGTTTAGCTTTGGCATACAGATACTACATTCTCCATTGAAATATTTTACATGGGTTCAAACTTTGTAGAATTTAAGATTCTTGGCTATCTTGAAGCTGGGTTCTTCATTTTTGATTTTGATGTTGATTGCTTCTGATGATTTTGATCTCTTGAAATATATATTTATGTTTAATTTACTCCTGGACTGATGACTTTGTGAGTTTGGTGATCAAGAATTTTGATGAGAATGAAGGTGAAGAAATTATATTTGCCACATAAGGTGGGAAGACTGTTGGGATCGTAAGGAATGTAGACAGGAAGGCTCAAAACACTAAGAAATCTTTTAAAATATCTGTGACCTGCTTATCCAAAGGTTAGCTAGATTTTAATGCTTAAATTTTCATCATCTTCTAGATTGGCATTTTTCTCAGCCTCACTACTCAACATGGTCCAATTCAGATGTACGGGCATGAGACAATATGGTGTGCCCATAAATGAATACGTTTATGAATATGCATTCAAAGTAATGTTTGTTTGGAAAATGCTTGTCTTTGACTTTGTTTGAAGTGGATTTCAACTGTAAAGTCTTGAAACTTGAATAGATTTGAAGCAGTTTTCAAAATTGCTTTGGACCTTTTTTGTTGTTGTCATTTTTACTATTATATACATCATCACTTCATTTTTGGCTCACCTGCTTTAATTTGCATGTGAAATATCATCTGTTATACTGTATGTATAGAGCGTATTAAATGTACATGGTGTTAATTCACGTGCTATTATATCTATGAACACATGCTGCTTTATTGTGTTAGGTAGTTGTAGTCAAGATTGAAAATCACAGGAATTTTTACCTGAAGACGGCCACAAAATAATGTTTGATGACCATGGGTGGTCCCTAAATTTAAAACCTGTTTTGAAACCTTCACTGTTTCTGAAGCTCTATGACATTTGTTTATATATGTCAAAGTGTAAAGATTTAGCATGTGTAAAGTTGATTGTGTAATTCTTAGTACAAAAGGACATATTGTATGTGTCTGCTAGATCAGTTTATATGTCAGTGAGAAATGTAGAAAGAATACTAAGTGAGCAACTTTTTTTAAGCGTACCATTTTGTATAATAATAAGATAACTCATATAAGAAGTTGGAGGCCGCATTTATCTGATACATGCTTTCCAAATTTTTGCCATTTTAAAATAGGGCACATATTCACCATTTTGGCATGTGCATGAGACGATAGGTGTTTGGTAAACTGTAGCCTTAGGAGCAGGAGGTTGCTGGTTCAACTTATAATTCACTTTCCAACCAGAGAGCATATGCTG
The DNA here is from genome assembly GCA_007258455.2 of Sequoia sempervirens. Classification (NCBI taxonomy): domain Eukaryota; kingdom Viridiplantae; phylum Streptophyta; class Pinopsida; order Cupressales; family Cupressaceae; genus Sequoia; species Sequoia sempervirens. The sequence goes on along the minus strand of VDFB02021503.1, from coordinate 500,255 downwards.
GTTATGCTCAGCCAAGTCAGAGTCGCCAAAAAATTGAAAGGCCACTCTATGAAGTGGTTTGTAAGATTTTGCAAAAACTCTATAAATAGAATAGTCTCAATGTTTTTGACTTCATTGCCATATACATAATAGAATAGCTTTGACAATTTTCTGTGTATTGCAGTTCCTTTCTTTATGCTATTTTATATACAAGATTTAGGTGTTAGGATGTGAAATTCTGTTTTGTTTTCTATCTATTCAATATTATCCAATATTTTATTGTGTAAACGTATGTGACACCACAGATTCCTGTATAAAGACCACGATAACAGCTAAACTACGATATTAGTATGCTCTTGTATGTTCCACCAAGGAGCTATCAAATAGTTCCATTGTTGGGACCTACACACCCTAGCATAATGTTTATGTTGAGATGATTACCCAGCCAATGCCAACTTGTGTAGTAGTTAGAGAAAAAATAAGGAACTTTGGGAACCATGAAGCATTGTAGTTTGACGTGTTAGTATAAACACTTATTAAGAATCACATTTATAGAGACATGAAAATTTTTAGTGCTAAATTCTTTAGAAAATAGCAAGTTTACTTGCAGATTAGAGCTCTATTGCTTCAAAACCCGAACACAAAAATTTTAGGCTCTATTGCCTCAAATTTTTGAAGAATTGGTACACTGCATGAACACAACAATGAAAATGAAGAGTACATACACTAGCAAAGCAACTTTTTTTTGCAAAGTATATATGCAAATATAAATGGTACACCAAATGATAGGAGCTTATAACCATCAAAACATTAAATATTTTAGTGCAAAATTCTTTAGAAAATAGCAGTTTACTTGCGGATTAGAGCTTTATTACCTCAAAACCTGAAAGGACAAACCAGTTGTGTGGACAAAAGAGGTGGTCAAATTTTTGAAGAATTGGTACATTGCATGAACACAACAATCAAAATTAAGAGTACATACACTAGCAAAGCAATTTTTTTTGCATAGTAAATATGCAAATATAAATGGTACACCAAATGAAAGGAGCTTATAACCATCAAATATAAATATAGGTATTATGCCTAAGTGCAAAAATATATCATAAGTCTTAGGTGGTAATGTAGGCTTAGGATTAGGAATTTTACATCCATCATCAGTCCTAAGTTGATATAATCATTTTCTCCTTAATCATGAGCTCACGATTTGCTTTTCATATGTGAATCTTGAATGGTTTATGGAACTTAATAAAATTGGGTTTGTCATGTTGTGAAGCACTTGAGAGAACCAATCTTGTAATGCCAAATACTTATTAGCATTGTTACTATTATTTCATTTCCCACCTCATTGAGTCTTTTGCTTATTTAAAAACATCTTATTTTAATGCAGGTGGTGTTTCATGTCACGGTATGAACCCGAGCGGTGTTTTCTCAAGTTCATTGAACCTCCCACTTTATCGCCAGGGCCCCTTTTATCTCCTCATGTTTAAACTGGGCGGTGTTTTGTATGTTTTGTCAAACCTTGCTGCCCATGTGATGATTATTGGCCTGGGTGGTCTTTCACCATAACATTTGAACTCAGGCGCATATTTATAGAGTTCTTCGAACCTCTTTTATTACTACCCATAGACGTTTGTTTTTAAATTTTTGAAATTTGTTATGTGGGGAATAGTGAAAGTGACAACTACCACGTGTCATAATGCAAAATTAAGACATTAATGTCCATCTACTCCCATGTTTTTTCGTAAAGCCGAGTTTGATAAAATAAAAGGATGGGCAAACATTCTTATCGTGGCAATTTCTGAGGATGAGCTGGAGGAGACACATAGTTCAAATTGCGCAGTTCGCCATTAGAGGCATTTTTCAGTTTCCATTCATTGCAACCCTTTTTCAGAATTATTTACTCTTGCATTGAAGAAACATATATTGTCAAAGCCACTAGTGCACATGGCAAGGCTTAAATACACTGGCTATGAGTATGTGTTTGGGTTAACCTATTAAAGACCTGAAATTGGTGATACTCCACTAGGGCTTGTTAATTTAGATGCATTGCAGAACAAATTTAACAAATCTAACCCTCCACCTATCATTGAGAGAGTAGTGGGTAGTGGGTTGATTGAAGCCGCCACATTCCCCATAGCAATGCAATGTCCTGAACTAGTGTTGGAATGCATCAGACATTATAATTCACAGACGCGAGAAGTCAGGACAGAGGATAATAGACTTGTTCTAAAAATTCAAAGGTCTACCTGCGTGTCCTATTTGAGAACTCCAGCAAGGGATGAATACTCGCCAATGGACATGACAAGCTCTTAGATTGAGTTTATTGCCAAAAAGAGGGTTTACAAAAATGTAATAGCAAAGAATTGGTTGGTCAAATCGAAGAAGGGCAAGTCTCAATTGTCTTGCAACCTACACAAGAACCATTTTGTAGACGAAGTGGCTGATATTGTCGTGCTGTTGCATAGGGTTAGGGGAAATGAAAATGTTCATAGTTTTGAAGAATGGATGTATTTCTTCATCCAAATCATATTAATCGGGGAGCAATTCTTAGACTGGGCAAAGATTATTAGTGACCGTCTACATGAGTTGATGACGTTCTTCACTTTAAACAGGTTTTTCTTTATGTCATCATATTTAATATATGCCCTTGCTAGCACTTGACCCTAGCCTAGATTAAGACCGAGTGATTTGCCTCTAGAAAAAGTGCCAATTTATGATTACTTTGCAAACTCCAACTTCACAAAATTTTCTTGCATTTCAAAAGAAATGTTGACACTTTTACTATGAGGATGGTCAGGGAACTGTAGGGACGTTCTGCAATGAGATTATCTCTGGAGGCAATGCAGTTTGTTGATTTTTATGGCAACCAGTTTGTCCAATTTCAAAGGTTTTCATACTTAAGAGTAAGCGGATATGCAAGTTTTCCTATTAAATTACCCAAGTATCTTGAAGACAAATGGGTGATTATTGAGGGGAGTAGACATTTGGTTGATGTTAATAGACTGTGCCAAGGTAGAAAAAGATTGGCACTCAAATTTCCATTTGGTTTTGGTGCATATAGTTGCCAGTCAATGTTTGATGCTTTGAATATTGAGAAAGAATTGTCCAGGTATAACATGCCCTCATATGAGGAGCATGTTTCTTTTGATCTTAAAGATTATATTAAGAACAATCTAAAACTGAGCCCTACCTTCAATCACCAATCCAACCTTGAGGATTACTAGGCCGATTGCTTTGATGAATATGAGGTAAGGAGAAGAAATTGGATGAGATTAATAGTAGAGCAAATCATCATTTATGATTTGAAATTAGATTTGCAAGGCATTGTTGAAGATGGGTCTGACATGGTTGACCCAGTATATACTGAATTGATAGAGAGTCGGCCCATTCTTGCCATGGATTGGAACTTTAAAGAAAAGGAAACCATTGAAGCTAGAACTGCTAATGTTCTGACTAGGACCAGAGAATGGGTGACTAAAAAGAAAACTGAGCAATCCCACCCTTGTCCTAGATCTAAAGATTCGCGATCTGCTCAAGGTACCTCCCAAGCCTCTGCTAGCAGGCAATCAACTAGTAATGCTCCTCAGTCTTTATCATTAGGTGCCCAAGGAGGTGGTGATGGAGACCCACCAGAAAAGAATGTGTATTCACAAACCTCTGGGGATGACATTTTCAACTTGCCTATTTTGGTGAAGGATAATGAAGGAGAGGAGGAAGAGGAAGGATTAGAAAATCTGAATGTTGATTCCCCTCCCTCTCAAGATGAATCACCTGTCAGAGAGGTAAACCCCTCTCAGGGGCCAGGAACAACTGCACCTACAAGAGATACCCTTTCGATCACTCAGACGTTATTTGAGTCCCTAGGTTTTTAGGCAACTAAGGTCGCGGTAACCTCAGCCTGGTTAGAAGATTCACTATCACGAAAAAGGAAAGCTATACAACCCAACTTGCCTAAACAAGATATGGTAGGTCAGTTGCTACAAAGGACATCAACCCCTAAACCTACGAAGTTAAAGACTACTGCTAAGCTTATAGATGACACAAAATCAGGGACACTCCAGTTGGAAATTGCACACCCTTCAGTGCAGAGAGATGTTTCTCAAGCAGCAGCAAGTGACGTTGAAGTGAATAGGGTCGACCTTGGTCCCCCTACCAGGGATGGGGATGTTCAGATTTTTCAGGTGTCAGTAGCCAGGATGGTAGAGTGATCAAAGAAAGAAAAAGAAAGCAAAGATGAATTGAAAACTCAAGTTTGAAATTTGACCAATTGTTTAAAATCTATTTTTGAGGTCGTCCCGCAACCTATCTCTTAGGTAGATGCTTTTGTTGAATCTCTTACTGTAGTTGCAAAGGAAGCCCTAACTAAAATTAAAAGTTGTCAAAGTTTAAGTCGGGTTGTAGATGATTGGAATGAATCCCTCATCAAGAAGGGAAACCTTGTCATTATTGAATCCTTTAAACACTTCCAACAGGCAAATACTCTGAAAGCCACCTTAGGGGATGAAGCCATTGCTATTGAAAAGGAAGAGAAATTGTGGGTTAATTATCAAACTGAATTGAAGTTATTGATGAGCTCAAATATGGAAAAACTAGCTGCGGATCAAATCATACTCGCTACCTGCCATGGACTAAAGGAGTAGAGTGGAAATTACAGGTTGCCAAACAAAGTTTGCAAAAGCTTAAAAAGATTGTCAATGAATGCGCTGCCATTTCAGATGAAGCACTGAGCACCTTGGTAGCTCTTGGTCTACTTCAGGATAAAGATGGAATAAGGGATGATGTAGATGTTAGAAGCTTGATAGCTGATTTCTAGAAATCGGTCAAAGAGGCTCTTGACTTACCCACTCTTAATGCCGAACACTTACAAAAACTAAGTGAATTACACCTGGTATCGTCTCAGGCAATAGATCTTATGAAGGCTTGCAAGCAGCGCATGGAAACAACTAAAGATCTTCATTTGACATGGAAGGTAAGGATGACAAATGTAACCATTCCCCAACATAAGGACATGATGCACATCCTCAGGACTTTCCAGGCGTGGTAGAAGAGACCTTTGGTGATCCAGGAAGTTGGAAGTGAAGCGACATCGTCATAATAGCATGGCTCCTCTTTATTTATTTTACGTGTCTTTTGTTTAATTGGCTATGGACATGAAGAGGCGGGACTCATCCGCCTATTTAAATTGTATCTATCTTCATATGCTCTCTCTAGACATTTTTCGCAAGTTTGCTCAGTATTGTTAATGAATGAAATTACTATTTTGTTTGTGTGCAATTTGGTGGAGTTAATATGATTTCTTTAATCTTTGTGTTTAAGAATATCTTATGCATGTCTTATCTTGGTATGAGCAATGCAGTTCTTATAATCAATTTCATTTCTCATATGGTATTGAGTGGATGTTCTTTTTTTGATGGTTAATTAGTCTTTGTGCTAATACTTCTATTCAGTGTATCACACACTTGATATTTGAAACTTTTTTGATATTGGGTATACCTTTTTTTCTTTGTAGTTAAAAGCATACATGATGTTTTGTTTTCTTGTTCTTTCAATTCATTGAAAATTATATGAGGGAGCTATACCTCTGAAAAATTAAGAGAATATTCATCTTGTTCAAAGATTAATATTCAGAGCTATCGGGTTAATTTTCTTGCACCTTGTAGGCGTTAAATTGTAGATTCTCAAGGTGCCCAATCTGTTAACCAACAAATTTTTGGCGACTCTACTGGGGGATCCAACTATTAAGTTTTGGTCGCCTTGTCTGGGCATATTTCACAAATTAACTAATTAATCTTGGATTTCCATAGATTTACTAGAGGGGAGAGAAGTAGGGGGAATTTTGATCCTATTTTTGAAACTTTGCAAAGAAATAATTTCTCTTATATTATTCCCTTTAGGTGAAGGGTTAGAGCTAGGAGTAGACTTGCTTCACCTACTAGAACACCTGTTAATCATTCTATTTCTCAAGCACTTGTTTTACACGAGACTGTTTTTCCGGTTGTGATCAATTTTCCCCTCATCATGGCTAATCCACAACATGTTTCTTGGGGTGTTGCTATTGGTCCTTTGCAACTAGGAAATAATTTGCATGATTGACCCAAATGGTCTCATAAAAAAATTCCTAAATTCAGGGGGGATGGAAAAATTTCACTAGAAGAACACATTGATGCCTTTTTTGCTGCATGTGGCGTTCTTGCAGTACAAGAAGATGTTGCCTTCAGGTTGTTTGTGGAATCTTTAGCTGATGCAACAACGAAATGGTTTTATCAACTACCACATGGATGTATCACCAATTGGGCCACTATGCATAACAAGTTTGAGGCCAGCTTCAAAAGTGTAGATGATGACTTAACATTGATAGCACAAGTTACTCATATGAAAAAGGAAGGAAATGAGCCCATGAGGGACTTTGTAGCCAAATTCAACAAAATAATAAACCAAATTTCAGCAACTAAGAGACCCTCTGTAGAAACACAAAAATGCTTCTTCATTAATGCACAACAACCTGATATTGATCTTCTCTTAAAGAGGCAACCATTGAATACTCTTGAAGCCACACATGCACTGGTCGTTTAATTAGAGGATGATTTCATTTTAGTTGGAAAATGGAAAAAGGAATTACATACTTGCAAGGTACTTCCTACTACTTCTTCTGATCCTATGATTTAGAGGTTGGCTAATGACATAATTGCTCTCAAAAGGCAGATGCCGAAGAGTAACCAACTTTATGAAGATATCCCTAGGAAGGATAATTTTCAACCAGGGAATAAAGCGCTGCCCTTGTCCCCAACTCAACAGAGGTTGGTGATCGAAGCTCCTCCTCTAGATAACAAGAACATGTGTGTCTTCCACCTCACAACTGACCATGATGGTGTAGACTGCCCCGAGATGAATAGGTATATGTAGTTAACCACTATTAAAGAAGTCATAGAAGAGGTCGCGAAGGAAGGCACATCATCTAATCAATATGGTGACTCTGCAAATGGATACTTAGAATACGAACCCGATGATGATAGAGGGGGGGATTTGTACATCACTCTGGATGATGCTACTTGTGCTGCTATCACTCAAAGCCAACAACATCCCAACCAAAAAGGTACTCCTAATTCTCCTAAAGTTTTACTTACAAAGGATAGTACAATTTCAAAGGGTGAAAATGCTTCACCAAGTGTAGTTAATACCTCAAGAAATCCCATTGTATCATCCTCCGAGAGTCACGCTGGGGATTTTGATATCATAATATTATGTAAATCTACCAAAATTCAGGTGTCACAAGCTGAATATCTGAAATTGAATCCTAAAGAACTTGATAGGCTGATTGAATATGTTAGGCCAGGGCATTCAGAATTACACACAGGCTTAGATGAAGCAATAGTTAAGTCTCAAGACTCAACTACTAATGTTGTATCCTGCAGTCAAGCATCCTCTTCATCAGCCTCTGATGCGAAACCATACCCGTTTTACATCTCATTGTTCGTTAATGGATTTAGGGTTAATAATTGCATCATCAACTCAGGTGCTTTTGATAATGTTATGCCTGCGCAAATCACTAAGGCTTTGGGATTAGAGATGACCAAGACATTTGGAAAATGCTATTTGATGGATTCCAAGTAGGTTCCCTTGCTTGGGAAGATTAAAGACGCTCAAGTTACATTTGCTACCTATCCAAACAAACGACTCAAGCTCACCATATTGGTCGTGGATATGCCTGCTAGCTATGGTATGCTTCTGAGCAGAAGTTTTTGTAAAGACTTGGGTGGAGAAATACAGTTGGATTGGTCATATGCCACTATACCCATCGGTAAAGAGAAGGTGCGTCTTGAACCTGAGTGAAAGGCCAAGATAACGGTACTCAAGTTTGAAGACCCAAAAGCACAAATATTGTATGAGGAGAGTGAATTTGGGAATTATATGCTTTTCTCTGGAGAACAAAATGGAAACAATTCATGTGTCTCAAATTTAGAATATGAGCTTTGGACGATGGAGTTTGACGGGAGTTGTTCTCATGTCGATTCGGGAGCAGGTGTCATTCTCATTTCCCTTTCTGGTGAGAAATTCCCTTTTGCATATAAGTTAGAGTTTGATAATACCAATAATACTGCTAAGTATGAAACCCTTTTGTTAGGTCTAATTGAGGCAAAGGGTATGGGGATAAAGATACTTAGAGTCTTGGGAGATGCTGAACTAATTGTTAAGCAGGTGTGAAATGTTTTCACTATTAAGAATGAAAGGTTGAAACATTACTGGAACTGATTCTAGGACACCATCAAGAGCTTTGACACCTTCTCAATAGAATCCCTAGAGAACTTAACGTGAAGGTCGACTCATTAGCAGTTTTTGCTTCTTTGCTCCTCTCGCACCCAAAATTCAAAAATAAATCATATAGAATTTAATTGATCTATCAACCTAGTATTCCTGATAAAGTCAACCATTGGCAGGTATTTGAAGATGACAAAAAAATTCAGACGTTCTTAGAAAATGCTGGGGCCTTTGCTCAAACATTCTTTGAAGGGAGTGACAATCAATGTAAGGACTTCTGCCTAGATAGTGTAGCTAGCCTCCAAGATGAGGTTATTCAATTAAAAGGGAATAAAATACCCAAGGGTTTGGTGTCTCTTGAGGATTTGTTTGATCACCATGATCGTTCTGTCAAGAAGAAGATGAGCAATTTTGGTGGACATTCTAATGGGTTTGAGGCAGTGGATATTGGAGAACCCGATTCTCCCAAAATGGTCTATATTGGGAAATGTTGTTCACCAGAAGAGAAAGAAAAATTAATAGCCTTGCTAATTAAGTACAAGGAAGTCTTTGCTTGGTGTTATGATGATTTGAAGAATTTCATTAATGGAAAACATCAGCATCACATACCACTCAAGGAAGGGAAAGCTGCTTTCAGACAGAAATAGATGAATTATAATCCTATGGTAACTGATGTCATTTTTAAAAAGATTGACAAAATGCTAAAGGCACGGATTATATATCCCAGACATCATTCAACTTGGGTGGAAAATATTGTGCCAGTGCGTCAGAAAAATGGGGAGATTTAGTTATGCGTTGATTTTAGAAATCTTAATCAGGCATCACTGAAAGATAACTATCCTCTACCTAACATGGATCATATTTTACAAATAGTTGCTGGCTCAGAGATGGTGTCCATGTTAGATGGCTTTTTGGGTTACAATCAAATTAGTGTATCAGGGGAGGACCAACACAAAATGACATTTATCACACCTTGGGGGACTTTTTCTTATAATCGAATGCCATTTGGACTCATTAATGGAGGAGCTACATTTCAACATGCTATGGACTTATCTTTTGGTGACCTCCAGAACAAAATTATAGTCATCTATCTTGATGATTTGACAATGTTCTCTAAGAAAAGAACTGATTACTTACAAGATTTGGAATGAGTCTTACAAAGGTGCATAAAGCATGGTATCTCTCTTAACCCCAAAAAGTCTATTTTCGCTGTCATAGAAGGTAAACTCTTAGGCCACATTGTGTTTAAAGAAGGTATCAGAATAGATCTAGAATGGGTTAAGACTATATTGCAGTTAAATCTCCCTTCAAGTCGAACTGGTGTTAATATTTTATTGGCCAGGTGAATTTCTTGAGAAAATTCATCCTAGATTTCTTTGAAATTACTAAACACATTGTGTATATGATGAAAGAAAAACCAGGCTTTAAATGGAATGAAGTTGGGAAGCAAGCTTTTGAAAACTTAAAAAAAAGAAATTGCCTGAGCTCCTATCTTGGTTAGTCCAGATTTCAAGAAGGATTTCATTATCTATTGCTATGCTTCAAAACATACCACGTCTGCCATACTACTGCAAGAAAATGAAGATAAAGTTCAGGAACCCATCGCCTTCATGAGCAAACCATTAAAGAAACACAAGCTTAATTACTCTCCCATCGAAAAACATGCATTTGTAGTAGTCAGGGCAGTCAAGCAGTTCCGTTTCTATATCCCGCACTCACACTCTGTAGTTTATGTGCCATATTCTTCCGTCAAGAGCATATTGATCCAAAAAGATATTGATTGCAATAGGAGGGGTGGTTGGATAGAAAAGGTGCAAGAGTATGACCTGGACTTAAAGCCTACAAAATTAGTTAGAGGAAGGGGACTTTGCAAGTTGATGGCAAAGAACTTGAAGGAAGAAGAAGATTACCATTGGTTTTGACTGTTAGTTTACAAGATGAGTGGTTCTTTGATATTGCTTACTTCCTTACAGACAATGTCCAAAGCACCTCTCAAGCAAGCAGAAAAGGAATCTAAAGTTGAAAGCAACTAAGTATGTTATCTGGAGTGACACCTTGTACAAGCGTGGCATAGATGGGACTTTCTTGAAATGTGTTGATAAAGTTCAACAAGAACGGTTGCTTAATATTTTCCACAATGAGGCCTGTGGTGGTCACTTCTCTTCCACCGTGACTGCCTTCAAGATCATAAGGCATGGGTATTATTGGCCTGGGATGTTTAAGGATTCCTATCATTGGGTGGGTAAGTGTGAGAAGTGTAAGTTGTTTGTGGGAAGACCTTAACTAGCAACTTTACCACTCAAGCCTATGGTTATCGATGGACCATTTCAACAATGGGGTCTTGATTTTATTGGTTCAATTAGCCCACAGTCTAGCAGAGGTCATACTCATATTATCACAGCTACAGATTACTTCACCAAATGGGTGGAAGCGATTCCAGTCAAGAGAACTGCTTCTGAAGTAGTATGTGATTTTATCAAAGAAAACATTTTGGTCAGGTATGGAGTTCCACATAAGTTGGTTACTGATAATGCCACTTGTTTTTCATCCAGTGAGTTTTCACTTTTCTATTATGATTATGGAATCTCTATCTCCCATTCAGCTGACTATTACCCTCAGGGGAACAGTTAGGTAGAGTCTAGTAACAAAAAAATGGTAAACATTATCAAAAAGTTGGTCAGTGACAATCAAAAGGATTGGCACAAAAATCTGTATGAAGCCCTATGGGCAAATCAGATAATTCCAAAAAGGGCTATTAGCATTACCCCCTTTGAGTTGGTGTATGGGGTGGAAAGTGCACTTCCTCTTTCTTTAGAATTGCCAGTTCGTAAATTGTAGACTACTTTAGAGGAAGCTAAATTCAGTGATGCCATGGAAAAGAGGATTATGTACTTAACTAAAATATAGGAACATCGAGAAGAGATGGTAGACAAGATAACTATACACCAGGCAAGGGTTAAGGAGATTTTCGGCAAGAATTCCAAAACAAGAAAGTTCATGATTGGGAACTCAGTTTTGTTGTGGGATAAGTGCAGGGAACCTACAGGTGCTCATAAAAAGTTTGATTCACTCTGGATTGGCCCCTTCAAAATGATTCAGGAGTTTGGGCCTAATACTTTCCAACTTGCGTACCCTGACGGAACTCCCTTGCCCATCCCTTCTAATGGGCAAGATCTAAAGCTATATCAGCTGTGATGACCTTGTGACCTCTCTTTCTTTTGTACATATTTAGCTTAGGGTTTTTGTTGTGGGTTCTGGTGTTCTTTTGGTTTGTTTCCTTACTACTAGAGAGTGCATTCCATTTTAATTGACTCTGTTGCCCAATTGATAAGACACTGATTTCCTTCCATTTGGTCTGGGTTCATTACTTCATCCTTATTAGTCTTTGTCCCCAGTCAGAGCCAATGTTACTATTATTTTGTTTCCCACCTCATTGAGTCTTCCGCTTATTTAAAAACATCTCATTTTAATGCGGGCGGTGTTTCATGTCACGGTATGAACCCGGGCGGTGTTTTCTCGAGTTAATCAAACCTCCCACTTTATCACTTGGGCCCCTTTTATCTCCCTCCTATGTTTAAACTGGGCGGTGTTTTGTATGTTTTGTCGAACCTTGCTGCCAGCATGATGATTATTGGCCTGGGCAGTCTTTCACCATAACATTTGAACTCTAGCGCATATTTATAGAGTTCTTCGAACCTCTTTTATTACCGCCCGTAGACGTTTGTTTTTAAATTTTTGAAAGATGGTTATGTGGGGATAGTGAAAGTGATAGCTATCACGTGTCATAATGCAAAATTAAGACATTAATGTCCATCTACTCCCATGTTTTTATGTGAAGCCCAATTTAATAAAATAAAAGGATGGGAAAACATTCTTATCGCGACAATTTCTGAGGACGAGCTGGAGGAGACACACAGTTCAAATTGTGAGGTTCACCATTAGAGGTATTTTTCAGTTTCCATTCATTGCAACCCATTTTCTGAATTATTTACTCTTGCATTGAAGAAACATATATTGTCAAAGCCACTGGTGCACATGGCAAGTGTTAAATACGTTGGCTATGAGTATGTGTCTGGGTTAACCTATGAAGGACCTGAAATTGGTGATACTCGACTAGGACCTGTTAATTTAGATGCACTGTAGAACAAATTTAACAAATCTAACCCTCCACCTATCATTGAGAGAGTAGTGGGTAGTGGGTTGATTGAAGCCTCCGCATTCCCCACAACCGTGCAATGTCCTAAACTAGTGTTGGAATGTATCGAACATTATAATTCATAGATGCGGGAAGTCAGGACAGAGGCTAATAGACTTGTTCTGAAAATTCAAAGGTCTACCTTCATGCCTGTTTGAGAACTCTAGAAAGGGACAAATACTCACAAATGGACATGAAAAGCTCTTAGATTGAGTTTACTACCAAAATAGGGGTTTACAAAAATGTATTAGTAAAGAATTGGCTGGTCAAACCGAAGAAGGGAAAGTCTCAATTTCCCTGCAACCTACACAGGAACCATTTTGTAGACGAAGTGGCTGATATTGTCGTGCTGTTGCACAGTGTTAGGGGAAATGAAAATGTTCACAGCTTCAAAGAATGGATGTATTTCTTCATCCAAATTATATTAAGCGGGGATCAATTCTTAGACTGGGAAAAGATTATTAGCGACCATCTACATGAGTTGATGATGTTCTTCACTCTGAACAGGTTTTTCTTTATGCCATCATATTTAATATATGCCCTTGCTAGCACTTGACCTTAGCTTGGATTAAGGCCAAGTGATTTGCCTCAAGAAAAAGTGCCAATTTATGATTACTCTGAAAAACCCCAACTTCACAAAAGTTTCTTGCATTTTAGAAGAATTGTTGACACTTTTAATATGAGGATGGTCAGGGAACTGCAAGGACGTTCTGTAATGAGATTATCTCCAGAGGCAATGCAGTTTGTTGATTTTTATTGTAGCCACTTTATCCAATTTCAAAGGTTTTCATACATAAGAGTAGGCGAATATGCAAGTTTTCCTATTAAATTACCAAGTATCCTGAAGAAAAATGGGTGATTATTGAGGTGAGTAGATAATTGGTTGATGTTAATAGATTGTGCCAAGGTAGAAAAAGATTGGTAGTCAATTTTCCATTTGGTTTTGGTGCATATAGTTGCCAGTCAATGTTTGATGCTTTGAATATTGAGAAAGAATTGTCCAGGTATAACATGTCGTCATATGAGGAGCATGTTTCTTTTGATCTTAAAGATTATATTAAGAACAATTTGAAACTAGGCCCTACCTTCAATCACCAATCCAACCTTGAGGATTATTGGGCTGATTGCTTTGATGAATATGAGGTAAGGAGAAGAAGTTGGCTGAGATTAACAGTAGAACAAATCATCATTTATGATTTGAAATGGGATTTGCAAGGCATTGTTGAAGATTTGTTTGACATGGTTGACCTAGTATATACTAATTTGATAGAGAGCCGGCCCATTCCTGCCATGGATTGGAACTTTAAAGAAAAGGAAAGCATTGAAGCTAGAACTGTTGATGTTTTGACTAGGACCAAAGAATGGGTGACTAAAAAGAAAACTGAGCAATCCCGCCCTTGTACTAGATCTAAAGATTCACGACCTGCTGAAGGTATCTCCCAAGCCTCTGCTAGCAGGAAATCAACTGGTAATGCTCCTCAGTCTTTATCATCAAGTGCCCAAGGAGGTGGTGATGGAGACTCACCAGAAAAGACTGTGTATTCACAAACCTATGGGGATGAAATTTTCAATTTGCCTATTCTGGTGAAGGATAATGAAGGAGAGGAGGAAGAGGAAGGATTAGAAAACCTGAATGTTGATTCCCCTCCCTCTCAAGATGAATTACCTGTCAGAGAGGTAAACCCCTCTCAGGGGCCAGGAACAACTGCACCTACAGGAGATACCCCTCAGGTCACTTAGACGTTATTTGAGTCCCCAGGTTTTAAAGGTCGCGGTAACCCCAGCCTAGTTAGAAGCTTCATTGTCACGAAAAAGGAAAGCTATACAACCCAACTTGCTTAAACAAGACATATTAGGTCAGTTGCTACAAAGGACATCAACCCCTAAACCTAAGAAGTTAAAGACTACGATTAGGCTTATAGATGACACAAAATCAGGGACACTCCATTTGGAAATTGCACACCCTTCAGTGTAGAGAGATGTTTCTCAAGCAACAATAGGTGAATTTGAAGTGAATAGGGTTGACCTTGGTCCTCCTACCAAGGATGGGGATGTTTAAATTTTTTAGGTGTCAGCATCCAAGATAGTTGAGAGATCAAAGAAAGATAAAGAAAGCAAAGATGAATTGAAAGCTCAGGTTCAAAATTTGACCAATTGTTTAAAATCTATTTTTGAGGTCGTCCCGCAACCTATCTCTCAGGTAGATGCTTCTGTTGAATCTCTTACTATGGTTGGAAAGGAAGCCCTAACTAAAATGAAAAGTTTTCAAAGTTTAGGTCGGGCTGTAGATGATTGGAATGAATCCCTCATCAATAAGGGAAACCTTGTCATTACTGAATCCTTTAAACACTTCCAAGAGGAAAATACTCTGAAAGGCACCTTAGGGGATGAAGCCATTGCTATTGAAAAGGGAGAGAAATTGTGGGTTAATTATCAAATTGAATTGAAGTTATTGATGAGCTCAAACATGGAAAAACTAGCTACGGATCAAATCATACCTAATGCTTCAGATACTCACTACCTATCATGGACTAAAGGAGTAGAGTGGAAATTACAGGTTTCCAAATAAAGTTTGCAGAATCTTAAAGAAATCATCAATGAATGCGCTTCCATTTCAGATGAAGCACTGAGCACCCTGGTAGCTCTTGGTCTACGTTAGGATAAATATGGAATAAGGGATGATGTAGACGCTAGAAGCTTAACAACTGATTTCTAGAAAATAGTCAAAGAGGCTCTTGACTTACCCACTCTTAATGTTGAACACTTACAAAAACTAAGTGAATTACACCTGGTATCGTCTCATACAATAGATCTTAAGAAGGCTTGCGAGCAGCGCATGGAATTGGATAAATATCTTCATTTGACATGGAAGGTAAGGATGACAAATGTAACTATTCCCCAACATAAGGACCTGATGCACATCCTCAAGACTTTCCAGGTGTGGCGGAAGAGACCTTTGGTGATCTAGGAAGCTGGAAATTAAGCAACACCATCATAATAGCATGACTCCTCTTTATTTCTTTTACGTGTCTTTTGTTTAATTGGCTATGGAAATGAAGAGGCGAGACTCATCCGCCTATTTAAATTGTATCTATCTTCATATGCTCTCTCTAGATATTTTTCGCAAGTTTGCTCAGTATTGTTGATGAATGAAATTACTATTTTGTCTGTGTGCAATTTGGCGGAGTTAATATGATTTCTTTAATCTATGTGTTTAAGAATATCTTATGCATGTATTATCTTGGTATGAGCATGCAATTCTTATAATCAATTTCATTTCTCATATGGTATTGAGTGGATGTTCTTTTTCTAATGGTTAATTAGTCTTTGTACTAATACTTCTATTCACTGTATCACACAACTTATATTTGAATTTTTTTCGATATTGGGTATACCTTTTTTTCTTTTTGATTAAAAGAATACATGATGTTTTGTTTTCTTGTTCTTTCAATTCATTGAAAATTATATGAGGGAGCTATACCTCTGAAAAATTAAGAGAATATTCATCTTGTTCAAAGATTAATATTCAGAGCTGTTAGGTTAATTTTCCTACACCTTGTAGGCGTTAAATTGTAGATTCTCAAGGTGCCCAATCTGTTAATCAACAAGCATGAAGTCATGTTTGGATCGATAAATTATGTAATTCTTGTCATAATAAACAAGGTCATTTTGTTGATACTTCCAAGGTAGAGAGAGTTAGCAATTATTTCCCAATGCAAAGTCTACTTATGCAAGTATCATTCATTGACCATGCACTGTACTAAGTGTAGACCTAAATTTAGCACATAGATAATATTTGCAATAGGTGGATACAATCATGTTATTTAGAGCTCCACTCTAATAATTCTTGATACCTTCACAAATTCCATCATATGGCATACTTTGGAGATGAATTGTTACTTTTATTGGCATGATTCATGAACACATTCTAGATAAGAGTTTTGAGTGTACTAGTGGGCACTATGAGTAATACAACCATTTAGAGAAGACTCTTTAATATTTCATTAGTTCAAGAGCATATAGGCAAAGATGGGAACCACATAATGCTCCTTGTACATTCTAAGTTGGAACCATCCTACATTTGATCTAAGTTTCACTTTATTTTTGCATGCTATTATCTTTTTCTACGTAGTGTATTCTTGCTTGTGCTCTATCTATCACACTTTTCTTGTTACTTATTTTTGTATCTCTAATTATTGGCTTTCTTTCCCTCTACCCATAGTGAAATTTGAATTATTTACTACTTATTACTCATTCTCTTAGTTTCCTATTCATCAGTTTTCATATTGTCAAAAATTGCTTGTGCTAGACCCCTTATGAATTTCCTAAATGATTTATTGCCAAACTCTCCTACTACCAATTGCACTATTACCGATTGCCTTCACACAAATCCCATGAGGGCTTGTGGTGTAGGAGCATCCTTGGGAAAATCATCTTAGATCACCCTAAAAAATGACGATTTCCACATATGTAGGCAAGAATAAAATAGTTCCTCTTTGGTCATTTGGTCACTGTTGAGCTTGAACATGTAATGTCCTATTTTATTCCTAAATGTCTGCAACCTATGTTTCAAAAGAAATCAATAAAGATGATTAATATTACACCAAATTGGCATTAAATAAAGATTAAGTTATTAAGAATGGTCAACCGACATATGAGGTGTGGTATCCCTTGAGCAAGATAAGGTATACAAGGATGGTAGATCTAGAAGGAAAAGGAAAGGGGAAAGAATTATTAATTGATTGCAAGTAATAGAAAATAACACTAGCAAATTAACTTATTTAAAATTAAATTATTATTCTCCAAATGTAGTGATGAAGGGTTGTAACTATTGATATGAACAGGTGTGACTTTGATGCAAACAACAATCAAGAGCCTTTTTAGGCTGTCAATTGTTACAACCCAAACCACTCTATTACACTATTCAAAAGAAATAAAATGCAACAAAAAGCAACTTTAGCAGCAAATAAACATGGTATTTTATTCACATTTGCAAAAAGATTGAAAATTACAAGCATCTCCTATTGCAAGTGCTTCCATTTGCAAACAACACTACCTGGTCAAATTAGGTACAAGTTTTTCTCATCGTCCAAACAAAACAATGCAAAAACTCTCTAAAAATTCCCAAAAAACAACTACAGGCAACACATAACAACAACAAACCAATTCTCCTTCCCTCATGGACACCTAGGAAAGGTATGCCCTGGTTTGCATCACAATCCTTTATCTTTTCTTTATCTTTTCAACATCAAACTTCTTTTCATATGGGCAATGGAATGTTCATTCAATCTGCAACAAAATCATCAAAAATCCCGTCCAAAAGCAGGGCGTAGCCTTCTTGAAACCCCCCCACTTTTCCTTCACCTGCAAGCAATCAATCGGGCACTCTAAAATTGGATCATTCTAGAACCTCCCTCTCACCTTCTACCTGGGTTCCCAACTTCAAATCCCACCCAAGAAAATCAAAGAGGAGTTACAAAATGCTCGAATAATGGGGAAAAAGCCTCTGGGACGTGGCCTTTTGAGCTTCCAAGATGATTCCCATTTTCCACTTTTTGGGGACCATAAACTAGCTAGAATTCATCCATTCTTTTACTGGCAAAATAATCTTCACAATCTCAACCTTGGAGAGACAAATTAGATAAAATAATTTGTTTCTTGCAAGTCAAAAATTAAACCAAGACAAAATTTAGAACAATCAAAATAACATAGGGAATAGAGCTCTTTTGTAGGATAGTTGTGATTTTCCCAGATGCTCCTGCATCAAACAATCAGGGTAAGAAAGAATGTTCCATGAACATTCAATTCGGAGGTGGGATCCCAAGCTTGTATAGCCCAGGAGCAGCAATCCATGTGACCTCTTCCATTTTCTTTCCCTTCCATTTGATCAAATATTCCTTATACTCCTTTCCCCGTGTTTTCTTTACAGTAGAATCAATAACCCCATCCACTTCTTCATTTGGTTTGGTTGGAAGTTGTTGTTTCCAATGTACCAAATCTTGTGCATTAGAATCATCATTGCTTCCCTCTTTTACCTCTTCACCATGAAACTTCTACAAATCAGTAGCATTGAAGATTGGCAATATATCAATCTCTGGAGGCAAGTCAATTTCATAGGAATTCACTAAAAAAATTCTGAGCACCCTGCATGGTCCAATATTTTTATGTTATATCTTGTTGTAGGTGCCTTGAGGAAATGTTTCCTTCCATAGGTGGGCTAAGACCAACTCTCCCACCTCAAATTATTGAGCTCTTCTTTTCAAATCTGCATAAGCCTTGTATTTTTGTGCACTAGTTTCCAACTTCTTAATTTCTCGATGAAGTTCATACATATAGTCAACATAATCTTCAACTGCTGCACTTTTCCTTCCCAAATCTGCACTATCTCTTAATTCATGAACCCCCTTAGGACTAAAACCATAAACAATTTGGAAAGGGCTCTTACTTGTGCTTTGATTTATGGAGTTGTTATAGGCAAATTCAGTTTTTGCTAGTATTAGATCCCATTGTTTGGGCCTCCCATCTATCAAGCATTTCAACAAGTTTCCAAGGCTCCTATTTACCACCTCTGTTTTCCCATCCATTTGAGGATGATAGGCTGAACTATAAGTTAAATGAGTACCCAATCTTTTCCATAATTTCCTCCAAAAATGACTAACAAACTTGGTGTCTCTATCTGAAACAATACTCCTTGGCAAGCCATGTAATTTAACAACCTCTTTGAATTTTTTTTTGGAAATATGTGAAGCATCATTCATCTTTTTGCCTAGAATAAAGTGAGACATTTTTGAAAATCTATCAACTATGACAAAGATGGAATCATTACCTTTTTGAGTCTTAGGTAGTCCAAGAATGAAATCCATACTTCTTCCCATGGTTTTTCCAAAATTGGCAAAGGCTGATATAGTCCCGTGTTGTGACTTGTCCCTTTGGCATGTTGACAAATGGTACACCTATGAATCAAATTCTTCACATCCTTGCTCATACTTGGCCAATAATAAGCCTCACTCAGCTGCCCCAAAGTTTTATCCACTCTAAAATGTCCACCAAGTCCCCCACCATGTTTTTCTTGAATCAAGTTTTCTCTCATAGAGCCCCTCGGTATGCACAATTGTTTCCCTTTAAAGAACAACCCCTCTTGAATAAAGTAATCCAACCATTTGGTTCTATCACTCTCTAAAGGATTCTTGCATGCAACCCATGCTTTACCAAAATCAAGATCATGTTCATACATTTCTTTCATCAAATCAAATCCCATAACATCAACTTGCAATTTATTGAACAATAGGCATCTCCTACTTAAAGCATCTGTCACCCGATTAGATTTACCGCTCCTATGCTTAAGAACAAATGAATAGCCTTGTAAAAATTCCCCCCATTTCATATGCATTTGATTGAGCTTACCTTGGCTATTGATGTATTGCAAAGCATGGTGATTAGTGTAGAGAACAAACTCCTTGGGTAGAAAATAGTGTCTCCATTTTTTGAGTGTTTGAACAATAGCACAAAACTCTTGATCATACATAGAGTACTTCCTCTTGGAATCATTTAATTTTTCGCTAAATTAGGCTATAGGTCTTCCCTCTTGACTCAAAGCCCCTCCTATTGCTGTCCCACTTGCATCACAATCAAATTGGAACACTTTGTTGAAATTCGGTAAGGCTAATATGGGTTGTTCTGTTACTTTCTCCTTCAAGATGTGAAAAATCCACTCTGCTACAGCTGTCTACTTGAATTCCCTTTTCTCCCCCTTCATTGTATCAGTGATTGGTGCACAAATACTACTAATTTTTTTGATAAACTTCCTATAGAAGCTTTCCAAACCATGAAAACTCCTAGCTTCAAACATGCTCATAGGAGATGGCCATTCTAGAATTTCCTTAACCTTTTTTGGATCCATTCGTAGGCCTTCCTTTGAGATGAAAAAACCTAAATAAACTAGCTCCTCCTTCATGAAGACACATTTCTTAAGATTGACCAACAACTTTTCCTCTCTTAATCTTTGCAAAATAGCCCTCACACGTTCTAAATGCTCATCCTTCTCCTTACTAAAAACCAAGATGTAATCAAGATAGACAATTACAAACTTACCCAGAAATGGTTTGAGCACCTTGTTCATCAACCTCATGAATGTGCTTGGGGAATTTGTGAGACCAAACGACATAACCAACCACTCATATAGTCCCTCTTTTGTCTTGAATGCGATCTTCCATTCATCTCCTTTGATTCTTATCTGATGATACCTTCTCTTCAAGTCAACCTTGGTGAAGTACTGTACTCCACTTAAACAATCCATCAAGTCATCCATTCGTGGCAATGAAAATCTATATTTGATATTTATCTTGTTTATGGCTCTTGAATCCATACACATGCGCCATTCTCCATTCTTTTTGGGTGCTAAAACTGCTGGTACTGCACATGGGCTCAAGATTTCTCTTATCAAACCTTTTCCCAACAACCCTTGCACTTGTTTATTTATCTCCTCTTTCTCTTTTGGACTCATTCTGTATGCTGCCTTGTTTGGTAAGCTTGCTCTTATTTTTCCACCATCTCTTGTGACACTAAATTATCAGTACTTCTGCTGTCCACAATATAGTGTAGCATTTTCCTTATGCCTTGCAAATGGTTTTGAACAAATTCCTCCTTTGTATTGGTTCCAGTTTCTCCTCTAGTTTCAAAAGCACTCTTCTCAACATTAGAACTTCTCCATCTTTTGGATCAACCAATTCTGTCTCATGCTTAGCTTCTGTGGCATATGCTCTTCCAGTGTTGGTCTTTTCTAATTCTTGTGTTTGAAGGAATTCAAAGGCCTTATGACCTATCTCCCCGCAACTGAAATAAACTCCTGAAAATCATTTCCTCTTCCATACTCTCCTCTTCCTCTAGAAGTTTCACCTCTTCCTCTTGAATAATCCTCTCTTCCTCTTGCATTTTCCACTAGTGTTTGTTGTGACCAACTTGTTTCTTCTTCCTTTGTTTGCTGCCCTCTTCTTATACTTGTTTGTCCTCTACCTCATAAGGGTTTTCCCCTTCCTCTAAAGCTTCCTTGTTTCCTTCTTGCCAAATTTTCCTCCGCCTTAATGCATAATAATAAGCTTCTTCCATTGTTCTAATCAAGACCATACTAAGTTCATCTTGGATATTAATCCTTAGACCATTCACATGCCAAGCTACTTGCTCTTCATCATCTTCAACATTTCCAGCATGAATGCTCAATCTATAGAACTTTTTTGTATACTCCATGACACTGAGATCCTTTTGTTTAAGGTTTTGTAACCTTTTGATTATGCTAATGTGATAATCCACAGGTAAAAAATATCTTCAAATTTGTGACCATCTTTTCCCATAATTTTATTTTCTCCTTTCCTTTTCTTTGTTTGTCAATTTGCACTTGATCCTAGAGGCATGTCCCTTTAGTTTGGTGCTAGTATATTTTACCTTCCTCTTTTCGTAAATGGATTCTAGATCAAAGTACTTATCCATTTCTGCAATCCAATCAATGAGTTCCTCAGGCTTCATTCTCCCACTGTAGCTTGATGGGTCCATTTTTGGCCTACTCCCAAGCTTTTCCAATTCCTGTAAAAACCTCTCTTCCTGTGGGTCTCCTTGTTCAGCTGCAACCTTAGGCTTCTTTGTCATCTTCACCAACATCTTCAACATGAACCCCTCTCCTCTGAGAGGTTTCTATGAATTCTAATCTTATTGTAATCCCTCTTAGCATATCCATGAGTGCTGGATTTTCTTCTCCTCATTGGTGCCTTCCTTTACCCCTTCCTCTTTGTGCCATTCTATATCTTCCTTATAAAATTCTTCAAACCCTACTTTGATACCAAATGATGCAGTCAACAACCAACAACCTTTTCAAGCTGTCAATTTTTGTAACCCAAACCACTCTATTACACTATTCAAAAGAAATAAAATGCAGCAAAAATTAACTTTAGCAACAAATAAACATGGTATTTTATTCACATCTGCAAAAGGATTAAAAATTACAAGCATCTCCTATTCCAAGTGCTTCCATTTGCAAACAACACAACCCGATCAAATAAGGTACAAGTTTTTCTCATCATACAAACAAAACAATGCAAAAACTCTCTGATAATGCCCAAAAAGAAACTACAGGCAACACATAACAACAACAAACCATCTCTCCTTCCCTCATGGACGCCTAAGAAAGGTATGCCTTGGTTTTGCATCACAATCCTTCATCTTTTCTTTATATTTTCAACACCAAACTTCTTCTTTTCATCTGGGAAATGGAATCTTCATTCAATCTGCAACAAAATCATCAAAAAACTGATCCAAAAGCAGGGTGTATCCTTCTTGAAACCCCCCCACTTTTCCTTCACCTGCAAGCAACCAATCAGGCACTCTAAAATTAGATCATTCTAAAAGCTCCCTCTTGCCCACTACCTTGGCACCCAACTTCAAATCCAAACCAATAAAATCAAAGAGGAGTTACAAAATGCTCCAATAATAGGGAAAAAACATATGGGATGTAGCATTTTGGGATTCCAAGATGATTCCCGTTTTCCACTTTTTTGGGACCATAAACTAGCTAGAATCCATCCATTCTTTTACCAGCAAAATAATCTTCACAATCTCAACCTTGGAGAGACAAATTAGATAAAATAATTTGTTGCTTGCAAGACAAAAATAAAACCAAGACAAAAGTTAGAACAATCAAAATAACATAGGGAATAGAGCTCTTTTTGGATGTGTAGGATAGCCGTGATTTTCCTGAATCCTCCTACATCACTCTCAAAGTTGAGATATAAAAGAAAGCATTTCCTTTGAGAAAGACATCCATAACATCATTCAATCAATCAATTAAGAATAAATATGATGACTTTTAATGTGAAAGTTTGTGACTCCCTCAATAATAAGATATAAAAGGGAAATCATTTCCTTGTGGAGAAATCAAGGAAGTGGATTGGAAAAAGGAAAAATAAGAAATTGGAATATAAGAGATCTATTGGAAACAAATATTGTTTTAGGAAGAATATTATGTGAAACATAGATCGAAGTTCTAAGCTCCAAGTATTTTCTCAGGACTCAGGAATATAAAGATGAACACCAGTGTAATTAGACATATACTTATCTAAACATACATCCATAAAGTAACATATAACATCACACAGATAGAACTTCGATACTCATTCTATTAATTGGATCAAAATTGGTACAATGGAATATCTTCCTCTATAATCTTGTTTAATCCTTATCTCACCTCTATACATTTATCTTTCCATACATATATATCTCTCTATCTATTACATATATTCTCTCCTCTTGTCTATTCTCACTACTACTACTACTACTACTTTCTGTCATTCATATCTTCCTTTATACGTATGTCAATGAGATGGGATGTGACCCATCCATGATAACCCTAGTCTAGATGCTATATTTACAATATTATGCTCCTAAAGACCTTTGCGCCAAAATGCAGTATGATTTCTCGATTGATATCTTCGATGTCTTGTTTTTAGGCTAACATCATCCCCTCTTTCAAAATGTTGACTTGTCCTCAAGTCAATGCTACTTTGTTGGAATTATATCTTTGTAGATTTCCTCGAGGTTGGAAAATGTCACATCCCATTGGGTTTTGGCCAGGTGTACTTGTGTTTTGTACTTGGATATGTAAATAGAAGTTTCTCTGCTTCCGATAGTGTTTCTAGATTTTGTATCTTTTGGGCTAATTGTTGTGCTTCCTGGAGGACTTGATAATGTGGGATAGCCTTAAACTAACTACCTCTCAGAGTTGGTGGAATCTATTTCGAATCCCGTCTCATTGATCCTGCAGTTATTGGAATTGTGCATGCAATGCTTCTATCTGAACCTTAGATTTTCCATCTATGTCCTGTAGAGTATCATAGGTTGTGGGTGTTTGGAGTATTTGGACTTCCAATTGATCCATATGAGCCTTGGTTGTAGTTGTCACTGTTGGCCATTGTAGATAAAACTAGTATAAGGTATTGAGATACCCTTTGGTGTTCTTTAGATTACTGATATGTGATTCTAGGGTAGAGTGTGCAGTAGCACACTTCTTCTATTCCTCATTTGGCTTTGTCTTTTGATACTTTGTCTGAAGTTGTTGTATTTGTGTTTTCTTTTGTAATTGGGTGTCCTTGATCACCCCTTCTACCAAAATTTGTAGCTGTGCTGCCAATGGTTGGGATGAGTCCCCTTGGATTTGAGGGAACTTGTCTTGTATTTCCTTCACTAACTCTTTTAACTAGTCAGAGCTCTCCACATGATGTTTCAAAATCTCTTCCATAATTTTTTGGTGCAAGATTTCCTCTAACTGGAATTTGTGTGGGGTGAGATGCTCCCAATTTCCACTTGTGACCCTACTAATGAGAGTTGGAGCAGCTGTGGAGATGTCACTGGTTGTAGTTGCTTCTGTTTGGACAAAATGTCCTGGATGGACCGCATAGAAGATTTTGTGGAGGAAGAGGGTGTCTTAGACTACAAAGGGGAGAAGACCATTCTTGTTATGATGTGGTAGATTTATATTTTTCTTCTTCCTCACACAAATTTTGATAGGATTTTTCCGTAGCCTCCTTTATCTCCTTTTGGACTGCTTGAGTGACTTTCGATTTCTCTATCATTAATTTATCCAACCTTTGTTTTGATCGAAGATCTTTCGTTTGAATCTCTGCTATCTTTTTCTTTTGTGGAGGTGTAACTACAACAACCAATTCTCCAATTGCTAAGTCCTTCAACAATTTCTCTTCTTTGGTTGCTTTCTCCCCTATCTTCTTTAATGTGGTAGTCAAAGGGTCCAAAAAATAGTCAATCAAATCCTCTAGGATTGTGTTAGATACTATCATATATTTGATTATTGCCCTTTCTATTATTACTTGATTTGGTATCCCCATGTTTGGATACTTTTGAAGTGTCATTTCCGTCACCTCCTTGCAGAACAACTCACTGTATAGTTGATCGTCATCTACAAGTGGGGAAACCTTTGGGATAGTTGTGGTTTCCAAAAGAGAGGTATCCTTCGATATTTCCTACTCCTCTTCTTCTATGTCCAATATTTTTGGAGAAACCTCTCTATGTGCCTTCTTCCTTTGCTTAGGATTTTTCTCCACTCATTTGTAAGAGAGCCTTTGTGGCTTCCTCTTCTAATGGTTCTTTTATGGGAGGAGTGGCGGGGAGCCTTTTCTTCCTTGGCCTACTGCTTGCACTTTGGGAAGGTTTTGTAGGTGGGGTGCCAATGTGGAGTCTTTCAGACCTCTGGGGAGTAGATTTATTCCGCTCATCTGTCTCTTGCTTGTGTACACCCCATTTCTCATGTAGTTTTTCCTTATTCTTGTTGAAGTGTTCTTCAACCGCCTTCTTTGCTAGGTTGTCCATGTATTCTCAGTAGGTGGTGAATTTCAATCTTGTAGATCTTTGGGGAGGTTGAGGAGTGTGGAGGAATGAGTGGATATTTGTATCTATTACCTAATATGGGAGCTGAGGTATCCATGATGTTCTCAGCTCAATTGCTTCCATAAATGTGTAGTGTTTGTAGACTAGGAAGACTATGTCCTTAATGTATTGGAAAACCACCTCATAGGGTATGTGCTCTTTATCTTGGAGATTTTGTTGTAAGTATTTCAAGAATCCTCAATAGGTTGTGGTATATGAAGTGGCATCTTGAAAGTGTTTCACATGATCTTGGATTTGGGTCGCAACCTGTCTGTGGAGTCCCAAGTTTTCCCTGCAAATATCAGTAATTGGTGCATAAAGTAGAAAGTGAGGCATATTAATAGAGTCCCATACCAGAATTGATAATGGGATTGCTTTGTGTGGTGGATGTTGTCCATGAGTTCCTATCACAACCTCACATACATCTATATCCTTTCCTTCTGTGACCATTTGATGTGTTGTGTGAATTGTGGTGGCAGTGGCTGAATCCTCCCAGTTTGTGTAGTAAACCTTGTAAGCAATACCCATGGTGGTGTAATTGATTGTTGGGTTTGTGATCTTGGTGATGTTTAGGCTCTGATCATAAAATGTTGCTCTGGTGAGCTGTGTAACTTTTTTGTTCTTAATGGATTTTTTTGGCAGAACTTCTCCTTGAGCCCATGACACAGTCAAGATCAGAGGGCCTTGTCAGGCTATCCAATCATGCATCCAATAGATTATAACACAACAAAAAAATAGTACAAACAACTAGGTTTGCACAAAAAAGATCTTTATTACTAGATCAACATTACAGAGTTCTTTCCATCTTATGGGAAGTTTCTTACATTTGTTTGCTGAGAGCAGATCTTAATTCACATTCGGCTCTACACTGTATGATTTCCTCACACTTCTATCGCACCCCATTCTTGCATTCCTTCATGGTTTATATTTCTCTCAAGTTCTCTAGGTCGACCTTGCTCCCCATGTCATATTTTCCATTTTGTCCAATCATCATTCAAAATCTCCAAGTTGTTACCTCGTAATCAACACTTGCACCAAGTTGGCCAATAGATAGGTATTCCACAACAATGATGTGGAATACATCGAATATCATTCCACCAAGTGTCGTAACCTCACTCACCATCCACTGCGTTGACCATCATTATTCATCACTACCATTGGAGTATCACCAAGACTCTGGAAGATCTCATTATGATGTCCCCATGTCACCACGATAAGCTCAATCAGATCATTTTTGGAATGTCGAAGAGACATAAGAAGATGTCACCCTGAACCCCGTATGTCACATCGAAATTGCAACCACCACCCCATTAATGAGACACACCTAGTCAAAGAGACTCAGGAGTATCTCCCATCGACACCATAAGGTCACCTCAACGGAAGGTCAACTAAACCCATATACATCGGAATGTCAAACATACATAGGATGTCGAAGAGACATTTACGAATGTCTTGCCAACAAGTGTGACTCACATCGATATAGCACCAACACACCCATAACACTATCGTTCACCATCAAAATGTCAAAGAGACATTCCTAAACGTCTTGCTAATAAGTCTTATTTGGTCAATAATCTCAAAATTGACGATGCAAAATTTCTTTTCTCCTTGGATGCTCCTACATCAGACAACCAGGGTAGAAGAAGACTCAGGAAAATTTAGGCCAATTTGGAATTGATATCCCAAATTGAGCCAACTCATGTGCCTTCAACCAAGATGCTTCATCCACTGATTTTCCCTTTTAGGGGACTAAGTAATCCATGTGCTCTTTACCACATGTTTTCTTTGCAACCCTGGAATCAATAATTGCATCTGCTTCTTCAGTTTGCTTCATAGGTAGCTGGTTCACCCAATCCATATTAACAAATGAATGTGGTTGAGTACTTGTCTCCTCATCAAAATGTTTGTACAAATCACTGACATTGAAAATAGGAGATATATCTACATTCTTTGGAAGTTCAACTTCATAAGCATTAGATGAAAACTTACGTAGGATCCGACAAGGACCTATTTTCTTCCATTTTAACTTATTATAGGTTCCCTGTGGAAACCTCTCCTTTCTTAAATGAACCTAGACCAGTTCCCCAATCTAAAATTCCTGCTCTCTTTTGTGATGGTCAAAAAAATATTTATATTTAGCTGTACTCTTAAGCTTTTCTTTCACTTCCTTATGCAAATCTCTGATATATTCTACAAAATCCTCCGCCACAACACTTGTTTTCACTAGGTCTGGGCTATCTCTGAGTTCATCTATGCCCCTAGGGTTGAAACCATACACCATGTTGAATGGAATTTTCCCAATACGCATGTTCATTGAATTATTATAGGAAAACTCTGCCTATGACAACAAGTCCCACTATTTTGGTTTGTCTCCAATCAAACATCGAAGAAGATTACCTAAAATTCTATTCACAATCTCAGTCTGACCATCTATTTGTGGATGGTAAGCTGAACTGAAACCCAAATGTGTGCCCAATTTCTTCCACAATGTCCACCAAAAATGACCAACAAACTTTGTATCCCGATCATTTATGATACTCTTAGGAAAACCATGCAACCAAACTATTTCTTTAAAAAAAAAATTCACTATATGTGAAGCATTGCTAGTTTTTTGACATGGAATAAAATGAGCCATTTTTGAAAATCTATCAACAACCACAAAAATTGAATCATTACCTCGCTGAGTTCGAGGCAGCCCCAAAACAAAATCCATGCTAATGTGTTCCCACGGTCTCTCCGGAATCGGTAATGGATGATACAATCCGGTATTTTGTTTCACATGCTGATAAATTCTACATCCTTGTACCATTTTCTTGAAATCCGCACTCATTCCTGTCCAATAATAGCTTTCATTCAACAACGCAGTTGTCTTATTTGTTCCAAAATGTCCACCTAATCCACCACTATGCTTTTGTCTGATGAGATTCTCCCTCATGGAACCTCGTGGTATGCACAACTTCTTTTCTTTGAACAAATTCTCCTGAATGAAATATTCCAACCATGGAGTCTGATCCAATTTGGTTGGGTTTTTGCATACCAACCATGCTTCTATGAAGTCTGGGTTGTGCTCATACAACTCACGCAATGAATCAAAACAAACAACATTCACTCTCATCTCACGCAGTAACAAAGTTCTCCTACTTAATGCGTCATGAACTCTATTGGATTTACAACTCCTATTTTTTAACATAAAAGAATAACTCTACAAGAATTCAACCCACTTCAAATGCCTCCAATTCAACTTACCTTGGATGTTTATGAATTGCAGGGCATGATGATTTGTATACAACACAAATTCCTTCGACAATAAGTAATGCCTCCACTTTATGAGTGCTTGCACAATCGTATAGAATTCCTAATCATACACCGAATATTTCCTCTTGGATTCATTCAACTTCTTGTTGAAGTATGCTATTGGTCTTCCTTCTTGAATAATAACTCCTCCAATTGTTGTTTCTCTTGCATGACAATCCACTTGGAAAACCTTTCCAAAGTTTGGTAACGCCAACACTGGCTGTTCTGTCACCTTGTTTTTCAACAGCTGAAAACTCTTCTCTACTGTAGTTGTCCATTGGAACCCTTTTCTTATTCCCTTCATTGTCTTCATAATGGGAGCACATATCCCACTGAAATTTCTTAATAACTTTCTATAGAAGCTTTCCAACTCATGAAAACTACAGGCTTCAAAAGTACTCCTTGGTGATGGCCACTCAACAATAGCCTTTACTTTCTCAGGATCTATTTTTAATCCTTCCTTAGAAATTACAAATCCCAAGTACAATAACTCCTTCGTGAAAGTACACTTTTTTCAGATTCACCATTAACTTTTCTTCTTTCAATCTTTGCAAAATAACTCTAATATGTTCTAAATGTTCTTTTATTTTACTGAAAATTAAAATATCATCAAGATAAACTATGAAAAACTTACCAAGATAGGGCTTCAACGCCTGATTCATCACTCTCATGAATGTATTGGGTGCATTTTTCAATCCAAACGGCATGACCAACCACTCATATAGTCCATCCTTCATCTTGAATGCTGTCTTCCACTCATCCCCTTCACAAATTCTGATTTGATGATAACCACTCTTTAAATCAATCTTTGTGAAATACCTTGCTTCGCTCAAACAATCCATTAAATCATCCATTCTGGGTAATAGAAATTTGTATTTAATGGTAATCTTATTAATGGCACAAGATTCTGTACACATTCTCCATTCACCTCCCTTCTTAGGAACTAATACAACAGGTACAACGCATGGATTGAGACTCTCCCTAATCAAATTTTTTTCCAACAACTCCTAGACTTTTCTATTTATTTCTTTATTCTCTTGTGGTGTCATCCTATATGGTGCCTTATTTAGAAAACTTACACCTGGAATCAAATCCATACAGTGATTGATTTCTCTCACTGGTGGTAGTCCATCTAGTAACTCCATCATTATGGTAACATACTCATCAACCAATTCTTGAATTTCAACCGGTAGCTTTTCTTCCTTTTCTGCTATCAAATTTTGAGGTGGTTGTGCTACTACTACATAACAAACATCACCCTTCTTCAAATCCTTCAGGAATTGCTTTCCTGCGACAAAACACACCTTGGAAGTACATTGTATGTCTTCATCCTTATCCTTCATGGGATTCAAAGTAAATTCCCGACTATCCTTCTTAATAGTATATGTATTATTCTTACCATCATGAACAACTTGATGATCAAACTGCCACGGTCTTCCCAAAAAAATATGACATGCATCAATTGGAATTATATCACAAAGTATTTCATCCTTGTATTTACCAATCTGAAAATTAACCAAGCATTGTTCTCTTACCACTAATTGATGCTCCTTCTACAACCACAAAACCTTGTATGGACTGGGATGCTTCATTCTTTTTAGCTTCAACTTCTTCACCATTTCATCAGACACAATATTGTCCGTACTACCACTATCTATAATTACTTTACAATACTTACCACTTGACTTGCATTTGGTTCTGAAAAAATTCCTTCTATGTATTAGTTCTTCTTCTACCTTCTCAGGACTTAACAAAATCTTCCTTATCATCAAGGATTCTTCGTCTTCTGGATCTTCTGCATGCTTTGAAATTTCCACCATTTCATCTTCAGCTTGGGCCACATGCACTCTATCCTCCTTTCCTTTTCCTACACCTTGAACTTGTGGACATTTAAAAAACTTGTGCCCGATCTCTCCATATTTGTAGCATGTAATAGTGAATCCTCTACCTCTTCCTCTTCCAAAACTACCCCTTCCTCGAGATGAATCTCCTTTTCCTCAGAGATCTCCTCTACCTGCTACGTCTTGAGAGGTACCTTCTCTATCTTGTTTGGTAGAATATCCTCTTCCAAACCATTGCTTTGTCCTCGACTGTGGGAATTTTTTCCTCTGCCCCTGTTATTGCTTTGTTGCTTTCTGTTTTATTTCTCCTTAGCTTTCAATGCACTTTGATAAGCCTCTTCCACGCTCTACAAGTTGAGCAAAATTATTTCATCTTGAATGGGTACTCACAAACCATTTAGGTATCTTACAACTTGATCAACCTCATCCTTAGTGTGGTATGATCGAATACCCAATTGATAGAACTCTTTAGTGTACTCCTTGACATTGGACTCTCTCTGCTTCAAGTTCTGTAATTTCCTAAACAAACTTATCTGATAATATGCAGGCATGAAATTTTCTTTCAGTTTGTTCACCATGTGGTCCCATGATTTTATCTTCTCCTTACCTCTCCTTTGTCTATCAGTCTTCAAATGATCCCACCACAGGGATGCATTCCCCTTCAACTTTGTGCAAGAATATTTCACCTTCTTGTCATCTTTAGTACCTTCAAATTTGAAGTACTTCTCCATCTCAATAATCCAATCTAGCAATTCATCAGAATTTATGTTCCCTTTTTATTTAGGAGGGTCAAAACGGGGTCTAGTATTTATTCTGGTTAGGGCTTGAATGAACCTCTCTTCTCCTTGATCAAGTTCTGGTTGTTCTCCTTCAACTTCAACTTGTTCTTCCTCTTCATCACTCACATCATTGACATGATGACCTCTTCATTGTGCATTCTCGACAACCTCTAACCTGGCCGCAATCCCTCTCAACATATCTATCAGGATAGGGTCTATTTATCTTCACACTCCTCGTCCTCTGCCTCGTCCTCTTTGTGCCATCTTACACAAGTCCTCTGCAGTTGCAGGTTTCCTTCTCTCTCACTTACCCACAAAAAATTCTCTATAGGACTTCATAAATGCTTGGCACCTTCCCAAGATAAAACCTCGCTCTGATACCACTTGATGCAGTCGAGATCAGAGGGCCTTGTCAGGCTATCCAATCATGCAACCAAAAAATTATAACACAACTCAAAAATAATACAAACAACCAGGTTTACACAACAAAATGATATTTATTACTAGTTCAACATTACATAGTTCTTTCCATTTTATGGGCAGTTTCTTACATGAGTCTGCTAAGAGCAGATCTTAATTCACATTTGTTTCTACACTGTATGATTTCCTCACACTTCTACCGCACCTCGTTCTCACATTCCTTCGTCATTTATATTTCTCTCAATTTCTCTAGTTTAGCCTTGCTCCCCATGTCGTAGTTTCAATTTCATCCAATCATCATTCAAAATCTCCAAGTTGTTACCTTGTAATCAATACCTCCACCAAGTTGGCCAATAGATAGGTATTCGACAACAACGGTATGTAATACATTGAATATCATTCCGCCAAGTGTTGTAACCTCACTCGCCATCCACTGCGTTGACCATCATCAATCATCACTGCCATTGGAGTATCGCCAAGACTCTAGAAGATCTCATTCCGATGTCCCCATGTCACCACGATAAGCTCAATCAAATCATTTTTGGAATATTGAAGAGACATAAAAAGATGTCACACCGAACCTCGTATGTCACATTGACATTGCAACCACCGCACCATTGATGAGACATGCCTAGTCGAAGAGACTTAGGAGTATCTCTCATTGAAACCATAAGGTCACCTTGACGAACAGTCAACTAAACCCACAAACATTGAAATATTGAACAAACACGGGATGTCGAAGAGACATTTACGAATGTACTGCCAACAAGAGTGACTCACTCCGATATAGCACCAACACACCCATAACACTACCGCCCACCATCGAAATGTCGAAGGGACATTCCCAAATTTCTTGCCGATGGAAGCATGTCTTGCCGATAAGTCTTATTTGGTCAATAATCTTAGAATTGACAATGCATGATTTCTTTTCTCCTTGGATGCTCCTGCATCAGCCCATAATCCTATTATTGCTTGGATGGTGTCTTTGGTGATCCTGTAGGGTCGATCGAGATAAAGATATTCATTATGAGATTGACTCAAAATTATTTGAACCCAATCCTGTTACGTTGTGAAGTTTGGAAATTCCTTCCATGTGCATCCAACCATTTTTTTGTGATGTTCTTGTATCAAGGGAGATATTGTTGGGTTCATTGCTGCAAAAGAGTGTGCCTCAAAACCTCAAACTTTGTATGGTCAATCTCTATGAGGGGTGCAAGGATGTATTTTCATATATCCTCTATATAGATGATATCCGTGGGCACTTTTGAAAATGCCTTATTTATAACTTTGGTGTGGGAAGAGTGCAATAAATGGTGTAGTCATTCCTACGTTTTTCTGCCCATTAAGTTTTCTATGGCTCTATTTGTTTGGTAAGTGTTTTTTCTTTTGTGGTAGATGGAGGAATTATAGTACATGGGTGGGTTAATTTTTATCTAATTCTTTGTAGTTTGTTTGGTTAATAATTTTTGTCCAAGCTTGTGTCTTATTTGTTTAGGGTTAGGTCGAGGAAATTTATGTTCAAACTCAAACCTAGTGATTTCTTGTGAATATTTTTTTTTAGACTACAAGAATTGATCGGGTATCCATCCCCCTATAAACTATAGTGCGCCTGGTAAAAAATTTTCACGTGACTAGTGACGCTGGCGTGATAGGCCCTCTGATACCATGGGGATAGTGAGGAGACTAGACCTCATGACCATTTCTTGTGAATACTTACGTATTAATGTGGTAATTATTTTATTAGGGTTTATTTGTTTATGCTGTCTTGGTTTGCGAAGCCTGTGTACTTCTTAGGTGTTCTCACTTGCTCCTGTAGGTTCTCGTTTTAGGATTTCTTGTCATTTTTGTATGTCTTCTTGAATAAGTTCGAAACTTGTTGGATTGGTGTTTGTATGGTGCCTTGATGTATTTGCGGTATATTTTTTGAATTTGTAGTACTTTGTTGACATTTGGTAGATTGATTGTGTATCACAAGCTCTCTCTAGAAGCTATGTACATTTTAGGATGTTAACTCTTGTTCATCTTGTACCCATACCTCTAAGACATCATCATTGTCAGTACTCACAGTGTCACTGTCTAATTCAATCTCTTCGGAACTATTAGGATTTTCCTCCTCTTCTACGGTGGGTCATTGCGATAGAATATAGGTTCCTCAAATCGTCTTCTTATATGTCGTGTGCAATTTATTCTATATAAATTTTATCTTCTCTCTTGCCTAGAGGGATGTGAACTATCCTATTGTCATCTGCTAAGGAAATTTCATCTTTTTTGGAGTCTATTATTCCATTAGAATTCACAAACCATGTCAACCCAAGCAATGCTCTAAATGTGTTGAAGGGCTCCTTCATCACCACAACTTCAAAATCAACTATTTGTTTGATCCCTTTTATGTTTACTTCTACATTCCTCCATGTACTTAATGTCTCCATAGTGAAACCATCGACTAGAATTATGTTCATAGGTGTTTTAATAAGTTTAGGTCTCCCTAGCCTCTCCCAAGTAGTTTCTAGAATGATGTTGAGGTCCTCACCTAAATAAATCATTAGATGTTTAACTCTATTGTCATTTAGGTTTACGGTAAGGAGCGAAGGGCCATTTTTCCAAATTTGGTCTTTGACAATCTGATGTATTTGTTGTTGTCTCTGTTTATTCTAGTACTTCCTCAATTGTTTTAATTTGACTAATAGATCTTTTTGTTGAGCCAGTGAGTCTAGACTCTTCAACATCCTTACCTCTTCCTTTGAAAAACATGCAATTTGCTCCTGTTGTTGTATAATGTGTTTCCTTGCTTTTTCTACTATTTGGTCATGTTTTTTATTTGGACGGAAGTGGTCATACTCTTCTTCATCTTCTGGTTTTGATTCTTCATTGATTTCTTTAATTTCCCTTATATCCTTTCCAATATCTGTCCCTTGTCCCATTAGTATGGTCACTTTATTTTTCTTTATTCTGAATTTCTTCTTTTTTTCCTCTGTAGTTGTTCTTCTCCGAAGTAGTCCTCATTTGAAGTGTCAAAGGACCAATTTTCTACTATTTGATAGCTCTTGACTCCTTATGGCGCTCTTCTAATCACTATGGCCCCTTTATTCTCTTGTAATTCATTACTTCTCGAACGTGGGTATTTTGATAATATTATTGTGTCTTAGCATACTTAAATATATCATGTCTCATCTCTATAGAAAGGACATTTCCTTCTCTTTTTGGACCAAAATTCTATGGCATAGTGATTGATTTTACCACAGTTGTAACATGTCGCATCACTCCTCTGGAGGTTGTTTCTACCGCATCCTCTTCCTCCTCTGTAATTAGATTGTCTATTATCATCTATGTTGTCTTGTAGTGTGCTATTTTCTAATGCATATGCATTCTTGTTATCCTTCTATGGTGACTATCTGTACCCTGCATTATATAGAGGTCTTTCCGCCAATCCTTTGACATATGCCATGTTTCTATCTATGTCTACATTGTAGTTGTGGTGTAAGGGGCATTAGGGATCTAGATGATTTTTAGTGTTTTGGGCCTGAAATTGATTAACATGGCAGTCCCTTGTGAGGTTCTTTCCCATTCCTGACAAGTCCCACGGTATATGGAACTCATTTTGGCTGGAAATGTTTTTAATTACACATGTAATGTGGTGGTGGATCTCTCTCCTTGGGCCTTCACACAGTCATTCTAGAGGTGACCTTCTTGTGAACAATATGTACACCAAATTTCTTTGGTCTTCTTTGGTTTTCCTCTTGCTAATATTGAGTACTGTATCATTAATTGCTCTACACCATGTTGTAATTTCTCAATATTTTTCTTCATATCATCCTATTGAGGCCTGTGCCAAGTTTGGGCTTCAATATGGTAGGACATAGTGATCATATCCATGTATGTGTTGAATACCCTGCCATCCAAGGCTGCTCTTATATCTTTCTGAAGTTAAAAAATAAACCATTCTATTTTCTGCCTTTTTGTTAATGGTTCCTCTAGTTTGCGGTAGACCTTCTTGAACCTTTTATCATATTACTTAATGGATTCATCTTCCTTTTGTATGATATTTCTCATTTTACTTACACTTTCTGTGGGGATGTCTAGAGTATCAAAATTAGCAAGGAAGTCTTATTTTACTTCGGCCTAGTTTTTCCCATGTTTAGGGTAGGTCTTCTTATACCATTCTAAAACATATTTCTAGAGTGATGATACAAAATGAAGTAGTTTTGACTTATCTTCATTAATATCTTTTCTCTCCCATGAAGATTCTAATAAGAATATATGCTCTACTGCTTCTGTTGTATCTTTTCCAAATATAGGGGTTTTGATTGAAGGACCTATCTTATCTTTCCTTTCTTTATTCCTAACTTTTTGGATGTATGAATTAGGTTTTTCTTCTTTCTCTTTCTTTATTTTTCTGATCGAGTAGGGTTTCTATTCCCTACCCTTGTCTCTTGCTAGTTTTATATCAAAATATTATTTTCCTAGGATTTCTTGCCACTCTACTATTTTTCCTTCTTCTTTTCTTGTTTTCTTATATTGTGGTATTTATTCACTTAGAATTCTCTGACTCTTATATGGCTTAGGGGATGGATCTTGGTTGAGGGGTTGTGACT
This sequence comes from Sequoia sempervirens, assembly GCA_007258455.2. Taxonomy (NCBI): domain Eukaryota; kingdom Viridiplantae; phylum Streptophyta; class Pinopsida; order Cupressales; family Cupressaceae; genus Sequoia; species Sequoia sempervirens. Next base: position 463,477 of record VDFB02021503.1, on the reverse strand, counting down.
CTTTGAAGTATCTTTTTGTTTTCTTATTTGTTAGTGTCATTTCAGTTAATGCTAAACACAATTCTTCACCCATATTCAATCTATTCTCTCCAATTTTCTTGCTCTCTTCTTGCAATTTCCTTATAATTTTGTTGACTAATTCTTCTAAGAAACTCACTTGAATGGATAGGATTTTCTCTGGTGTTTTCAAAAATTCTGTAAATTTATCATCCAAGTTGATAGTAAGGTCTGATAGGTCTGATCTAATTGTTGGACTTCTAGAAGATTGCGGTAATAATAAAGTTTTTATCTTATGGCGTGGTCATAATAATTTTTTTTGGATTCTCTATAGTCATCCATATTCTTCTTTAAACTAGTTATCAATTGTCCCACTTTTTCCCAATAATTCTTTGATCTTTCTGGAGTTTCCCAATTCTTTTACTTATCTTTTTTTATTTTATTTTCCCTTGGTAGCACCCCCTTTGGCACGCTCAACAATACCCTTATTGGCACACTCACTTCTCATCTTCTCCATTGTTTCCATTCTTCTACACAACCTTTCTTTCCTTTCAATCCTCTGTTGGTGTCTTTTCTCTTCTCCATTTGGGATAGCCATGTTTACCTTTCTTACCAATTCAATTTGTTCTCTAATCTTTCTCATGGTTGTATTTGTCTCTTTTCACCATGGGTATGATTAGTTTGAACTTTTATTAATCCTTTTATCATCTCCCATGACAATTGTTTGGTATCCCTTCTCTTAGGAGTCACATCTTTTCAGAGATCTCTTCTCGATTTTCCCCCCTTTCTATTCTCCATCCCCTTGGTGCCTAACCCCCTCTCACAGGGTAAGCGCCAAGAAGATGTTCTATCAGTTTTTCATAATTTTTATTAATTACCTTTTTTTTTCCTCTATATCATCTTTCTCTTCAGTGTCTAATTTCAAAAATTTCTAGGTGCTCTATTTTTTATATCACCTGATTAGGGTGTCGACAACATAACCAATGCTGGGGAAATACATACCAAAGTTACGAGCCCCAAGTATTTTCTAAGTGTTGTAGTTTATACCTCAGACTCAATAATATAAAGATGAACACCAATGCAATCAAACATATACTTATCTAATCATACATCCATAAACTAACAAATAACATCACACAGATAAAACTCTGATATTCATTTTATTAATCAGATCAAAATTGGTACAATGGAATATCTTCCCCTATACTCTTGTTTAATCCTTATCTCACCTCTATACATTTATATTTCCATACATTAGTCTTTGTACATATATATCTCTCTTTTCTATTACATATATTCTCTCCTCTTGCCTATTATTACTACTACTACTACTACTTTTTGTCATTCACATCTTCCTTTATACCTATGTCTATGAGATGGGACGTGACCCATCCATGATACTCCTAGTCTAGATGCCGTGTTTACAATATTATGCTCCGAAAGACCTTTGCACCAATATGCAATATGATTTCTTGGCTAATATCTTTGCTTTCCTGTTTTCCGACTAACATATATTATAATTGCATAATGATATTTTAATATCAATTAATAAAGTAGATTCTTTTAGCAATGTATTTTGAATTTGTAAGTGTTTTACAAATAGAGAGGCCGATCAACCTTCTGAGTTCATAACAGATGAAGCACCGATATTTCCTTCATCAAGTACGCCACCTTGTGATGGAGTGCTCGTGGGCCAGTAGGTGTATGAGTTCTCCTAGGATTGTTAATAAAGGTAGTCTTCATGCATCTTATCAAGCATGCCACCTTGAGATGGAGTGCTCGTGGGTTGGGAGGTGAATGAGTATTCTTAGGCTTGATCAACGAGGATAGAGCACCTCCAAGGTGGATTGAGGGATGGAGTGGACCTAAGATCTTGCCATGTCCATTGGCTGGGAGGAAAATGTATGCTCTTGGGCTTGAGGTACTTCTCAAGATGCCATATGGAGTGTTCGTGGGCCAGGAGGTGTATGAGTGCTCTTGGGTTTGAGGGTCTTCTCAAGTACGTCACCCTGAGATGGATGGACATAGATCCACCTATGCTCTCGCAATACAAGGACAACCATCCTTGAGATTGTGGTTTGGAAACATTTCTAAAAACTTCCTAATATGATTGACTATAGGAATGTCTTGGAATAACCATTAATGATGCTAAGATATTTTGAATTCCATGAACTAAAGAGCTAACTATCATGATGTTTTAGCTATGATGTATTGCTCTCAATATTATAATATTTTATGTGTTAATATAACCATACAGTTTATACTCGTTATAACAAATATTAGTTTTTAGTGATTATTATTATTTTGCAAGCCTAAATTTAGGAATATCCCAAAAGGGGACATTACAATTGGTATCTATAGTGTCATAAAATTGCACCCCTTACAATTTCACCTACATTTTTGCATCCACTTCAGTGTCTATTCCCCTAATATTTGTGTAGGCTCATTTTAGCCCTTGCATTAGCCTTTTCCTCTCTTAGGATGCTCAGGACCCCTTTTCAGTAGCTACCTTTGTGTGTTAGCTTTGTGTCAAACCTTGTGTCTTTCTTGTTCCCATCATTTTCAAGTGTGATTTTTTTGGACACTAGTGCGTTGCATGGACGTCTACACGTCGTTCTAGCATTCCATGAAACTTCAACATTCAAACGGTCATTTTCGAGTGCCTTGCCACTTGTCACTTACCTTTTATCAGTGGTAATGGCTCAAGACACCTTGTAATGAATTGAGAAGCTTCTTTTCCCTCCTATTCTCTCTTTAAAATCCATCTTTCCAATCCATTGGGTCTTCTTAGTCTTTCTCTTGGAGACACTCTTTTCTCTCTTTCTCTTACTCTCTCAAGCTTGCACAACTCTCTTTCTTGTTACAACACTCATGTTCTCACAACATTGTCTATAAATCTCTTGGCTCTCACATCTCTCTCTCTCTCTGGCTTCCTCAAGCCTTACAAGTGATATCTATCTAATTTTCTTGTGTCTTTGAGTATCTTGGGATTTCTCACATCCCTTGTCTATGCATTTTACTATCTTGTCTATTTATCTATCTATCTATTTGGTTGTCCGTGGAGGCGAGAACACCCAAACGGGGGTTTGAATGAGGCAAGCCCCTAAACAACTCCAAAAAATTTCCACAGTCTTATGTGTGTAGGTATCAAAGATATTCATTTGTTGAAGGCTTCATTGTATGGTCTATTGTGAGCATTTTCCATATCTTATTCTCTCGCTTTATCATTTGTACTTCACTTAGTTTGCTTTATTTTAGTTCTATTACTTTATGTTATTTTCATGCATTCTAAGAGTTCTTAGCAATTAGAACGATAGTAGTCGCTTAAGTTGTTTTTGTGATATTATCAGTTTTCAGTTCGTACGAGACACCAACACACCACACTGCCATCCCTATGCCGTGTTGTCATCCTTGGCCAAAAACTTGCTAGTCTGTCTAGAAAACCTCTTTGATCTACTCTTTCAGATTTTGGAACTCTCATTATTTTACATGTCACTTGAGTATTATTCCTTAAGGTAGTCTGATGTAGTTAAGGGAAATTTGCTCCCTTTAGGCTCCTTGGTATCTTAGAGACTTGGGAGTAGTGAATCCCCATTCTCTACAGTATCAACGCTTTGATCTTGCTGGCTTGAGGATCAAAAAAATAAGTATATACCTTGAGTTTCAAACCAAGGCTATGAGACCTACATGTTCTTCTGGTTACAAGTTATTAGATCATAAGATTCCCAATGAAGGAACAATCATTCTCCAACAAACCAACATAGTTAGTGATAATATCAACTGATATAACTTGGCCTTCATTTCTCAAATAAAAATCCACATGTTGCCATTACTAGTTGTCACTGGAACTTAGGCATAACTAAGATGCAAAAATGGATTTAGATTATCTTACTTCTAAATTTCAAGATATAAGTGCACAAAGATATCATCTTGACCTAGGACTGCTAGTCTCTTAAAAGAAACCAATCACATTAAATTCCATGAAGTAATGACTACATTATCACAAAAACCATAATTTCCAAGTGTTGTGTTATTCCTTAGGTAGTGATTGTTAAAAGCATAGAAAGCATGAACCTGAATTGTATAGTCAACATGTCCAAGTCCACATGAATATTCCAAAACAATCTACAATAATTTATCTATAATATTTTTCTTACCTATAACACCCAATTTGAAACATCATAGAGTGAATTACTATTTGTATGCCATGTTTTGGAGTTAGAAATATTAATAGACATCTAAGTCTAAATTCAATCAAATTTTGATATTGCCAAGACAATATTTTTGAGATTATGTAATGAAGACAACTCAATTCTTTAGGAACATACAAATAATAGATTTTGACTCTTAGAGATACCTTGAGAGAAAATTTGAAAGAACCATTGGCACTATAAATTGAGGTTTGTGTTTTGAGAATTATCGTAAGATATATTCATTGAGCTTCATTGAGGCAGGAACACATTTGTTCTAATAAAGAGTTTGTTCTATTCATTCTAGACAAGATCATAATGCACAATTAAATACATAACACATGATCTATCTTATCTCATAAAAAAAATGGTGATGCACGGATCGACTTTGTAACCTACAAAATTGATCAAGTGAACTTTATTTTATGTGACCAAATAGACTTCTATATTTAATATCTTCTAACTAGTAAGAACTAGTGATATAGAAAATATCTTGAATAGATCATTTCATCCAAGGCTTTTCTTCCCCTAAGTCATTTTTCTTGATTAGAGTAGCTCTACATCCATGGTTAAAGGTCAAGGACATCAACATTAGGTATCTTAGATAAATTTGATACAAATCAATGTGCACCCAAATTTGTTACGTAAGTCTATTTTAAGTTACAATGTGGGCCCATAACCCATAAATTCTAGGATGATTTTCACCTCTTAAATTTTGGGAAAAAATGGTATTGTTTAAATGAATTAGGTGAAATAAAACAATACTTTCCTAAGATACGAAAATCATCTTAGTGTTAAACATAGGGATATGCCAAATTTTTACAAAAGGAGTGACAACCTCCAATTGATTTAGAAGTTGGGAAAGAATTGGATATTAGTGTAAACCTTGTTTGTGGGTGATAATTGTTTTATATGAATTCTAAGAATTTTGCACATCTTTCATTTTATTGGACTTGATCAATCCAATAATTTTGTACTTGAGTATTATCCAGGAAATATATACTTAGAAGGTTATAACATGTCGTTAATTACCTATGAGTCTATGACAAGGTGATATATTTTGAAAGATGTTTTTACTAGGTTAAGGGTTACAAACACCCTATAAGCTATTTTATATTACATCCTCATTAGAATCAAACTTACCTCAAACTTTGTTTGAATGATTATATGATGAAATATACTTTTTTTAAGAGAAATTGTATACTTGTTCCCATTTGATTGTGTAGGAAAAGAGGGTACAACTTGTAGTAAAGGACACCCAGATCCTTTTACTCAAATGAAAAATTGGCTTTGCATAAAGGAGTGGGATCTAATATTCACAACACTCCCATAATTCATCATGATGAAGGATGCAACATTTTTCTATCATTTTGGATTTCAACAATGGTAATCAAGAGTTTGTATTCATTGCTTAGGATCTTTTTGGTAATGAAATAAGAAAAAAAATGTTTTAAATAATAGGTCTTGTCAATTTACAACTCTTGGTTTTGTTGTTGAGGGTTATTGGGAAATAGTAGTACATAAGAAAAATTAATATTGGACAATAAATTGTCCTCATACTTTAGACAATGGTATTAACATTATTGGTAGTCAAGTTGAGGCAATTATACTAACAACTTCTTTTGAGTGGCATCATTGTACTATAGAGTCAAATATAACCAAGACAATTGTCACTAGTTGTAGAGTTTTCAATTTCTAATTATATCAAAGTATCACAAAAAAATTCAATTACATCACAAGGAGCAATATATAAGAATTACGAATCTACAAGTTTGATTTAGGATCATGGTAACTTTTGGAGCATTTTAGTTTGTGATTGCTTGAGGACAAGCAATCGTGGGAAGGGTGGACTGTAATGTCCTATTTTATTCTTGAATTTCTATAGCCTATGTTTCAAAATAAATCAATAAAGATGATTAATATCACACCAAACTAGTATTAAACAAATATTAAGTTGTTAAGAATGGTCAACCAACACGTGAGGAGTTGTATCCGTTGAGAAAGATAAGGTGTATAAGGAAGGTAGGTCTAGAAGGAAAAGAAAGGGGGAAATAATTATTGACTTATTACAAGTAATAGACAACAACACTAGCAAATTAACTTATTTAAAATCAAATTATTATTCTCCAAATGCAACGATGAAGGGTTGTAACTATTGACATGAAGAGGTGTGACTCTTGCAAAGTTGAGATATAAAAGGGAGAGCATTTCATTTGAGAAAGGAATCCATAACATGATTCAATTGATCAATTAAGAATAAATATGGTGTGACTCCTTTTAATGTGAAAGGTTGTGACTCTTTCAAATTTTAAAGGTTGTGATTCCCTCAATAATAAGATATAAAAGGGAGATAATTTTGTTGTGGAGAAATCAAGGAAGTGGATTGGAAAAAGGAAAAATAAGAAATTGGAATAAGGAAGAATATTATTGGGAAGTAAGTTTTAAAATATAAATTAGTAATAGCTATATATATATTATAATTGCATAATGATATTTTAATATCAATTAATAAAGTAGATTCCTTTAGCAATCAATTTCGAATTTATAAAAGTGTTTTGAAAATAGAGAGGACGATCAACCTTTTGAGTTCATGAGAGATGAAGTACTTGCCTTTCCTTCATCAAGTACACCACCCCCGAGATGGAGTGCTTGTGGGCGAAGAGGTGTATGCGTGCTCTCGAGCTTGGTAAGGAAGGTAGTCTTCATGCATCTTATCAAGCATGCCACCCTGAGATGGTGTACTCATGGGCTGGGAGGTGAATGCGTGCTCCTGGGCTTGATCAAGGAGGATGGAGTGGACCTAAGATCTTGCAATGTTCATGGTTCAGGAGGTGGATGAGTGCTCTTGGGCTTGAGGGAATTCTCAAGCACACCACCCCCAAGATGGAGTTCTTGTGGGCCAGGAGGCATACGAGTGCTCTTGGAAAAAGTATGCCAACTCATGATGGATGAATAAGGATCCACCCATGGTGTCACAATACAAGAACAACCATCCTTAAGATTGCGATGTGCAAACATTTCTAGAAAATTCCTAATATGATTGACTATAAGAATATGTCTTGGGATAACCATTAATGATGTTAAGATATTTTGAATTCAATAAACTATAGAGATAACTATCATGATGTTTTATCTATGATGTATCACTCTCAATATTATAATATTTTAGGTGTTAATCTGAATATAACCATAAAATTTATACTCATTATTACTAATAGCAATTTTTAGTGATTATTATTGTTTTGTAGGCCTAAATTTAGGAATATCCCAAAAAAGGATATTACAAAACAAAGGCTTTGAGGGTGATGTTAGGACTAAAAATTATCCTTAAATTTCCCACAAAAACATCCATTTTTTTGCCAAAATATCCCATCACCTAGCATATCATTTAAAAATTTATCATTCAAAATACTCCATTTACCCACCCTCTAGTTATCGCCTTAACAAAATCACCTTTGTCATCCTACCCAAATAAGAAGAAAGTCATATTGATGATACTATATTATATCGGTGCAAATAATTCTAAGGTCCCTTCGAAAGAACAACAAAGAAGGATAGTATGAACATTATCGAGGAGAGAATATCATATTGAGGGAACTCATCTTAGTGTCCCTTCGATAATCCTATTGAAGTCTTATCGAAGAAACCTTGGCATATTGGAGGGTATTGTTTTGGGGTCTCTTCGATAACCCGATACATTGACTACCAAGGAGCATAATATTGATATGTATTAATTTGGCACAACTCATGGGTAAATTACACCTCAACATTCAAGAAACAGAAAAACATCTCTCAAACATGACTCATCAATGTATCAAAGTGACAATGAAAAGTCGAAGGAACAATGCTTGACTTACACACATGGAGAATCGAAGAGATCATGGAATATCGGGGTAAGTAAGTTATGGGTCCCTTCGATATCATGTAAGTGGGATAGTCATCAAAGAGAAATGTACATATCGACAGGACAAGGAATTTTTCTCTTCGATGGGACAATAATATTTCAAGGGAACATTAGAACACCAAAAAGGGTTCGAAAGGACTCCAAAATATTAGAGTAAGGTAATTCACAGTCCCTCCGAAAAGGAAAAGGAAATATCAATTGAAAGAATGTTGGGGATAGGGATTCATATCGGTGGGAACCAAAATCAGTCCCTTCAACGACCCTAAGAGAAAGAAGTGAACAACTAAGCTAAGAACTCCATCAAAGGGAAGAATACATATTGAAAGAACAAGGATACTGGTCCCCTCGATAAAATGATAGCACTTATTGCCTCAGTGCGATAAACTTGTGAACATATCAAAGTGGTAAGAGGGTGTTGAAGAGACTACTTACAAGGAAGGTTTTGAGAGGACATTGTGATATCGGTATGAATCCATATGAAGTCTCTTAAAAATCTTGAAAGATATGAAGGAGTATACCATTAAAAGGTGATATTAGGGGAATAGGGATATATCGGTGAGATCAAAATATTGTCATCCCGATGAAGTGAAAGAATTGACAAGACAACAACATGACAAAGAGACAATTTCGTGGCGGTGATGAAAGATCAATGACCTATATTCAAAAAAATTAATTACACTCTTGATGACATGAAATTTCCATCAAATGAGATTAATGAACCAGAGTTGAAGGAATTGAAAATCAAATTCTGAAAGTACTTGGAAAACATTAAGAGAACAGAGAGAAAGGAAACAAAGTATAGCAGTGAACAACAATGACAAGAAAAGGAGAAGGAGCTTGCTGTCCAAGTAAGTACCCAAAGCATGAGTTGAAAATTTTAGTATTTGCAAATTGGTTCAATTATTGAAGCACAAAAGTAGGGTTTTTCCGTAAGACTTATTATGGAAAGTACGTCTGAAAAACCTAAAAAAAAGACAAAATTGGAAGAAAGACATCTGAATCAAGACTTGATTGATCAATGTCCTGGCTCTGGACAGAGGTCCAAGTGAAATGCTCAATTGAATCCTCAAGATGAGAAATTGAAGGACATAAACAAACAAGTGGGTGATACATGGACCCCAACAAGGGGATATGATTTGTTTATGTACCACTATAGGAAAATGCACAAATACCAACCAGTCTCCAACCCATGGAGACTTAATTTAGGGAAGTTTGTGGTGCCCAATGTGTTCATCAATGTTGAATTGATCAAATCAATCACCAATAGATATGATCCATAGACCCACATGATTAAATTAGAAAATGGGCCTTCCTTCCTCCTTGTTACCAAGAACTATGTATCTATGGTGTTCCAACTAAACACTAGTATTGACATGAAATTTAGGATTAGGGACCTCCTAAATGAGTATCACAACCTGAGTACTAGTTACAAAAGGTGGAGATTACCACTACACAGGCCCCACGATGAAGGTAATCGACTTAGAGTATTTTCAAGGGAGGAACAACCCCCATATTCTATTAACTTGTTTGAAGAATACTTCCAATGCACATATTACTCTGTTTGCCAAGTTCTTGGTCTGGACACCCCCATATTTATGGACATAGCACCAATGGTCTTGACAGCTGATGTGCAAAGTCAAGATGATCAACCCCTTGATTACACTGAGTACCTAGCCAATGGAATTCACAATGAGCTTGTTTCTATCAAAAATAAAAGTGGAGGTATCAGATTTATGCATTATTCTTTATTCATGCATCTCATTTTGTATGAAGGAAAAGGTATGGGGATGTGGGATGAGTGTTTAAGAATAAAAGACTTGGATGATAATGGAAGTATTAGACTAGTGCAAATGTGGACAACCATTTGGGATAGTAGATGTGAAAGATCACATTGTTTGTATTTTGAGGAATATTTTATGAAATCTTTATACAAACTCCTTGGTCACCCATGTGACTATAATCTGTCACCATAAGTACAAAGGTTCCTAAGACCCAAGGACAAGGATGAAAGAGGGATGGTCAACCACAATTGGGGTGATTGGTATGCATATGGTGACTGTACAAAAATTAGAGTATATGGATATGGAGCCCCATTCTTATTACCAAAAACTAGTCCAAACAGGGTTGCATGTTTGGATATTGTAAGACAATTGGCCTACTTAGATTTCATGCATCTTAAAAGTCATAACAAGCAATCATTGATGCCTGGGACCTTGTTCTTTGGAGATTTTACCGTGGTTTCTGAAAAGGGCTATGAATTAATTGATAAAAAGCTAGAACATTACAAATTTCCTAAAGGAAATGCAAGAGAAAAATTCGACCCTGAACATTTCATAAATGATGTTAAAACAAGTAAGAAACTGAAAGGTTATCACCACATACTCCTTGAAGAGGATGATTTGATAAGAAATGTTGATGAGCATTATGTTTCCATGAAGAGAAGCCTGTTTAATAGAGTGATGATAGTAGAATCTTGGAAAACATGCAATAATCCTTCATATGGAGGCACCTTTTTGGAAATTGAAGATCCTATAAAGAGATTGGATGCACTAATTTCACATGAAGTAGAGTTAACTAGGGATGTGCCTCCTTGGGTGTTCACAAAGAAAAATGAGGACGTTAGGGAAATGCAAGCTAAAAGTGAAACCTCATTGTGTCAACTTTCTCCTTAGCCTACACTGGATATTAGTTTCTCTATTAACACATCCATTGCAAAACATGAAGGTGTGGGGAGTGGTGATGAAGCTGAAAGTGAAATATTGTTGCATTAGAGTCCTCAACTGAGCTCTCAGATGATGTAAGGTATAATGTTAGCCAAAAGTTTACTTCTGATGATGATTTCATTAAAACCTCTGAGTTTAAGGCCTTTGTGTATGAGTATAAAGGTAAACTAATTAGGGAAAGGATTAAATATGTCATGCTTGAATATGAAGCAAAAGCTTTGAAAGAGCTCTAGGATGAGATTGATAAATAAATGGAAGCCATTACCCCAAAAAAGGAAGAACATTGCTAGAAGAGGCAGGGATCATGTTGCTCCTTGGATGGGATATGAGCTCCACCATTGTATTTGACAGCTTCCAGAGAAGCCAGAATAAAAACTTGTAGTTGGGCATATAAGGAGTAGAAAGAGTATATGCTGGATTAGGTTATAATCCAAATAATGCAACTTTGTTAATGTGGGCCTTGTACCCACCAAACAAAAAACCTTTATTCATTGATGATCCTAGTAAGGAATTTGGCCATCTCCTTGTACAAAGGGTTCAAGATATTGATCCTTTGGAAACAACAGATTTAAATGTTAATGTTGCTAGGTTCACTAAATCCCAAATTGAAAGGCCGAAGAAAAATAATAAGACATATATGACTGAGAATGAGAAACTGAGACATGAGATCGCCAGTTATAAAGACAAATTGCCATATTCTTAAGTACATACTCCCCATGGTTAGACACTGGTAACAGGTTATTATAAGCCATGGCTAAAACTACCTATTGGAAGCATAGAGCTGAGAGATTCCAGAAAATGGGTGATAAATTGGAAATGGAAATAAAGTCCATCAAGTTCAAAATGGTCTCAGAACTGATAAAGAAAATATTTGAAAGAATGCTTGAGCAAGTAGAGAAGTATGCACTGTTCACTGTAGAACACATGCTGCCTTCCAAGAACATAAAAGGTTACACCTTAGGATGATGGAAAAGAAGGAGGAATTAATATCTAAGGGAAATTTTGACCAACAAGTGTTCAATATTTATGATGAATTATTCAATATGCATGGGAAGTTTTGTACTGTGTTGACACAAGAGCTTGGTAATTTTGACCAACCCCTAGATATGGATTTTCCTAACTTCTTTGATGCCGAAGGAGATCTGAAAGAACAAAACATATGGAAGAGTGAATTGGCTAAGCTGTTACCAATGGCTCTTGATAGAGTAAACAACGAAGCAATGGTGATGGAAAATACACATGTACAATTAGAACAAATTTTCACTTTGGAGTTCGTTATGAAAGATATAATCACTAATGCTGATACATTTGCTAACCAAGAATATATTGAGCATCATTCCAAGGTCAACATGTTCATCATTCGTGCAACATAGGGATCAAAAGTATCATCGAAGTCACCCAGCATCAGATACATTATTATGGAGAGAGGACCTTGAACAGATCTTAAGTGATCATGGGTACCTTACGAAGATTAACAAACTATGGTGTATCGCTATTATTGTGGACTTCATTGTTGTCTTTGTTAATTGCAGTTGTTAAGGTTTTAGTTATGTTTTAAAAAATGTAAATGAAAAGTCACCATTTTAGATGTAATGGCTTGAAGCTTGTTGCTTCTCGTATATAAGGGAAACCAAGGCCAAGTTTTGAAAAGGATCATAATCATTGGAATCTAGTCATACTCATAGAATAGAACACAAACAAAAACTTCTAATATGAATTGTAATAACTTTTGAGGCAATCTAATGGAGAATAAAGTTTAATGTGGTGGCCTAATTTCTGGTGTTCAACTATTCTGTCAATATTAATTCATATATGTTATCTTGCTGTCTCCAGAGTGGTCTTGCTCTATTATTCAAATTAGGTGTATCAAACATATATTTAATTTGTCAAGATAGATTTGCCGCCTCTGTGTGATTTTCTTGATTGGTTTCCGTGAGAAGTGAATTCAAATCCTTTTAAGAGATTCATTTTAATTGGTTTCTTCCCAAAATTAAAATCCTTTTAAATCAATCATCTTAACTAGTTTCCTTTAAGCAAGAATTAAATCCTTTCAAATATCACAATAACCTAGGAAGATATCACTGGGATTTGTAAGAAGATCCCAATAACTGAAAAACTTGCACGCTTATACAAAGTATAGACATCCAAAAGTGCCAAGTAGTTAGAGTTAAGCCAAGAAAGAGGACCCACATATCATACACATGTTGACTCCATTCACCCAATAGGAATAGGCACTGATCACATTCATTACAAAACAATATTCTACAAAACCTTATCTACACATTCAAATTTCAAACATTAAGAGTAGGATTGCTATTAGTCACATATCTATCTTACATTTACATGCCATTAAGAGATATATTTCCGTATTCAAAAGTCACACAACCCTTAAATCTTCCTCTTTATCAAGGTATACCCGCCTAGGTCTAGCAGAGCCTGAAGTGCAGGGAGCTCTAACCATATTGGTTGACTCCGTTTGTTGGCCAAAACATTGTAAAACCTGACCATAGAGTCTGACATACTCTTAGGGTTTACAATATGTAATTTTGGGAACCAACAGGTGACATAATAAGGAAATACATAGTTAAGACATGTTTGTGAATAGATTCAGGCAAAGGTAAAGGCAAATAAGAGTGAATCCATTTTGCAAAAATCACAGTTGTTGCAGAAGGAATTTCCTAGCAATCACATTCATTGCAGAAGTCATTCTACAACAATCATGCAATTGCTACAAAAGTTTCTCCCCAAGAGTCATGTAGTTATTGCAAAAGTTGTTATACAATATTCACAATTATTGTTGAAGTTTTACAATAGTCACATAATTGCTCTAAAATTTATTAGTGACACAGTTGCTATAGAAGTTGTTCTCCGACAGTCACATAGTTCCTACAATAGTTGATATGTAGTAGTCACATAGTTTTTGCAAAAGTTATTCCACAACAGTTTTATAGTAGCCATAATGTGTAGTTTGAGAAAAGCAATGTTCTCATGAATCCTAGTGGATTTGGCTGGGTGTGTGGGAGAATACACGACTCTAGTTTGCATAAGCTTCATGTGCCCATTGAGTTTAATTTTGTAATAGATCCAAACAACATTGAGCATAATGATGAAATTGATAAGATCATAGAGAAGAAATAAAACTTGAACATTCTAGATGTGTCTCGAGAGCTTATTTTGTTGACATTATTTAAAATTTCTAGAAGGAATGATTGCAATTATCATAGAGAAAGGGACTCTCAAAAATCCTTTTATTCGTTTGACTCAAATTAATACAAATGATAAACTCTTATTTTTGATGAAGTCCAAAAAGATGTCTGGTTTCTCCCATTAGATTTGTAGCCACTAGCCATTATTATTAGTTCTAGTTAGCTCACCAATACAATATTTTCATCATTGTTAGAGTTGGAAGTGTCATAGCAATTTTAACACAAGAAGTGAAAGAAGACAAAGCCAATGCATAGGTGAAGAGCTAACTAGCATTATCTTGGAATCAACCTTTGAAATTAGCTTTTGTCGAATACATTAGGGTTTTTTTCTAGTGGAAGTGGTTTTGAATATAATAATAATAACAATAAAATGTTTGTAGCATGTTCAGTTTTGTAGTTTTATATAAAACCTAAATTTATCTAAAACCTCAATGTCTTGATAATTGGACAATGTGTACTAAGTGAATTTGGGACTTAGCTGCAAGGATAAGGTTTTCATGATTTTTGAACCCATATTTTTAACCAAGTCATTCAGTATCAAAGCTGGTTAGAATTCAGTTTGTGGATTTAGTTCAACCTATGTTGGATTGTAATTGGAGGGATTAAAAAAATATGTTGACATAAGTGTTAACATGCACCCTAGAAGAGCAATTTCTAGAGGTAGAGTAGGATATCACAAGTTGGTAGGAAGACTAGATGAGTTTGTGGACTTGCTAACAGTTATGCAAGTGAGGTTAGATGGTTTAGAAGAAGACAAGAGAAGAGGATGTGTGCAAAGAGATGATGTGAGTGATGTTGAAGAGGAAGCAAGAGGGGGTGGTGAGGAACATGACCAAGCCAATAAACTATAATTAGATGCATGAGAAGACAATCTTATTATAGGTATTACAAAGATTGGAAGATGAACTAAGATGAAAGGTCTATGTTTTTAGACACTTCAACCTTGAAGGAGTTGATTGATTAGCTCACAAAGATGAAAAAACACTTCAAGGTTGATGAGTGGTCAACCCAAGGAAATTTGTAGTGGCTTAGACTAAGTTTAAAAGCCATGCAACCCTATGGGTGAAATATGCACAAATCAAGAGAAATAAAAGGGGAAAAGAAAAGATTACCGATTGAGACAAGATGGTTGCTAAATTGAATGATTTTTTTCTTTTTTCTAAAGATTATCAACTGACTTGTTGAAGAAGCTAGAAAACTTGAGTCAAAGAGAGCTTTGTATGAAATAATAAATAGGAGAGTTCTACAAGCTAAACATATGATACAATTAGAATGAGGAAAACCAAGAAAAGGTTGCATGATATATAAATGGGCTGAGTGAACATACAAGATGAATTGTGTGGTTCAATAACACACCATGTAATAGGCTTCTCAACTTTCATTGAAGGATGAAAAAAAGTTATGTAGAAAACAACAAGGAGAGGTAAATTTTCTGAGGATGAGATCAATCAAATGCTAAAAGAGGACAATATAACCATGATGGAGAAGTGAGCACATCTAATGCTCAGAGTCATGCACAAGGAGGCAAGTCACACCCTTCAATAGGAAGAGGAAGATGAAGGCAATTTTCTTGAACATGTTTTAGGTGATGATAACTTGGACATAGGTCTTCCAAATTCCCTCAAGCACATAATGATTTCCTTAGGAAAAATAAAGCTAGCATGTGCTATATAAGCTCAAGAAGAATTACTTACATCACTTGAGCACATTGAAGACCTAAAATATGGAGATCTCACAATGAAGAGGGCACTCCTAAAACCAACAAAGGAAGATAAGGGATTGGTGCAAAGAAAGGGTCTTTTCAAACCATTTGTTAATCATGAGGCAAGCACTATAAGGTCATTATTGATAGTGTTAGCATGTATAATTTGGTGTCAAACAAAAAGGTAGATTAGCGTGGGTTAAATATGGTTACATATAAATTCATATAAGGTGTCATGGTTGCAAAAGGGGAGTCAAGTTTTGGTAAATAAATAATGTTTGGTCAATTTTTTGATTGGGTCATATAGAGATGAAGTTTGGTGTGATATGACACTCAATAATTTATACCATGTATTTTTGGGTAGATTGTGGCAATTTGATTGAAAGGCCATCTACGATGTTAAGGAAAATATCCACTCTTTGAGAAGAATGGGAAGAAGTACATTGTGAGCCCATGAAAGGACTAAGAGTAGAAAGTGAACGATATCTATATGGTACTAATTATTTTTGTGAGAAATAAAATTTAAAAGTGGTAAAGAAAAATAAAGCATGGTTTGCTTCGTTCTCAAGCCTATGCAAGTTGAGATAATATTTAAGTGAAGTGAAATTCCAATTCAAATAAAGGATTTGTTGAATTGGTATACAAAAATTATCTTCAAAGATCTACTAGAAGGATCAACACCAATAAGGATCATCATTTATCACATTGATTTTCTTTTAGGAGCTAGTTTTCTTAACAAGGTACATATAGGTTGATACAAATAGAGATTTAAGAAGTGACTAGACAAGTTGATGAGTTGTTAGAGAATGCTTGATAACAAAAAGCATGAGCCCATGCACATTTCTAATAGTGTTATCACTAAAGAAAGGTGGAAACCAATGGATACATATTAAATCAAGAGCGATGAATCAATTAATGATCAAGTACAACATGGTGCACACTTAGGAATTGCTTGATTTAAAATTTATATTGTTTTTTTAACCTTTTCTCA
Source organism: Sequoia sempervirens (assembly GCA_007258455.2). NCBI lineage: Eukaryota > Viridiplantae > Streptophyta > Pinopsida > Cupressales > Cupressaceae > Sequoia > Sequoia sempervirens. The sequence continues at coordinate 446,764 of VDFB02021503.1, read as the reverse complement.
ATAATATAAATGCCAATTAAACCTTCTTCTTATGAATAGTTTCCTATACTTTTGTGGATCCATCCTAGCTAGGATGCCATTGAGATTGTAGTCTCACCCATGAAATTCAAACCATATGTAATTTGTTGTGAAGTGTTTTTGATTTTCCAATCAACTCCTTTACACACCATTTTCTAATTTCATTGGATTTTTGCCTCTATTAGACCTTCCCTTCTTCCATTGAATACATCACTCTATCACTCATTCTTTCTTATAATTTTTAGCTTTCTATTTTTTTTTTGTATAGTATTGGAATTATCTACAACTTTGCTAATGGTTGGATCTTTTCTCAAATCTTGATGCAACACCTTCTTTGCTAGGTCTAAAATCCTCACAACCAACTTATCAAGTTCCTTTCTTTTACAAAATTTCTGATTGATCTGATAAATTTCCTTAAGATGTTTAGCTTCAACTTCTTTTCTACAACTTCTTTATTTATTGCCAACATGATAAATTTTCACCAAAACTAAAATAGTAGCTCCAACTTGTATCCTCTTGGCATTCATAATGCTTCCACTATGATTTTATCCAATCCATACACATAACACTACATACAATAGAAATCTTCTTAGATTTTATTATTTCTATAAATACTTCTTAGCACAATATACATTGGGATTATATAACACCATTTTCTTCTATTTGATTTCACATAAGGTTGAAATATACCACACACAAGCCTAATTGAGGTAGGCTCACAAGTAGTCCCAATATTTCTTCTCGTCTAGGCTATAGGTCTTGGTTGGATTTATAGAAGTACCAAATGATTTTGTATCTATCGAGATACAATTGTTCTAAATTTTTTGAAGTTGTACAATATGTTGGTTCCAAAAGTTGCACCCCCTCTCATCTTAGAAAAAATACTCAAGAACAAGTCAAAAGGGGACAATATATCTTAGACCAAGAGAAGGGTTCATAACAAGGAGATGACAACTAGAGGCCAATTATAGGATAAGGGAAATCCTCTTCTACTTCAAGCTCTGCAAAATCCAAGAGGGTGATCCTTGAGGTCTCATACAAGACAATTAATATGAAATGAAAAAATCATGATAGGTATTGAATAGCCATGATCTAATAGCATCCATAAATAGATCTCACTAATTAGTAGGTTAGATAGGTTTGCACATGTAATTGAAGATAGAGTCACCTAAGATGAATCCCCATATGATTTACATACACACATGCGTACCTTGCAATAACTTCCAACAAGGCTCAATTTTTTTTTACCAACCTTTAACTCACCTAACATTCAAGTTGCTTCACAAATCCATGAGAGAAAATAGGACAAACAACACACAACAAACAACAAAGTACGAAATAAAATGTATTTCAAATGGTTTTATGGGTGGAGTAGAGAGGAGAACCATTGTACATTGGTGCCTTGATCTAATGGGTGATTGAGTCACCATCTTGAATTTAACATCCACACAAGTGCAAGTTCAAACTAAATCTAAGCATGCATTAGACAATAACCTAGGCTCTATAACCCTCAAGTGTAGACCTATTAGTAACCAATGATGTTTCTAAATGCAATCATTGAATAATCCATGACCAAGCAAGAAAAACCTATATATCATGCAAAAGGGGAATTTAAATACATTTTGAGTAATTTTACAACCCTTGCATGGATTAACTATGATCCGAATTATGGAACCTGAAGACAATACTTGGCGTGTAACCTACAATATTGTATTGGTTTTGTATACAACAACAAACTCGAAAAGAGATGTATGCAACTCCATAATTGAATTATTTACTTTTAAAACTTGAATATTTACATAGAAAATGGAATTCCAACAGTCACCACATGGTGGGAAATTCGAAAATTCGAAAATACAGTAATGAAAATATGAATTTCCAAAAAACTATGAAATTATTTACCCCAACTTGGTGGGGTCATAACTTTCTACTCGGTGCTTAGAATTCAAATCCATTTACATCATTGGAAAAGTCTCCAAGAGTACTAACCCAGTTCCTGAAAATATAATGCCAAAATTTAATTTTAAGGCATTGAGCAAGTTTCAACCCCAAATTTTGCTCCAAAGACCTCCGAAAAAGCGATTTACTAGAACCTAGAAAATACTGAAAAAATCTCAAAATTTGGATTTTTGGTTTTTCTTAGTTCTATCACCTCTGGAGCATCCTCAAACTGATCTAGATAATTCCTCCCCCCTTGAGAGGTAATGGGCCCCATTGCATTCACTTGCTGAAATAGATGAGGAAATTGTATTTGAATTTGTTCCTTGGTTAACCACTTGCCTTGGTGAGAAAGTTGAGTAGCTTGAACCACGGTAGAGAGGAATCCACTGATTTCTAAGAGTCTTCACAATGAATTCAGTGACATGATCATGATGTAAGGGAGTAGTAGTATTTGGATTCAATTTTGTAGAATGAATGTGCTTAGTGGCCTGTGAAATGTCCAACAAAGGCAAAAAATAAGGTTTCAACAACTCCGCATTGAAAACTAGATGCATACCCAAAAATGGTGGCAAATTAAGCTTAAATGAATTTTCACCAACTTGCTTGATAATGATATATGGGCCATAGAAAAGGGGACAAAGCTTCCTATTGGGTCCTCAAAACCGCTCCTTTTGAAGATGCAGCCACACCTTGTCACCAATCTGAAATTGATGAGGAGTTCTATGTTTATCATGTCTATCCTTATACTTCTTACTACTGTGCTCCAAAATCTCGTGAACCTGTTGTTGTAGGTGTCTAATATTATCAATGAATCTTATTGCTTTATCTTTCTAATTCTCATCATTTGGAGGAGTTACAGGCTGTAGTATAGGTAGTTTTATATCCATAGGTGCCGATGGTTGATACCCAAGAAAAACCTCAAATGCATTGTGCCTTGTAGTGCTATGGAGTGCATGGTTGTAGCAATGTTGGACGTAGGGTAAACTCTCATTCCATGTGTGAGGATGCTTTGAATGATACATTCATAGGATGTGAATGATCATTCAATTTATCATCTCTGTCTATCCATTTGTTTGAGGATGAAATGTTGTAGATTTTGTCAACTTCATGTCCATCTTAGCCCATAGTGAGGACCAAAAATTGTTTATGAATCTACTATCCCAATAAAAAATAATGCTTTTTGGAAAACCAAAATGAACCCAAACATGCTTAAAAAATTGCTTGGTTGTCTCCTCTGCAAAAATTACCTTCTTACATGCCACCATAATAGCCATTTTTGGAAAACCTACCTACCACCACATAAACAAAATCATGACCTCGTATAGTAGTTGGAAGCCCAGACATAAAATCCATTGAAATTGACTTCCATGGTTTATCAAGGATAGGTAATGGTAAATATAGGCCCAATTTATGATTTGTAGGCTTTACAATTGCACAGGTTGCACAAGCTTGAATATATGAAATAATATCTTGTTTCTTTTTTGGCCAATAGAAATGCTTTTGAAGGACAACAATGGTCTTACTGATGCAAAAATGGCCTGCAACATGACTGTAGTGTGCCTCCCATATCATCTTTTTGCATTCTTCAATGGGAACACATATGTGACCAATATGACAAAGCATCCCATCTTGCAAGTGAAAATCAGGGACAAACTTTCCTTCTACCAATTTATTGTAAATATCAAAAAATTCAAAGTCATTACCATATAGCTAGGCCCAAGTTGCTATTTGGTGACCACATGACTCCAACACCATTGTCAAGGTTGCAATTGGGGGCCTGCTCAAATAATTTTCCACTTTGTTGCTACCCCCCTTTATATGATAGATGTTGAGGTGAAATTGTTGTAGATAAGTAGACCACCTTTGATGCCTATCATTCTGCAACTTCCCTTGTGTTTGCAAAAAATGAAGAGGTTTGTGATCCGTATGTATGATAGTCTCCTTTCCCAGAATGTAATGCTTCCATTGTTTGCAGGCCTGAACAATGACATACAACTCCTTGTCATATGTGGGGTATCAACACTATATTAGAAAAAGTATCACTATGGTAGGAAACTAGATGTCCATGTTGCATGATAACAATGCCAAGGGCATACTCAGATGCATCTATTTCTATTTCAAATGATTTTTGCAGGTTTGGGAGGACCAAAACTAGTGCTGAGAATAATCTTTGCTTCAATTCATCAAATGCTCATTGCTTTGCATTTGTCCAATGAAATTTTTCTTATGCTCCACCCCTTAGTGACTGATTTATAGGCTAAGATAAATCTGAGAAACCAATAACAAATCTGCAATAGAAATTTTCCAAACCCAAGAAACAACGATTTACTAGAACCTGGAAAAAAATTAAAAAATTTGGATTTTTGTTTTTTCTCAGTTTTGTTACCTCAAGAACATCCTCATATCGCTTTGGATCAAACTAAATCACATATCTCCAAATTATCATGTAACTTAAGAGGTGGACATTGGATGTTAACTCTTGAATAAGGCCAATCAATGATAGACATTCACGACAAAAAGGAATATTTGCAATGTATTCCTTTTTAAAAGATACAAAAAATGGAGACATGAGAGACAAATTAGGACACACAAGAGTTGATTCCTTAGACTAAATTGATTAGATTACACATCTTACAATAGGTTCAAACCCTCAAGTTGACACCAACCATCAAATTGATTACAATTTATTTGCTTGTTTATTTATCATTAAAGGTTTTGAAACAACCACATGGGAATATACTAAGGTGGATAATCACACCAAACCAATATTTACATGTCAAAATTAGCACACATCAACCAAGAAGGATATTAACCTCTCTACCAATGGGGAAATCACTATGGATTGTGGTTTGCTACTACAAAATATGGGAAGGAAAGAACTCTCCATACACACAAGTCAACAAATTTCTACCTACAAGCTTTCCACAACATATGACACACTTGTAAATTTCATAAATACCACCTTGAGCCATACCCAACTTATGCCTTACAATAAATGTAACAATCGACCAAGAGGCTGCATGTCTAGCTTGAAATCCATAACCATTACTTTGCACATGACTCAATAGTACTTGCAATGTAGGCCATCATTTTTCTCAATCATGTTGCCAAGGACAAAAAAAACCTTGTGGCTTACAATTACTCATCGCTACCAACTAAAGGAAGAAAACCCTACATTTAGGCACAACTAGGGAATGCGCATGATAGTGCAGAGAGAACACTACTACCAACAACAAACACCAACTTGGAGTTCATAGGGTGTGAACTTCATGCTATTACATTTGAGTTTTGGCTAAGATCCAAGGTTATGGTGATATTGGAGGAAAACAATATAGATCAATGGTCTTCATGCATCTAGATGTTGACCAATCGATACCCTATATTTTTCATAGCCAACATTATCACAAGGTAAAGAGAAGATCATTGCATTCCAAGTTTGAGAGTGGCCCCACAAAAAAAGAAATAGCACCATGATAAGCTACCATAGGCATATAAATACATTACCTACAAACATGAAATATAAATACTTGCATGATGAAGATACCTTCTTAGCACCAAGGTATGTTTAGATCATGTTTAGACAAAGATGGATCTTTAGGACTTAGACAAAACAATCCTTCACAGATGGCACATGTGTATAGGCACACCCCATACCTATAATGTAAATCATATATGTAGAGAGAAAGCACAAATTCATGATCAAAGAAATGTAACACACATTAGGGAAACATAGGATTTTAGGGGCATAAAAACATATCAAACTAACCATACAAAAATAGTTCCAACACAGTAGGACACAACCATAATTATTGTCTCTATTGCACACACAAACACAACTATGGTATATTTTAGTTCATGTTTGTATTTTTGAACATTTAAAGTAATTTTTCAATTTGAGTATTGGGATTCTATTGCAACTTTGTTATTTTTCAATTAGGTATGTTCTTTTTACCAATATCTTGTCTTTTAAGAATTTTAACCTCCATAACATAGTTATTTCAAACAATTTATTTTTAGTAAAGAAAATTAATAGTATTAATTAGATTCATTTTAGTTTATACTCTTGTTCTTCTTTTCTAAAGGAAAATAATCTAATTATTCTTTTAATTAATATAATTTAGAAAGGTTAAAACTATTTTATTTTCCACACTTTGTCCCATAATTCAAATAAATACCCTTTCATTTTTGTGAACTCAACTCTTAAACACCATTTAACTTCTTTTTTTCAAACTTTAAACTTTTTACCAAAATAAAAATAAAAATTTCTTCCTTTCTTTTTCTTACTAATGAGCCTTGACATTTGTCTCTTTCCATTTGTAGTAGTGCATGGATTAATCCCATTACATCTTCTCTTTCTCCTACTTCCGTTCCTCTTACTTCCCTTTGTAATTTACCTTCTAACCCTATAGACGTTCCTCTCTTCCCTACCACTTCTGATGATGAATTTGACCATGAGGCTTTCTTAGCCCTAGTCGAGTGTACATAACTTTAGCATATTTTTGACCTCTTATATATCTTATAACAACATATAGGATCCCTTGATGATGGTGCCAACCCTTCTTCCCTCATTGCCTTGTATGGTCTATTCATTTCTCATCTTGAGGGTTTTGGTCTATGAATATTGAAGGTAATCACTAAGGAAATAGAGATTCAGAGAGAAAATGGCATAATTCATAGTTTGGGCATTTGATTTTTTCTCATGAAAGCCATAGATTAGTTTCATAGACTAGGACAAGTAATGGTAAATTAAACATTGATGATAGAGGGAAAGAGAGGAAAAGAGGAAATGGAAGAGATCAAGTAAATAAAGAAGCTTTGATAAAGAACAAGCATGGGATCACGATCCCAAGCACCTACAAGTATTCGTGAGTTTCTAACTCATGGAAAATTTTGCTCGTGAGTTTCTAACTCATGGAAAATTTTGCTTACATGAAATTTCTAATGTAGGAGCATCCAAGTCCACAAGAAATCTTACACCACCCAACAAATATTTTAGTTTAGTTTTGGTGGTTTTGTATTTTCCTATTTTGTTAGTTTTTGGGTTATTGTCTCAGGAATATTTTCAATTTCAATTTGGGTTAAATTAATGATACCACCTTGTAGAAGATCATAATGATTATTTGTAGTTTAAATTTTGTGAAGATTAGGGGAAAATGGATAATTTTTGCTTTGCAAGTTTTTGGTTTGCTACTGAACCTTTATTAAGATTTGCTATTGAACTGACCCATTTACAACTGGTTCTAACACATTTTCTCGCATGACTGACATCAATTAGTTTTTTTGCATTTGTGGGAATCTTGAGGTCAACTATATTTTTGGAGATATCTTTCCCATCTGATTCTTTCAATAATTTAACTTCCAACTGGTTCATGGATATCTCATGACCATCAATATTTGTGTGTAAACTCAAGTGAATTGAATATTTAAAGTTTATTCAAATGAGTCAGATGAATAGTTTTGATGATGAAATCACCATGATGTAAGAACAAGGACAAGGGTATAAGAATGATGTAATGATGATGTAACCATATATAGACTACTTACTACTATAGCCCAATTGAACATTGCAAACTTCCACTTGCTACTGGTTTGTGAAACTTCCACTTGTTATTTGTTTGTGAAACTTCCACTTTCTATTAATTTATGAAACTTCCACTTGCTACTAGTTTATAGAAATTCAACTTGCTATTGGATTTTATTCATTTTTATAATGAATCCATTGTTGTAATTGCTAGAATTCGAATAAGTTCAATTTCCTAATAGCCTAAGGAATAAAATGGAGATCGGTATATGTTGGGAGGGATATTTTTGGAGGGGGGAAATCTTTTGACAAGTTTGAGAAAGGTGATTGATGTTAGATTGATTTATTTCTACTCTTAGTAATAAATTTTTGTTGCTTGAAGATAATAAGAATTTGAAGTTGTTTGTTCTATGGATATTTTTCTATCAATTATTGTATTGGCTATGTGATTGGGTTATCTAATTAGATTCCTTGATCTCAACTACATCACAAGGAAAGGGACTATTAAGAACAATAGGCATGATTAATTGATAAATTTTGATATATATCAGTTACAAGTTTTAGTAGGATTCCCACACTAGAAATTCAATAGTTTACTTGTTTCTCTAAAATCCTTAACCTCTTTAAAATAGCTTCTAATAATTCATTAAATAAACCTTTTTAGGTTCCTGGATTGATCATTATCAAATAATTTGACTAAGAGAAAATATAATGATGCAGGAGCATCCAGGCTGTAAGAGTAATCTTGCATCCCAAAAAAAATGTTTCTATTTTTAGTAAGTTTCAAGGGCTAAAAATGGTAGGATTACTTACAATTTTTATTTTTAGTAAGTTTGCATTTGTGCATGTATAAACATGAAATATTACATTGGGCTATAAAATGGTAAACTAAAGACAATGGTGAAGAAATCACTTCAATACCATTTTTCATTTGTGAGATATTAATTTTTGTTTTAAAACAAACGGTTTGTCAATCTGACACCTAAGTCAAAAGTTATGGCTCCCGGAAGGTGGACTAAATTTAGGATTTTTCTAAATTAAAAAAAGGGTAACTAAATCAATTGGGTGCCAAAAATAGAAGTGACAGTTCATTGGAAAGTGAAAATGTCTTATAAAGTGGTTACAAAGGAAAAGGGATTCATTTTGGATGAGAAGATAGACAAAATTTTGGCTTTTCATCACAAAACAAAGGTTGGGGTTTTAGTGGCCATAAGTGCCATATGTAGAATTGCATGTCTGTTTCTGCATGTATTTTTAGTCCAAATTTTCGTAATAGCAACCTTGTAACCATATAGTTTTATTGCATTTGATTCTATGTATGTAGATGCTCTATGAGAATATAATAAAGTTGCATGTTTTTTTGTTCTTGAGTATTATTTTCTGTGTACAAAGTGTGTTTGAGGGAGAGTCTCCCTTCATTATATAATTCTTAGGATCAAATCCCTAACTTCTCACTGCTTAAATGCATTATTAACTAGAGAAGGAACTACATGACAAAAGCATAAAATTCCATGTAAAATAGAGGTAATATTTAATATTTATTATTTAATTTACAGTTATTTCCTCAAGAACTACATTTGAAACCAATCTAATTCCTTCATGATTTGATTGTAATTAGGGGTAGTTGTGTACTAGACCTTTCTTCTCTTGATTGTGAGTCTTTCTAACTAAATTGATCGCTTCCCTGATCTCTAGTATCCTTTCTTAGGAAATGTTAAAATTCCCTTTGATCCTAATCAAGTCATCAATTAATTCCTTGGTGAATTTCTCTCTCATGATCCCAAAAAAAAATTGAAAATGACACTAGGAGAAAAAATTTATTAGCATCCTCCCAAAAATTAAATGGATAGCCTCAAGTAACCCTTCTCATGATTAGTTTGTGCTTGCATGCTTTCAATATCTTTATTCTATGCTTAGTGACATTGAGACATTCTATATGCACCTTTTTGTTATCACCTAACAATACATTCTTTTATTGCAGCTCTTCAAATGATACCATAGCCATGTTATTCAACAAAGTAAAGTAGTCCTACAATTAGATGACTTTTTGATCTAGCAATTCTTCAAATTTGGTCATTGCATTGGCCTCATTGCTCACCTTATGGTATAATTATATTACCTCCCTTGTAAACCTACTTCCTTGTCCTTCCAATGAGTTTATCCAGTTATTAGTATCACTAACAACTCCACCCACATCTTGCTTGTGCTTACTTGGCCAAGTAATTTCAAAATCATTGGTGTAGGTGAACTTGCATCAATGGGACCAATCAAGTAGCTTATACAAGCCTTCAACTCACTGAATTGAGCTCTAAGTTCTCTCTTGGTTTTAATATCTTTGTCCATCCTATTGAGGATATAAGATATTTAATTAGTAAGAGGATTCCCTTCTTCTTCCCTATTCTTGTGTCCTAGGTGAACTATTTGCACTTGATAATCTTTAGGTTACATATATTGCTCATCCTTGTCTACAAAGGGAGTGGAAACTTATGCAAATATAGCCCCCTATGCATCTATTACAATTTTTGATAGTGTCCTAGATTTATTTTTATTTGGTTTATCTTTGAACACCTCTATCAATTTAGATAAATTATCTATTCTAGATTTTTATATTCTTTTCACCTTTTCTAAACATTAGCATTTAACCACATTAGTATACTAGTACCTTTAGAATTTTCATCCGATTTAGCTCTAGGAAAAGGTGAAATAATCATTCTCTATTATAGTGGTTCTATCTTTCTTTCAATTCCACTTGTGGGTAATGATCATAGAATTTAGTTTCACCTAGTTGTAGAGTGTCTACTTTGTTTAGTCTTATAAAGTTGGATTGAAAATCTAAAAGGTTTACCTTGAAGCTTTTCATTCTAATTCCCTAGGTAATCGTATCAATAAAGGTAATATAAAATTCATACTTAAAACTTGTGATCCTGAGGATATCAGTAACTGGTAGCAGATCATTATCCTCAATGTTTCGTACAAAATAATTGCCAAAGCCCTTGTTTTGAAAATTCACCATCTTTTTCCTTAGATTGTGTACCTTGAACAAACTAGTTTTATTAAATCTAGGTTCATCTTGGACAACATAATTTCTATCTAGGAAGGCATGGAGTGGGCGAGACACTCTAATCAAAAGGTAATTTTTCTCAAAATTGATTTTTCCAAAGCTTATGATCGCATAGAATGGTCCTTCATTTTAGCTATGTTTTATGTGCTGGGATTTGGCCCAAATTTCATCCAGTCTGTGAAAATGTTGTTCTCGAAGCTTCAACTTGCATCACCATTAATGGCTTCTAGTCCCAATCCTTTGGTTTGTTTCGCTCCATTCGTCAAGGCTTCCCGCTTGCCCCCTCATTTTATGTGCTGGTTGCTAAGGGGTTTGGCTATATTCTTTCTCATTCCATTTCCCAAGGGCTTGTTCACAGGATCTCCTTGCCTAATTTTCCAGCTCAGGTGATCAATGGTCACTTTGTTGACCCCTTTGACATTAGTTTTGGCATTGATGTCGAGGGTTGTTTTGACATTTACAGTATTGGCATTGATTGAAGGGATTATGAGACAACATTGTGACATTCACTGTATATGGAAGACATGGTCAGATTGGTTTGGCACACATTCAGGTAACATATTTTTGACAATATGGATTTTGTTTTGATTGATTGAAGCATATTGGCATTGGTCTATATATATACTTTGGTATCATTAAGCACATGTTTTATTAAAAAATCACAAGGCATTATGGTGCTTGATTTAGTGGACCAACATACTTTGTTGCACATTATGAGGTTTATTAGTGGCATGCAAATAAAGTTTAACACCAACACAAGGCATACATTATAATGTTTTTATTCATCATTGAAATGGCATACCTTGAAGGATTATCTTTGCATTAAGAATGATGTTCACATTATTGAATTTGATAAGAGCATGTTTTTTGGGCTCATTATTACACATACTATAGTGTTTTTGGCGTAGTCACGGTAGGAGGGTCCTCAAAGAGAACAATCTCGACCATGCAGCAAGAGTAACACAAAAAAAGCAATACAAAATATGGAGGCAAATGCAGGTTAGAAGATTCTCATTAACATAAATTTTGATTACAAATAGTCGACAACATCTAGGCTTACAGATCTGGGCTCATAGGCCTGATACAACATGTTCAAAATATCATATTCCTATATGCTCCTTAATGTGAGCTGAAATATAACATCTCAAGTCTAATAATCATCTGAATTTTGACTGACTTCCTTTCTAATGATCTATTACAATGATTTATATCACATTCGGAGATCTAGAATCATCCGCATCGGCCAAAGATTATTACAATCTCCAATGAAAGAAAATGTAACGTGTGCATGAACATGTCAGCCTCAAATTTGAATTACTCCTCGGTGAATGCATAGGATGAAGTGTGGACCTATAATTAATGTCAAGGAAACTCCACAAAATAATTCAAAACACACCATAAGGATCCGCAAGTTATGGGAATGATCCACAAGTGATCGAACTAGCCGTTAGGTTTTGAAATTATTCCGGTGCCGGTTCAAGAAACTGCCGTCAAATCCAGAAGCGATAACTTTCCGGAAAAATATCCAATCGCGCTCAAATCTTGGAATAAGGAAAATGAACATGTCCACGATGTACACATAGATCCATAGGGTTTGGTGAGAAAATATGATGAATCCACCAACTTGAACTAAACAGGAACTGAACAAGAACAAAAATTGAAAGAAAATATTTTTGGTTGATGCAAGATTACCAAGAACCAAGGATGCTCCTGCATTAGTTTCACTCATTATTGTGAAGAATGCTCTCAAGTTTGTTTATGAAGCCTGGACAGTGATTAGGGTTCAACATTATCATTGTATTGGTGACTTGACAAAGCTCACGGTGGTGGTATTGCGGCGGCAAAGCATTTGTTTTCAGGGAGTGAGTTTGTGGTTTCAATTTATTTTTGGTGTTGTCGGCTACCATACGTAGTTTGAATCAAGATCAAACTGGTAACATATTTCATTGAACCATTGTTTATTTGTTTGCTTACTATTGTGTTAGTCGACCTTGCTAGGACATATTCATACATTATTGTGTCATTGCTTTCTGTTTGTAAATGCAAAGGGTTTATATTGTTGTCGAGGTTTTTGATATTTATTGATCTGTGTTTATCAACCTTGTTAAGTCTTGCATACTCTCATTGTGTTTTGGTATTGGGAACACATGTAAGTTTAGTGTCTAATCTTATGTATACCCTATTGCTAGGGCACGGGCTCTCAAAATTTACTGCTGTTTCTAAAGTTTTTGTAAGGGCTGTGTGTTTCATTGGATATTGTCTAGGGCATGGTTTTGTCACAAATACATTGCTATTTGTAAAGTGTAAACTAAAGTTTATTGACTGCATTGGTGTGGGGTATTTTGTGTAGTTTGCATACCTTGGTTTAGACACAATTTTGATCATATACAAGTCTGTGTTACATATGTTTAAAGTGCACAATGTTTATTTTATCAACATTAGTTTAAGTGGCTGGAAATGCTACTCCACAGTGTTATTTGAAAACAATTATGGATGGTTATGTTGGTGGTCTATTAAAGAGAAGTCATACAGTGAATCGACATGGACAATTATGAAAAATCTTCTAAAGGTTTCATTTGTTAGTTTATTTTGATGATAGATGGTGGCATTGTATACATTATTGATTGCTTATTTAAACAATGATTTATCATTGTTTGATGTTCGGTGCTTTCACAGAGTTATCATGCTGAATGTATAAACATAATTTTGTAAAGAAGTTTTGCAAGTAATGTGTAAAATAGATTGTATAAACTGATATATTTTATATTTTAAAGATTCCAAATGAATGTGTGTTTAGGATATGGATGCATTAGATTGGAAGGGAAAAATGTTATGCAGTGAAACAAAGAAACCCTCTATAATGTATTTTCTTCATGTTTGAAAATTATGTTGTAAGGTCATGTCAGTGAGACAAATATTGACCTTTTCCAGTGAGGCATCTTGTAACTAGTGAGGTTCTGTGGCCAGTGAGGCATTTTATGTAGCTAGTGAGGCTTTTCCAGTGAGGCATAAATTGTAGCTAGTGAGGCATTTTGATTAAGCTAGCGAGACAATTCTGAGTGGTTTTTCTACCCCATGAGGGTTTTCCACTCCTGAAATTTATTGTGTCATGGTTTTAGTTATTGTGTGATTTACTTATCATTCATGTCTAAGCATTCTGTATTGATTACTGTTCGGTATTTAGATTCTTACATTGTTGAAGCATGCCAAACTGATTAAGTGTAGTCAACATCATTATTTCCGTTTACAATTTTTTTGAAAGAAAGTAAATTAAAGTTTTGAAATCTACAACATTGATTCACCCCCCCTCTTAGTGTTGTTTGTACTCCAACAAACTTTTTCGATGATTCCTTCCTTACCTTGTTGGAAGAAGAAAATAATGTCAAAGCTGCTTTTGGTTGTCTAGAGACCTTTTGCTTGGCCTCTGGTTTTTCCATTCAATAGCATAAAACCTTGTGTTATAGACAATTTGTTCTTCCCAGTCCTCTTTGGATTCAATAATATGGGTGGAAGTGGGTTTCTCATGGCAAAATATTTCAATTTCTTGGCATCCCTTTCACCTTTTAGGCCTCTTCTGTTGATCTCTGACAAGTAGTTCTATCTCAGATTGAACATAAATTAGCTTTCTAGGTTACTGAGCTGCTCTCTTTGGTTGGTAAATTTTAGGTGTGCTCCAAAATATTAGCAACAACTCATGTGTATTACTCCTCATGCTGGGTCCCTTCCAATGCCTCTTATGCTAAGCTAGAAAAATTATTCACAAATTTTCTTTAAGCCTCTTTTGAGACTCACAAAGGCTTTCACCGCGTTGCTTGGGAGTTTTTTATCCTCCCTAGAGATTTTGGTGGGATTGGCCTTCTTTCCACTTAGCGACAAGGGATTTCTCTTTGTGTCAAGTGGATTATCTGAGCTTTTACTGGCAATGAGTCCTAAAAAATCCACCTCAGGAATTGTATTGAAGTGGGTTATATTGCCCACAAAACTTCTTGGAAGGGAATTGACTTTTAAATCGTTCTTGTTATGAGGGAGCTAGTTTAGATTTTGGGCACCTTTGTTGCCAAAAGCATTTGGTGTGCCTAGGAGGCGATCAAGCCCTGGATCTACCAGATTGAGACTAGATTTCATGACAGGCTCTCATTCAATTAGTAGAATATTTGGTGGTCTCCTCTTTTTTCCAGTGAAGGTCGGCCATTGGCCAAGCTTCCTTAGCTTAAGGCCCTTAGATTCCACAAGAAGGGTATCCAGACCCTTCAAGATTTATTTCATAGACCCACCATGAGTATTTTGTCATGGGAAGCTTTTCTTGCCCAGTGTGGTTTTCAAAACCATGACTGTGAAACTTACGAAATTCTGGTGAGTGCCATTCCGACTGACTTGCTTCATAAGGTGGGTGTTCATTCCACCAAGCCCTAGTGGAAAGACTAGAAATGGTATCCAGAAACCCATTTCAGAATTTACAAGCCTCAACTTGGTTATCAATGGCTTTCACCTCATTTTCCCATGATCAACAACCTGAACCAGAGATGACACCTCCAGTCCTCGGTGTCTATTTGGTGCAAAATATTTTCTACTACATGGTTTGCAAGTATTGAGCCAAAGCTCACCCACTTTTCTTGGTGTATTCTTTTCCAAGCCTTACCAGTGGGGTCTCGACTTTCTCACTTGGGGGTCTAAGACCCTCATTTCCCTTTTTTTGGGTAGGTCAAGTTGTTTAAGCATCTCTTTTGGCTTTGTACCAGAGTTCAACAATTATGGAATTGGATTCATGACTTCTTTTGGCCCTTCCAACTGGATCCCTTTTCCTAGCATATGGTTTTGCTAGGGGACACTCCTAGGCTCCCTACAAAGTATACTTAGATTTGAAAGACTTTTAGGGTGGAAATCCTCTTCAATATTTGGAAAGATAGAAATACTTGCATATTTTCTCATAGCCAGATTGATAAATTTGTTTCTTTATATTCTAAAGCTATTATTTTCTCTAATGTTCTTTTGCAGATTCAAGTGCAAGAAAACAAAGTTGCATTTGAAGTTTCTCACCTTCAGGAGCTTTTGGACCACTGGGTCAATGCCCCTTGCACTGTGGCTTGCGTGCCTCCCTCTCCCACTTCCTTTGAAATAACCCATTCAAAATTATTACTTAATTAATATTATTGTAAATGACACATGAATATACTCTAAATTAAAAAGACATATCTAGAAGCTAAAGCCAATCATAGCTACACATGTCCATTTAAAATGAGTCAAAGATTCTTATATTCACTTCACAAGTCAATTTACAATATTAAGTTTGACTTGGATCCTAAGGCCACAAAGTCATTACATTATACACATTACATCAAGTACACAAAAATGATTTACATCAAGTTACATCTTAGACTATAATAGTCTTGTGAACAAATAAGGTTCTCCTTTGATGCTCACCTCCACTGGTGGATGAGAATATGGTTGAAGCGCTTTACCGCCCAACCATGAAGCTTATGCTTCCTCGAAATTCTTCCGACTTGAAGAATGCCTGACCCTGCACAAAAAGTTTAGCAAGAGAACAATTTGCAAGGTGGAATCTGGTGCGTGCCCGCACATCAACATGCAATTTCTATCCACAAGTTAGAAAATAAAGTGCAAGATCTATGCTAGGAATGGAAGAGAGTGAAATCACATAGTTCATTCATACATACATAATGAACTATATTGCTTGGCCAAGCATAATAAGTGTGTTGCAACAACAACAAATGATAGGTTATGGTAAAGCAAACCTATACTCTCTGAACTCCATTTCAGCACCCATCCCGGAAGGTAACTTTCTACTATAACGATTATCTACCCTCTAGCAGCAACTACCCATAGGTGCTCTAGTCAACTAAGGTATCACTGTTTTGTTCAAGTATTTAAAACATTCTTTCACAAATGTCTTCAAAAGAAGAAATAGAATACTAAATTATACTCTAAATTGAAATCAAATTTATGATTCACAGAGTAATACAACACTCAGTCATATCTTTCTTATGAATATTTTCTACTTATCATCTTAAGCATTTTCCTTTTAAAATGTACTAAAAACAAAAGAAGGTATATCACAAGTATGTGTATGTACATAGACGAAGTCTATGCGCATACACACATATGTTCCTACTTATGATAAAGTTTGTGCATACATTCTAAAATAATCATTAATTCATATTGCAATCTTAAAATAGTATTCCATTTGACATATCTTTGTCAAAAAAACAAGAAATCAGATCAAGTCTATGTTAACAGTTTCATACATACTGTTATTGCATTCTTCAACTGTGATATTCTATCATTGCTGTTTTTCATAAGAACATTCATCGTCTTAACAAAACAAGTACCGTTTCCTACTAAATAATCATAAAACTAGCTGTTTACATATGGACATTCATTGTTTGAACAGGTCAAGTATTGTTTCTTACTAAACATTCATAAAACAAGCTGTTTACATATGAAAATTCATTGTTTGAACAGGCTAAGTACTGTTTCCTACTAAATAATCATAAAACAAGCTGTTTACATATTAAATAGTTTATTGAGAAAGGATAACTTTTGACAGAACAATGTCATTTGCAAAAGAATAACCACCGTTTACATCAACATATTATTGTTTCAGACTAAATAGTTACACTTAAAAACAAGAAAACTGTCATTTTCTATGTTTGTTGATCTCAAGCTACTTACATGCTAAAGGATCATTTACAAGTAATTGTTCTCTGTTTAGCAACATAATGGATTTTCCACTATGATATGAAAATAAACAACCAAATAGCCCTGTTTCTTACATAAGGACTTTCATTATTGGAAATTCAATAAGCAACTTAATAGTATAAAGAAATATATGTTTGATATGCTTGTTGATGGAATACTTGAGCTAATACTTTAGTAAATGAATGCTTTGAAACTTTAGTTTTAGACAATACTCATGCCTTTTTAGGTTGCAATAGACTATGGTTGCTTTGGGTTCAACCCATTTCAATGGTCAGGTGGTATCTTTCTTAACCTCAAAAAAAAATTTACATTTGATATTTTCCCTTATGGGCATTCTGGCTTATGCCAAACACATGCAACAATATACATCATGTAGACTCAAATCTGAGTGTTATTCAAGAAAATTAATCCTATCGATAATGAGGATCGATTCCTTACAAGGATACAATGAAGCCCAAACTTATACATTTTATTGGTTCTTAAAATCGAGGGGCATTCCTCTTTATGCAATTATGGTTTCCACATTATTCAACAATGAACATTTTTCCCCTTGTCATTATCGGCCTAGCGATAATGGAAGGTGACATGTTTGAAAATGAAACACAGTCAATACATTTAAAGATACTACAAAGGATTATATCCTCTCTGTAGGTTCAGTATGTGAACCTCTACATAATTCAGACATAAAAGGGTACACATCGATCATGACAAGATTTTCTAATAGCCATGATGTGGCTTACATTACCATGTAAACTAACATAATAGTCGCATCTTAAGGGGATTCGGTGACTCGGTTAGCATAGAAAACTAGCCGATAAAGCTCCATTCTAAGACTAAGCAAGTGTAGGCTGTAGGCCATGCGATCCCAGAGGGTGGTCACTAAATGTTACCATCGACTTAAGCCGAAACACAAACATAAAACTATACATGATACTATGCTATCATTTTTCCATTGAATGCAGTAACAATCACAAGCTTAGCATGGAAATAAAGATAGTGTAATCAATATTGATTCAAAAGAAACCAAATTACCTCTCTAGTTGAGCCCTTTTGGATGAGGCTTTCCTCTAATTTTTCCACCCTTGCGTACTCTACACTGATTTTTCCTTGCTGTTGTTGATTCTTTCCCAAATCGCTTCCCTCTTTTCTTCCACTATTGTTCATACTAAAATGGTAACCACACCTTTTGCATGCGACTAGGTGCTTTCATTATGGCTTTTCCCTACCATAGCTGCTGACCTTCAAATTGAATATTGTCTTTATGATTTCGATAGGCCACATCCATTGTGCAACTTCCTTATGATTTTTCATTGATTTCCCAGTCTGATTCATAATGTATCAATTATCAATTTTAAATTTAAAGATGAATTTGAATATGCATGCTTATGTATGTTTACATATGTAATAATATATATATGTAATATATATACATATGTATCTATATACTTATATAGTTGTATATCTATATGCATTTAAATGATTTCATTCACATTTACTATGTATTGGAATAATGTATATATATCTATATATATTGATATATATATGTATATATATATGTATGTGTTTGATTTACATACACGTATATATATATATACACAATCACATACAAGTTTCTTGTTTTGAAATGGCTTATAGGTTCCATACATTATCATTTAAGGTAAGGAGCTTGAATTTTCATTTCGAGCATCTTTATATATATATTTCTACACTAAAGAAAATAATTTTCTTTACAAATGCTCGTTTCTGTTTCCTTCAAATCACAAAGTTTTGAATAGACAATTTAATCTACAAACCATTCATTTTCAAGCACTGAAACAATTCAAATCAGGAATTTTCGTTCTCTTATATATGCAAATCAGTTCAAATGTAAGTCTTCATGCCATTTGTGGTGTGTGCACCTAGATTCCAACTAGTTTACTGTTTGATCCGGATAAACAATCCTACTTCTACCGTGTTCTCGTCCTTCAACCTGTCACCTACAACTGCACACAATTGCACTTGCAAATTGATCAGTAATGTTCAATTCTTAATTATATATAAAATAATTTTCAAAAATTCACAAAGTCAACATCAATCAACTTCTTTCATTCAATTTTTGAATATTCTAGAATCTCCATTCAATATTTAATTGAATTTCTTCAATAATTTGATTTACCATATTATGATAAATATGCAATAAAATTGGGTTATGATATCCTCCTAGCGCCACTCACCTTCATGAGGCTGGTGGCGAAGTGGCTCTGCTAGGGATTTTCATCCCCGTTCTCAACCTCATCCTCATCATGGCTATTGCCCTCATAGGAAGTCACCCTCTCCTCCTCCACGGGATGACCTAGGGTGGCATTTTGGAGGAGCGGCGGGGGGTGGAAGCAGAGCTTCTGGGTGGCCTTTTGGTGATGCTCGTGGAGGCGGTTATGGTTGGCCCATTGATACTTCTAAGTGGCTCCCGCATTTGGACTTCAAAATTTCACCTTGCCGTGAAGATAAAGATAAAGAAACTGAGAAAGATGACGATGGTCGGGATCCTCCCGACGTCACTCCAGACCCCTCGCTATTTAATGGGGAAAACCGGATGATAGGGACCTGCCACCCTCTATTGGCACTGCTATGGCCGCTTAATGGCCTTTTTTATTTGCTATTTTTGTAATGTTTCCTAATTTTTGGGCATGGCCCAAGACTCTTTGATTTTCTGGGCTTTTCCCATGTGACTCTCGGGGTGTGCCTTCTTACAACCAACCTTTTTTTGTGAATATGTGTATATTTATCTTTTATCAATATAGATAGACACCTATTTATAAAAGAAATCCAAAAGGCATAACAAGTAAGAGTTTATATGGAATTTTCTAGTTTCTAGCATTGTTGATAACTTATCATGCCATATATCACTAATGTGAGTAGCCTAATTTGTTCTTTTATCACTATAAATTTTAAGGATAAAATAACACATCTAGGGGTAGAATTCCCATGAATTAGGAAATACAAACACCTTTCTTAGTAAAGTGATAGAATCTTTTGTCTCTAAAAGTTCACTCTTGTGGAGGACTTTAGCCATCTTGATGGTTGATTTTCTCTTATGTTGCAGAAGGGTGTCATTCAAAAAGTTAACTTCTTGGGTAGTGTGGTTCTCATAGCATCTAAGGGAAACATTCATACTAATTTTATTATATTTGGCATAAATAGGAAGTCCAAATTCTCTCTCAATTACTTCAAATTAATATATTATATAGTTTGTCTTGTAGGGCCAAACACCTTTCTCTTTTGTTTATTATATGTGTTTTGTTAGAAATTGATAGGTTGTCATTGATGTTAACAGATAATGGAATTCTGTTGATTTCTAGTATTTTGCTACTCTGGTTATGTGAAGGCACTTGGGAGATATGAATGACAATATTCTATTATGCAGACCTTAGTGATTTTTCCTCCTGCACTCTGTTGTGGGAGATTCTGCATTTTCTCATAATTAATTATCATACCGTGCGGTGTCGAAGATAAGTAGTTTGATGTCATCCAAGGGAGAATTCAATGAGTTAACAAGTTTTTGTGTTGCACATTTTATGGAGTGTACATATGTTTGGAGTTTTGGTTTATCTCTGGTTGACTTAACTACATATTAATATTAAAGGATCTATCTTAAGTCCATGCCGACAAAGTTAGTTTTTTAATTAAGGTTTCTCTAATTAGGCCAACATAATTAAGAAACATGGATACACATGTATATATGTAATACATTATTTGGTGGATGTGTGTGGTGAAAAAGAGAGGAAGAGAGAAGAATGTTTGCATAGTAGAAGTTGAAAATGAATATGTGCGAATTGTATAGATGAGCAACTGAGTGAGTTACTCAAGCATTGTGCTTCACCGGAATTGAACTCCAACATAGGGAAGGTACATTCTTCATTAGTTCACACTTGTGGAAGTGATCCATACACTTTTGTATCTTGGTGGTTAGCCATCTTTTTGTATTCAGGCTGTGAGCCTTTCAAGGACAGCGAGTCCTGGTAGTGAGTCATGTAATATTCTATATTCGGATATATTATATCATGAGCTAATCCTCACCGTGGCTTTTCCTATTTTGGGTTTTCTACGTCAAAATTTTGGTGTTCATGTGTGTTGATGTTTTTTCTTGATTTCATGTCTTTCTCTAGTAATTCAGTCAGATTTGTGATAATGCTTAGATGGATTTTATGCGAATGGTTTTATGGAATATTGATTCACCCCCTCTTAGTATTCCAGATGTTCAACAATTGGTATAAGAGCTTGGTTCCTTTGAAGAAGCCTAACAACTTGACGATGGTCCTAGAATGTGATTATAAGAATTTTTTTCCTCTAAAAGTGGTCTCTGCTAGACACTCAAAAGAAAATGAAGATCTGAAGAGTAAGTTGAGGGAAGCGAATGATTGTATCAAGGATCTAAGGAGAAGATATGAACATTCCTGTGTTCAACTAAAAGGAGAGCATGATGATATCACCAGACTACTTCATCAATTGGAAGAAAAGAAAAGGATTGAAGATTGCCAAAAAGTTGAAATTCAAAGGAAGATAGATGAATGTATAAAGCTTAAGCAAGAAATGGAAATTTTGAGATCAGATTTGGAAAAGGAAAAAAAACTTGAGGATAAATTCAAGAAAAGCACTACAAAGCTTAATGAGTTGATTGATTCTCAAAGACCTGTAATGGATACAAGAGGCTTAGGGTTTGAAGAACAAAATTCAGAGATAAAGCAACCTCTGGATAAGAAGACTCTGTGCAAAGATGGAAAAATCAAGGACTTAAGAAGCTATACTGGAAGGACTCCCATTAGACAACCTAATGCTCAAAGGTACTTATCTTTTAATGATGTTTGCTATTATTGCAATAAGTTTGGACATAGGGAAAAAGATTGCAAAATTAAAGCGAAGCAGAATGATGAAATCAAGAGAAATCAGAATTCATATAAGATAATTTATTCATTTAAAGGTCACTGTTATCTTTGCAATTCAATTGCACATAAAGCTAACCAGTGTAAATATGGATTGAATAAGAGAAATTTTGGATGGAATAATGTTGTTTGCTTTAATTTTAGCAATCCAAAACATATTAGAAGCAAAAAATTGAGAGGTAACAATCTGACAAAAGGATATGAATCAGTCATCAAGGTTGACCTGGTAGAAGTTAAGAAATAGATGGAGAGAATATGGAGAAAAGAAGGAGAATCCAAAAATCAAGCAAAACTAGAAGCATTTGTTTCTGTGTCGTCTTCCGGTGCAAATACATCACTCAAAAATTAATTCAAAACTTGGCTAAGGGGGAGCATTAATCAAAAATTTTATCAACCCCTCCTTTGATGTCATATCACCATAGAAGTACATTTATTAAGGTTATGAACTCAAGAATTCATGTGAAAGGAATTTGCAGTCACACATGTGTGAAGAATGTATTTAGCAAAATTTGAAAGGATGGAAGCTTTAACGAATTTTGAGGTGATCTACTTGTGATCTGAAGCATTAATTGCAAAAGCAATTGGGATGAAAGGAATAAATTTAGATATGTTTAGGAAAATGCATTCGATGAGAAGAATTTGTGCAAGAAGAAGTGTGAAGAGGAAGCTTGAAGAAACCAGAGCAATTTTATCCTGTGGAAATTCTGAATTCAACTTTGGTAGAAAAGGAAAAAGTAAGTTGATGCCACTACTTCTTTTGAATTACTTGTGGTATCTTGTATGCAATGGATTTTCCCCAACTTATAAACAATTTAGAAAGACCAGAACTAGAGTACAAAATGCATCTTGTTAAATCCCTGGAACTTGATCTTTTGGGTGCTTTTTCGGATATTCCTCTTGGTGTCATACCGATTGAAGATGTTGGAGCATACATTCATGGAGAATTGGAAGAATCCGGTTACATAAAAGTTGACATGTTGTGGAGTGAAGAATTAACTGGAAATGGTTTTACCCTAAAACTAGAGTACAATGTGCTTACAAAAATGAAATTGGATGTATGGAACAATTTTCTAGACTTTAGTAGTGAAGGAAGATGTATCAGAATGGCGCTTAGCAAACTTCATGGTGATTTTATGTGGCTTAATAAAGCATATATGATATCCAGAGATGCAATTAGGGAAGTTACTGGTTTATCATCCTTCAGACCAATTCCTATTTGTAACTTTGATAGAGAAAAGGGTTTAACAAGGAACACATTTGCTAGAATCTCCAACCTGATAGTTCAGTATGCAAGGGGTGATCCCACAATATTGGTTTACAATTTTTGGCCAAACTGGACATTGAGCTGATTTTTTCTAACTAAATCTTCACTTTCAGGGACTTATAGCAGCTAAACCGTGAGGAATTTGAAGATGATGCAAACTAGTAATTTGTGACATTTTGTTTGTAGATTCTAAGTATATTTTTTTCAATTTTTTTTCAATAAAATTGCACTTCTTTTTCCATCTCCTTCGAAAACTAGTTTTTTTTAGTAAACACCATTTTTAAGGAGTGATGCTCATCGTATACAACATAAATATTTTTCCATGAAGGATAAAATTCTATTTTTTTTGAATTTAGATTTGTAACTACAATATCTAGCGCTTTTATTTGGTTTCATAGTGTTTTATTGAATATTTTTTCCTTAATCAAGTTTTGAAGTCAAACCAATTACAATTCAGACATAGGCAGATAGTATACAACATAATTTTTTTTGTATGTATCAAAATTCAATTTTTTTTTGATAATTTGCTATTTTTCCACATGTGCAAAACAAAGAGCTTGATTTTCGGTGAAAAACCTATGTTTAATGAAACTAAAAAAAATACATAATAAAACCAAAACATATTTAAATTATATTTGTTGGATAGCTCATTCTTAGAACTACAATCATCTAGTTGGGTCTGTGAAGTCTCCTCCATTTTCATCCCCAACTCAAGCTTCAAAGGGAAAAATTATGGAGATTTTTGGTGCCAGAGGGGGAGAAGGGGGGAAAAGGGGGGTTCTAGCGAACCTCCCTCCAATGCAATAAAAAAATAAACCCATTAAAGAGGGGTTCACTCAAACCCTCATGGTTCTAGCGAACCCCCTGGTTCTATCGAACCCTTTGGGGGGTTCTAGCGAACCCTCCTAGTTCTAGCGAACCCCCTAAAGTGTTTTTCATCCGAAAATGCATTTTTTCGTCCTCAATGGAATTGTAAACTAGTTTTGTGGGTTTACCCCAAGCTTAGTTATTTCACAGATGATTCTTGGCGACATCGATGTCTCCACTACTGCAATTGATCTTGCATTGGATATGGTTGAGAATATAACCGAATATGATCTTTGTGAGCCACTCTGACAACAACTATTAGATAATCTGAGAGATTTTAAGAAGAAGAAAGGTACATTCAGATATGGTACATTGGTTTTATGCTTGATTTTCTACTTTATGAAGGAGATGCCTAGATTAGGAGAAGTTAGTTGGGAGAATACGAGACCAGTTTCTCATCAGATTGAGGAGCTTATGAGAAATATTGGGTACTTAGATGCTCAAGAAGATGATCTTGGTGCATTCTTTGGAAAGTCTCAAAGGAAAATGAACATAAGGAGAATTCCAAGAGAATTACTTTCAAAGTATAAGAATGATATAATATTTTTGTTAAACTCTAATATCTGCATCATCAAGGAATTTGAACCAAGGAATTCATGGTTACCTGAGTTTGGATATGAAATTGAGAAGGATTATGTTGTTGGTTGCATTGAATTGTTGGTTAACAACCCCCAGGATCTTAGCAGACCTAAGTTTGAAACCGACATTGAAGTAGCTAAAGATCTTGAAGAGTCTGAGTTTGTCTCTAGTAAACCAAATCTTGCCATTGGAGAAAAGAGGAAAGCAACTATGGTTCATGCCCTGGTTGCTTAGGTGGACCCTACTCCTAGGAGACTTAAGCAATTGGCCAGAATTAGGACACATCTTCAGGTAGTTCCTAGTGTTGTTTCTAGTTCTTCTCACTCCATTAAAGAAAGCTCAAATGTATTAATTGATAGATTCAATGAATTAAAGAGCAAAGCAGTAAGTGTCATGGTCTCTTGGGTTGAAAGAAAAACATTGTTGGAAATTGTAGATAAGTGCAAGTCTACTCATAGTTTGGCACTTGAAAAATTAAAGAATATTTAAAACATTGTGAGGAAGAAATTAAGAGTTTATTCACATTCTATTGGTCTTGGCTTGATGCAATTCAAAGGTTCAAGGATATTGAGAGCACGATTGAAACCCAAATTAAGTTTGCATCTAGCACATTTGATCTTGCTCTTAGTCTAGATGATCAAACTTGGTATGGCTTGACAAGACTACATGAAGAATACCTTGCATCACACAAAGAAATAGGAAAGTTGATTAAGATGTATGAGAATCTCATAGATCTAATCAAGATTGAGTGTACTTCTGTCTACTATGTTCATTTAGTTGCTGAAAGGGTTTTGAACTCTTATGCTTCTCCCGAAACTGTGGTTGAAGGAAAGGATACTTTAATTGACCTCAATTATATATGCAATTCTCTAATAGAGGCAACAAAGCTTTGGAATGAAGGGAGATCCTCATGGACAGGCATTCTTAGATAACTTCAATCATCTATCACCTCCGGTTAGTCATTTATCATCATTAATTTTGGAATGTACTCCTCAGGGGGAGTATTTATATTTGTAAAGGGACTGTTAATGCACTAAAAATACTTTTTCCTTTGCCATTGATGTCAAAGGGGGGAGAGAGAAGCATCATGTGAAAACAAAGAGGAAATTGAAAGATTTTTGTGTACAAGTTGGGAAGAGGTATTTTTGATGGTTTTCACATCATGTGTTTCCATTAATGAAAAAGGGGGGATTGTTGTCATTGATAGGTTGTCATTGATGTCAACAGATAATGGAATTCTATTGATTGCCAGTATTTTGCTGCTCTGGTTATGCAAAGACACTTGGGAGATATGAATGACAGTATTATGTTTTGTAGACCTCAATGAGTTTTCCTCCTACACTATGTTGTGGGAGATTCCACACTTTCTCATAATTATTTATCATACCGTGTAGTGTCAAAGATAAGTAGTTTGATGTCATCCAAGGGATGATTCAATGAGTTAACAAATTTTTGTGTTGCACGATTGATGGAGTGTACATATGTTTAGAGTTTTGTTTTATCTCTGGCCGACCTAACTACATATTAATATTAAAGGGATCTATCTTAGGTCCATGATGACAAAGTTATTTTTTGAATTAAGGTTTCTCTAATTAGGCCGACCTAATTAAGAAACATGGATACGCATGTAAATATGTAAGACATTCTTTGGTGTGGATGTATGTGGTGAAAAAGAGAGGAAGAGAGAAGAATGTTCACATGGCAAAAGTTGAAAATGAATATGTGCAAATTGTATAGATGAGCAACTGAGTGAGTTACTCAAGCATTGTGCTTCACCAAAACTGAACTCCAACATAGCGAAGGTGCATTCTTCATCAGTTCACACTTGTGGCAGTGAGCCATACACTTTTGTATCTTGGCGGTTAGCCATCTTTTTGTGTTCAGGATGTGAGCCTTTCAAGGACAATGAGTCTTGGTATTGAGCCCTGTAATATTCTATATCTAGATATATTATATTGTGAGCTAATCCTCACCACGGTTTTTCCCATTTTGGGTTTTCCATGCAATTTTTTTTGTGTTCATGTGTGTTGATGGTTTTTCTTGTTTTCATGTCTTCCTCTGGTAATTTAGTTAGATTTGTGATAATGCTTAGATGGGTTTTATGGAATACTGATTCATCCCCCCTCTCAGTATTTCAGATGTTCAACATGTTTGCATATGCCAAAACCAATTTTGTTGATTGTAAGGAAACAAAGAAGGTAGTAACCTATACCGATCTCAACTTAGCTATACATTGGGCCATGAAGGTTCTATCTCCCTCTTCATTCACCCTTTTTGAGAATTCATAGAAATTAACATGCCCCATATTTGTATAAAAAATGATATTCCATGGGGATATTATTTTGGAAGTCACTTGATATAATTTGAAATTGTACTTCATATCCTTTTGAAATCCCTAAAATTATTAAATTTTTACTATTATGCACACATAAATTCATTAGTAGATTTATTTAAGATTTTTTATTCAGTTTCTTCTAATGATCCATTTATTAAACCATTTAAAAGTGGTTGGTTTGATTATTATGAAGGAAATATGGTAATATTTGAATATGTAGAATTTTTCGTCAAAATAACCATTATAAAATTGAGAAATTTACTATAGAACCTAGAGAAATCAAACTTTAAGAAGAGTTAAGGCTCATGAATTGAGGATACAAAAAAATATGTATTGTGCAGGAAGAAAGTCCAATTAGTGAGTATAAAGCATTGTTTCTATTTTAGGACTAGACTTTGGACTTACTACTAATAAGGTACTTTATTAAGAAAATACTAAAAGTATAGCCTTTAAAGACATAGCTATGAATTTTGTTGAGAATCAACTTCAAAGTAACCCTTAACAAGGTACTACAATAAGGAGATATTGAAGCCATCCAAGAAGAATATAACTAAATTAAGTCTATCAAGATTGTACTTTAGAGTCATTAACAAGGTACCACAATAAGGAGATCCCAAAACCATGACTTTGAGAAGAATATAAGTATTAAGTTTTTCAAGGTTGGACCTTAGAGTAACCCTTAACAAGGTAAATAAATAAATACATCTCAAAAGATTGACCCTAAAGAGATTGTTTTTTTTCTAATTATGAGAGTCAATTAGAGCTCTTTGAAATGATGGTATCATTACATTAGTAGTAGATGACAATATGGAGTTTTGATAAATGGAGATTGTAAGCATGACATAATCATGCCATCAACAAAAACACTCATGGTGAGGAAATCCAAAAAAAAAAGAATACCATATAAAATTGACATCAATATTTCAAAGAAGTCACTTTAATTATACCAACTTCCAACTTTGATAAGGGCTAACATTAATATAATGTTAGTATGGAGAAAACAATTTCCAACTTAAAAAAGTAAAACTTAACTAGGGCACACAAAAATGATGAGGATAAAAATTAAAAAAATATATGAAATGATAAGGAAAAGAACAAAAAAGATAAAAATAAAAATACATGTGACCCCAATCGCATGGAGAATAAAAAAACCCCAACAAGGATGAAATAATAGAAAAATAAAAATATTTAAAAGTGAAAAATTATCATTAACATGTTAGTTTTAGAAACCCAATTAGTGAGGTGATGAGGATGGAACCATAAAGAAAGAAAATTATGTTCCTTGCAACCACCTATTGACCAAACACAATGTTCAAGGAATATAATCCACCACTAATATCGGTAGAACTTGATCAATTATGACAAATAGATTCTAGAGGGAACAAGTAGCAAAGTGTTAAGAGAAACAACAAACACATCAAATAATTAATTAAAGGAAATCCAAATGAAACATTAAAAGGAAAAAAGAATATAGGAAATATTCCATTAATGCAATGTCAGAGGGTAGTTTGAGATGATGCCATTTCATTTTTGTTGGATTTTTAGAGATTTCTCCATAGTTATACTAGGATGACCAAAAATAAAAGTATAATAACATAACATATCAAACATGTAAGTGAAGTATGCAAAAATGATGTTGGGGTTTTAGAGTTTCCTCTACTATCACACCAGAACGATAAACTCCATAAGTCCAACAAAAGTAAAATTCCCCCAAAAAATAAGGAAACAAGTAAGAAATGTGACAAACAAAAGGGGCCAAAAGAAAAAAAATGAAGCAAAAGAAACAAAATGAAAAAAGGGGGCCCTATTTTGTTGAACCAAAATGGTGTGTGTGTGTGACACAACAATACCCATTTTTGGCACATGGATTTTTCAGTTTTTAATGATACTATCAAGTTGTAAGAATATAAATTTCTCTACCCTTAATTAGTTGATTACAACATGTTGAGAAAACATAAACCTATACCAAAAGTCTCCTTTTACTAAGATACTACAATAAAAAGGATTGATTGTGTCAAATTCATTCAAAGATTGGACCTATTCCTCATCACATCACTAGGGATTTGTACCTTTATGGATGGTGGAAAGCAACATCATCATTATAATTTACTACAACCCCTTTGGTACAAATATAATTTCATTTTGTAAGTGCCAATATTTCTACTTGAGGTACCTATGGATTGTAGTATTAGTATTTTGTGAACTGTAATTCAATTTAAATTTTAAAAGTGATTCTAACTTTAAAAAGAATGAAATATTAGAACTTCTTTTTAGTAATTCACTCCAATCAATATCCTTTTAGGTAGAGCCAACATATTTAATTGAAGTGGTCACTCTCATCATTGAGATATTTTGTTCCTATTGATCAAGTGTCAAACATTTATAGTTTCGCTTATAGTATTTCCTTAAGTAGCCAATATATACTAAAAAAGTTATAATATCATTCCTCAACACCATTACTATAATTATTCTTAATGGAGTGCCATCAATCTATCCCATACAACATCATATTCAAAAGTTATTTGATTACAATAACACATTTCCATCTTCATGAAAACTTAGAAATGTCTTTTTTTAAAAAAAAAAAATTCTCTAATGAATAGTGGGAATGCAATCACAACCAAATAAACTATATATTGGTGCAAAGAGAATGTACCCAAGAAAGGTTGACAAAAAAGTTCCTGATACATTCATGATTGGTACAAAAGTTGGGAGTATTTTAATGTTAAATACCATAAATCCATCAAAAAATAGTCATCAAAATATCTATTCTTCCATGGAATTTTTAATGCAATGGCCTTGAACATAAAAGGTAAACAATATTTTATTCATGAAAACCTTATCACTCCATATTAAGGGAGATTGAGCACATATAATACATCAATGACATGTGAACATATTAAATACACTCCTAAGATAATATATAAACATATAAAATATCAACCTAAATTAATATATAAAAGATAAATAAACACCTCAAACTCTCCTCAACTTGCATGCATTATTTTTAATGACAAGTTCAAGCATGTTCTTTTAATTTTAGGAAAATTGAAATAACATATCATGTATTATGATTAATATGTTAAGTGCACATAAATAACCATTATTAAGTGTACCTCACTAACCAACCTAGCACATTATTTGAGTCCATGGACCTATACAATATGCAAATGTATTATTTGTTTCAACAAAATTTCATGATAATATCTAGGTGATCTTAGGACAAGGTCACATTTAGAAAAATGTTAGGAAGGGGATTATAGTGGTCATTAATTTTCATAGGAATGTCATATTATTACTAAGAAACATGTGGTATATGATGTAATTCCCCAAATTTTATAATAATAAGATAACAAAAAATATGAAAAAGCAAATAATTTATGTTACAATTGCAAAAAACACGTCACAATCTTATGCTCACACATAGGATGTAAAAAATTAAATAAAGACATGAATATTGCATACAACAATACCATAGAGTGCATAAAACATAAGGTAAATATAAAGCAAAATAGAACATCACAAATATAAAAAATACACAAAAATCATGGAACAATGTCAACACAATGAGAAATGAAAGAGATAGAACCCCCTCATAATTAAAAATAAAGTGATCAACTCATATCATCAACACCAATAAGGAGAAAGAATGTGAAGAACTAAATCCCATCTTAAATTTCATCACCAAATTCAAGCCCTAAAATAAACACCCAAGGATGAACTCATAATAATCAAACATCCTTACAAAAAAGACACAATACCACAAAATGAGCAAAGGGCTAGGCCTAAGCAAGCCTAAAGCAACCTACACAAGACATGGCATAAAATGATCAATTTATAAGCTGATAAATAATGGTTTTAAACAACCAATTTAAAATATCTTAGTCCATGTTATGACATCCTTAAATCTCAAAAAATATAAATATTCATTCTATGTAAAAATACACTATTCAAATGCAAGCATTCATCTTCTCAAAATGAAACAATGGGACATGCAATCATGTGTGAATTTCAAATTCAATCATTGAGGATAATAAAATATTATTAATAATTTTCATACATTCACATCATATTGTATAAAATATAATATGATTAATCCATCACTTTTCTTTCATAAGTACGCAGTATGATATATATTCAATCGTGATATTTCATTCCAAAACAAGATTTGATTTCTCATTAAATCAAAAAAATAATTATAAAGGAAATATAACATCCCAAACATGGATGGATAACATTCCAATGAAAATATGAGGTACATATACAATTATTGCTTTTAAATACATTAACAAAAGTTCACCAATAACTATATCATATAACTTCACAAATATGACAAATTATAGTAATTTAAGATATAAAAAGTAAGAAGATATGAGATCTATGAATTCTCTCCAAGGTGCACCACCATAATCATATCGTGCATCCCAAAGGTGATCAACCCCACCCAATCATTTGGGACCTTGATTCCCACCCCTCTATACTAAGAGATGGACACATGCTTGTAAACATAAGCACAACATACACATGATTAGTCTCAAACACCCAAAATAATCAAGCATGATTCGATTTCAAAAATCGATTCCACACAAATATCAAAAGTTCTATAAGAGGAAGACAAAGGGAGAACCAATACATGGAGTGTCTTCACCTTGGTCCTCCATGACACAAAGTAGATTTCAAAGACATGACTAACATAAGTAACATCCATCACAATAGATGCATGTATTTGAACATTTTCATCAAACTAGATGAAATGCAATAGTTTGGAAAGTAATAAATTCTCTTTGCTAGAACATTTAAACTCTAAATAAAACCCCAATATATTTGAAAATAAGGTTTTATTTAAGTATTTTCTTAGATAGTGTTTGAACCCAAATTTTGTTAATTTAATGAATCCAATGATGTCTTAGCCTTGGATAAAATATAATTCTAGAGTTAGAGTAATCATGAGCACTCCAAGCCTTTATATATTTCACCATTCCTAACATAATGACTTACCATTTATGTCTTAACTCTAAATAAAATACAAGAGAGTTAGAGCAATCATGGAAAACCAATTTTTATGAAAAACACTTCGAAAGGAATAAGAAATATATTTCTATGAAAAAAGTCATTACTCCACAAAATAAAAACTAATCACAAATTAAATTTTTTAAAAATAAATAATATTTAGGCTTCATCATTAGAGAACTCTCATTTTTTTCAAAATTTGAAATATAGATAAACTCAAAATTCTAAAAATACCCTCTTATCCCAAATTCATTCAACAAAAAAATTATGCAATCATTAAAAAAAGAAGAAAATGTGTAAATCTTGGATACAAAATTTATATATTTTTAAATTAAATTTCTTACAACGTAGACAAAAAATTTCATAATTTTGCTAGCTTGCACAAAGATTCCTTAACTACAACATACACAAACAACAAAGTCATATGAATCACCAATTAAAATGGGAGCATGACCGTAAACACACACATTAACAAACTCAAACTTCTTTCATATAAAGATAAATAAAATCATACATATATTTCTTAAATCTATAGTGAAATACAATGAATATATATTTTATTTCAAATGAATCTAAGGTTAGATGGTTTAAATCTTTCCCTCTTTTAGAGGATTCAACAAATAATTTCAAATTTTCACAAGACTTTCAATCTTTCAATATAAGAAAGCAAAGGTTTTAAAAATACACACTCTATCTCTCTTTACTCTTCAAAACTCATAAGGAAAAGAAGTCAAATAGAATCAACATCTTTTCTATATAAACCAATACCTAAAATCCTTTTTGCTTTTGATCCTTTTCATACTCACTAAATTAAAATACAAGATAATATGCAATTTCCAAAAATATCTATTTATTCACATAAATATCTAATATGATCCCTTTATCATGTTTTTGAAATTCAATTTGCACTTGGGTATATACATATGAAACCCACTTTATTTTTGCAATAATAGTAAGAAAATAATATTTTGGAAGACCTTCAATTGATTTATTTTAATTCCAAATGCCCATCTTATAATTTCAAATGCATTCTAAGATTAAATACAAGGATATTTATTTCTTTTGGAGGATTCAACAAACAATTTCAATTTTTCACAAGGCTTCCTTTAATCTTTCAATATAAGAAAGCAAAGGTTTAAAAATACACACTCTATCTCTCTTTACTCTCCAAAACTCATAAGGAAAAGAAGACAAATAGAATCAACATCTTTTGCATATAAACCAGTACCTAAACTCCATTTCCCTTTTGATCCTTTTCATATTCACTAAATTAAAATACAAGATAATATGTAATTTCCAAAAAAATCTATTTATTCACATAAATATCTAATATGATCCCTTTATCATGTTTTTGAAATTCAATTTGCACTTATTATAAGTTAGAAACCTTCCAAGGGTATATACATATGAAACTCACTTTATTTTTGCAATAAGAGTAAGAAAATAGTATTTTGGAAGAAATTCAATTGTTTTATTTTAATTTCAAATGCCCATCTTATAATTTTAAATGCATTCTAAGATTTTACAAGGATATTTAATTATTTTTCCCTAAAACAACCAACATGTATATGTGGAAATTATAGTTCAACACACAAGGGAATGCAAACATTCACTAAGCTAGCATAATGGAGATTCAAAATCACATGTGATTCAAATAGGGTTTCATAGGTATAAACATCTTGTGTCTTTATCATCCTCATATAGAGCAAGATAAGTTAACAATTCCAAACAAACCATATAAATGCCTTTGATTAACTACCATTGGAATTTTACACATACCTTCACACTTCAATCAAACATTATGTGCACCTATCCAATATGCAATAATAGCCAAAACAAAAGGTCAAACTAGTCAACCGCGATGATTCACATTTCAATAATAACATCTTAGTATGACATCATAATATAGACAATAAATGGTTTAACTATTTAGTAAACAAGACATGGTAAGAGTTAACATAAGTAGGCATTACATGTTAACAAGTGAGAACACCAAATAAGATATATAAAATAGACATGATGTCAATATTAGCACAAGTAACTTTCAAAGAGTTGAGCTATTAAGTATGTTGGTCTATTGGACACTACCTAGATGTAGTACCCCTCCGTTTATGTTATACTTTCTGTTGATACTTTCTCCTACTGTTAGACTTATGTTGTTTTGTTGGATATTTTGATCACTGGTTTTGAGCGATGGTGGATAATTCTGTGACATGATGATACTTTGCATGATGTTTATTGTTTTCAGACTTGATATGATTTAATGTAGATGGTTATTTTCAGTTGTTTATGGATATGCACATGTTTATGATGGACTAACAACATATATTGAGTCAGTTTTCTGTGAGTGTATTGGTGTGGAGAACAGAATCGCATCACTCGCTTGCGAGTGCCCTGCGATATCTGTGATTTTCTCCGCACGGTGTGCCTGTTTACTGTTTTATATATATATATATATATATGCATGTATGTACATTATTTGTTCGGTTGCAGGATTGAAGGTACATGACACCGACTCCACCTGTGTAATCAGGTCTGAGCGTGTCAAGACTCAACGGAATTGTTGAATGGGAGATAGTAGTTAGGTTAATCCTAGTCCGGTCTTTAACCCTAGTCTTAGTACAATGTCAGTTTTCAGTTTTGAGTTGTAGGTTGTAAAGTGTTTCTGTTGGTTAAATCGTTCTTGAAAAAGGTAAATTTGCTTATGTTTAATGTTGATTATTGTGTTTTATTTATTGTTATAAAAATTAATATTTAAATATAATTGAGATTTATTTACTTAATTATTTAATACATTAGTTAATTTAATTAGTTAAATAGTTGATCTTTAAAAGGATTTAACTATTTAATTAAATAAATTAATTAATTAGATTAAATTATTAAGTGCATAAATTATAGTGTTTAAATAAATTAAAAAAAAATTAAAAAATAAAATAAAATTAATTAAGTTGCATGTGTTTTGAAAGAAAATTAATTTTAAATTTCAAATTAAATAAATTAATTGAAATTGCATGCAAAATTATTGAATGGCAAAACTGCCGAGAGGTGGAGAAGATATTTTCTCAACAACCTCTCGACATGTCTATGAGTGCCATAATTGCAAAAGATTATGGGATTTTCTTACGGAGGTTATTGAGGATCTCGGGAATTGCACGGGGTTATTCTACTACCTCGGGGAAATTTTCTGGGCACAGACAAAAAAACTTCTTTACTGTGAATTTTTTTTATATTCTTAAGATCGGTTATCTCTCTGGGGTTATTATATTCTTTGTGGAAGTTATCTTGCTTGAGAGGTTTGTTTGATTGGATATTTGTGGATCTCGGGATTCTTGGAGAAGCTTTTGGAATTTACTATCTACAGGCAGAGGTTACACTTCTACAGATTGATCTTCAAACACTGGACATTAGGTATTCTTCTTGTTTTTCATTTTATTCCTTTGTAAAACCTTCTGTTAATTATTCAAATTTCAAGAATCAAGATTAGGGAAATCATGAAAGAAAATTTAAAAGAAAATGTTGTTGGTTCAGATTTTATAGCAAAATATCTGTTCTTGGTTGTTTGAGAAAAGAAGTCTTTTTTTTTTTGAAGAATCTTGTTAAAAAAAAATATATTTATTTTACTGGAAATTACTGCTATTATTTGGTATAAATTTACTCTGGCAACCAAATGTATTCAGAAAGAAAAGAAAATAATTTTCCCTTCTTTTCCTGTGAATTGATTCAGTAAATTTTCTGTGTATTTATATTTTTTAATATTTTATTTGTTTTGTTTTTTTTAAAAAATATATATATTATTGAAGAAAGTTATGGAAATTGTTTTTGTTGAAAATCCGCCGTACGGAATAAATTCCGCCGGCTGAATTTCGTCTAAAATTCGTGTAAAAAAAAAAATAGCGGATTAAAATCCGCGTTAAAGATTGTATTACAGATTTTTATTTGTAAAAAAATTTTTTTACATAGGGTTTGGGGAGGGCCGAAACCCTCCCCTTACCCTGTTATGGGAGCCGCAGCCCCCATGGCTGCACACAACAACCACTAGGGCTGCGGGGCGCAGCCCTAAGGGCCGCGCGGGCGGGGGGAAAACATCCCCATTAAACTCTATTTAAATCTTGTTTAAAAGAAAAACGAAAACGAAATTCGATTTTTATTATTTCACACTGTAAATGAAATTCGATTTTTATTATTTCATACTGTGAATGAAATTCGATTTTCATTATTTCATACTGTGAATGAAATCCAATTCTTTTATTATATTATGAGTTTGTGATTAATAATCATTTATTATATATATATATATATATATATATATATATATATATATATATATATATATAAAATATTGCATAAGAAATATTATTTTAATTATGTGGGAATATTAGAAGAATAAATATGTATTTATGAAATTATTGTTATTTTTCTTTATAATATTATTTATATATTTACATTTGTTTAAATGTTTGTATATAAATATTTGTGAAGTTTAAATTTTTTTTTTTTTTAATTAAATGTCTAGATGTTTAGATATTTATATTCATAAAAATATTGGAATTGTGAAAGTGTTTAATATGATTACATGTAGAATTTGAGGAAATTAGAAGAATGATATGAAAGAAACAGTAACATTTATTGTTTTCAAAATTAATCTTTTATTTAAGTGATTTGCAAATATGTTTCATTCAAAACTTTTATATATGGATTTAAAATATCCAAATGATAGATATGTATTCTCATTTGCTTTAAATTATTTCATTACCTTCTGTGATTGGGCAAGTTTGGGAAAAGTCTCTAAAACAAATCAAGTCTTCCAGATCAACTGGGATAAAAAGGGTATTATTGTTTTCAAAATATTTCTATTGACTTGGGTATGTGCAAGAATTAAAAGAGGTGTATGAAACTGTTATGATTTGTTATCATTGTGAGATGTAAATGTGCATATGGTATACCCTAGTCATGAAAACCTAGTATCCTTGTTATGTTTAGGGGAGTGGCTAATTGTAAGGGCCGACACACAAAGTGGTGTCAGGGTAACTTACGATTAGTTAAGTAAGTCAGTGAAAACTAAAGAACACAGTAGATAGATCTAAAACTTTTAATAAGATATGCATGCCTCGCTTATGACTCATAAGCTACTACA
Source organism: Sequoia sempervirens (assembly GCA_007258455.2). Classification (NCBI taxonomy): domain Eukaryota; kingdom Viridiplantae; phylum Streptophyta; class Pinopsida; order Cupressales; family Cupressaceae; genus Sequoia; species Sequoia sempervirens. The sequence goes on along the minus strand of VDFB02021503.1, from coordinate 409,398 downwards.
GTTATGAGTATAAGTTGAGAAGGCCTGGAATGGCAAAATCGGTGTCTCGTTTCCATAAGAGACATTCGATTCCGCAACTGAATGCAATAGGGGCCAGGTTTCGTAAGAGGTTACCAGGGTAACTCAAGGATTGGGGGCCGGGACCTAGGAAGAAACACCAGGGTAACCATTGCATCGTTGTGATGACACTCCACCTAGAATAACAGTTAAACCTTGTGTTTGTGTCTCAAATCAAATGTCAAATCTGGAAGCAATGTAATCAATAGTGTATATGTACTAGTGTCTAGGGTTAGTAGATTTGGTCTAGGTAGCCTTATTACTATCTCCTAGCACGGGGGGTGGACCTACGGGTACCACATGGTTGGGTGGAACGTGCACCTTACTCCGTTGGGTCCCCAGTTCGATTGTAGCATTGAGCGCTTCATGGATGGAGAGCTCGCACATGGACTTCCTTTATTCTTTCATCAATGTATATTGTGAACTTGTAATGTAAAAACATCCCTCAACTGTATAAGAGGTGATCATTTGTAAATGTATTTGTTATTTGAACTACCTCATCAGATGGATGAGCAATGTAATATCTTATCAATGCAATGTATGGAAATGTATATGTACTTTAATATATCTTGAATGGAAATTTAAATTATGTGCAATGGTTGTTTTATGTTATGTTTTTTTTAAATTGGGAGCAATGCGAAGTACATAAGTCGCTTATGGAGAACTTAAAGTAGTGTAACGTCGATTAACCTAAGAATGTATGCAATTAATTAACATAGTATTAATACTTTTAAAAAAAAATTATTACACTTTTATATCACCTTTGCAACATTCTTAGGTTATTAAGACGGGGCATTACACTAGAAAAAATGGTGCTATGTATATTATCACTATCATAGATTATTTGATTTCTTTGTAGAAGCATTGCTATCAAAAGGTTACATGGTAGCAATGACATAAATGTTTGTCCATGAGAACTTTATCACAAGTTTTGTCTACTTTTTTGTGTGAAAAATGATAGATGAACTTATTTCATAAAGAAGAATATGCAGATTGTGCACAATGTATTCATGATCATGAGCCACAAAGAGTGCCCCCTATAATATCTAAGAGAACAACATAACAAAATCCTTTAGTAAGATCTTGAGAAATGTATTAAAAAATAATATGATGCAAAGAGAATTGATTAAACTATAGGGTATCTATCATACTACATTCCCACTAGGCCACATATATGATGAGTTGATAGTTAACCCCATAGTTCCCATAAATCGCTTGCAACTAAAATGCCTATCACAAACGAGACATCAAAGCAACAAATTTTTTATGCAACCAAGAGAGAAGAGATTGATCCATAAAATCATTTGATATGCCTTCTATAGTAAATAATGAATACCTGGATTGTGATTACAATGAATGAGAATCCTTATAAAAGGAAAAAGTAAATCCTAGATGAGGATTTGATTAGATTGTGACAAGTGTCTTAATCTCATACAATGAGACAACTTGACCTATATTTAGCCCAATCTAATAATAAAAAAAACTCCGAAGTTTAGCTTAAGTAATTAAACTAATAAATGACCTAATAATTAATTAATGATTAATTAATTATCAAGTGATGTCCTAACTACTCCAACAATATAAGCAATTGAAGGAAACCCATTCTAACTTATGTATGGCTAAGAGGAAATCAAGCCTTTCAAAATTTTAACACCAAGTTCTTATATAGCATATGGCACCCATTATTCAAAGCATCGAAGTAAGTTGCAAATGAAATTGATGAGGTCATACAAGATTGCTCAAACCTCTCCTATAAGGGCTTATAGGATGAGGAGCCACTTCAAGGATATTTCATCGGGAGTATTCTTATATTATAGGACCATTTGATTTGCAGCTAAAGAATGAAATCATTTGACCAACATGTAGAAGCAAGAACTTGAAGGAATTTTTGTTTAGTGTGGAAAATTCAAGGAACAAAAATGTACCATAAACCAAACATCTCTATTGACACAAAAGTAGAATATGAACTGCACCATTAAAGAACAAATTTTACCAAGAGTAATGATGAACAAATTAAAATAACTCATCTAAAGTTGTATGATTCTATCACTCAAGAAAGTAAATAAAACCATAATAATGAAATGAAATGAAGGATTTTAATAATGTTTCACAAGACCAAACAATCTAAAAGACTAAAAATTCCATGAAACCAACCAATCTATAATAATAATTGGTATAATTATAAAGAAGTCAGAACTTTAAATTTTTATCCAATCAAATTGAATATTATGTTGAATAATTTATTGCAGATTAAATGAAAACACAATTGTAGAAATTAAACTCAGAAAAGAGACAATTCACAAACATGAAAAACACAGAGATTTATAGTAGTTTGCCAATATGGCTACATCCACTTTAAAGCAGGGGAAATCTCTTTTATCATTTCTGTTATTTCAATACATCTTGAGCAGCAGCTGTATAACGAGCAATAATTAATTACATTATCTACAATAGAGAAGCCTTCGAATGAGAAAGTGAAGTGAATCGTTCAATTGAAAGGAAACAAAGGCTGACCGTTGGACTTCAATACCCAACATATTATGCTTTCCAATTGACTTCTACCTTATAAAACTCTATATACTATTATTTGCAAACAATAATATTTAACCCTATGCAAACATTCTACTAGAAACTCTTACATAATAAATAAATACCTCAATTTTTTATTTTATTTTTGCAAGCAGATCTGTGCCACTGCTGAAAAGTAGAACAGGTTCCACATTGTAACCTTGTAGAATTTCTTTTCTTCACTGTAACACCTGTTCGATTTTAGCCATTGAATTTGGCAAATGCATCATTGATTGCAGCATTCATAATCAAATGTAAGCATTACAACCTAAAATGGAATTAGCAGAGAAGATTGTAATGTTAAAACATTTAGACAGTTAATGCTGCCCTCAATGACGAATTTACAAACCCAAGTTGGTTGAATGAAGACTGTGGGAGATTGGCCAGACTTATACATTTTAAATGGTCTATTTGGTTAGTACACATGAAAAGTACAGATGACGAGAGAGACATTGGGGATTAATTAGTACTGAGTATTGGTGGTAGTACAACGTATAGTTTAAGGAACAACATTCAAATGGTCACTTTTATTTCTCAAAATTTTAACACCATGTACGTGATCCTCAAGATTTTTTATATACTTCAATGTTTTGAATAAACTTGAGGAAATTTTAAAGAATTTTTAAATTAAACTTTATTATTTTGAAGGGGATTTAGAACTGTAAGAGATAAAAGTGATTATTTTATCTTTTTTATTAATTAACAAGAATTTTGAGCAATTTTAAATGTGGTTTTATAGTTTTCTAGAAGTTTAGTTATTACTTGCAGAATATGTGATGGTAACACTACATTCTAATTTCTCTTCAAAACTTTCCACACAGATCTAATAGTGTTTGTTCTAATAAACTTGTTTTGTGAAAGCCAAGGATGGAGCTCAATAGAGTTATAAACAAGGAATACAAACACAACCTTATGAGAAGGAGAAACAATCCAAGGCAAGAAAGTGATGCTAAATCTATAAAACTAGTAATCACTCATTGAAGAATGGAATGCTTTTAAAGACCTACTCATGCAACTAGATTCCTTAGTACTACCACTATGGTAACTAAGAAGGATTAGTAGATCATGGATGAATGTATTGATATAATGGTTAGTACCACCACATTGCTTCTTCCTCAAAAGCTTACTCAAAGTAAACAAAGAGATTGTTCAACTCTCAAAATTGAGTTAATGGACAAATAGTACAATCCATATTTGATAACAAACGTTAGAAGAATCTAATTTATCCAAATTTTAAAGTTGCCACTAATGCCTCGCCCTTATCCATATAGCATTGGATGCTTTAGTTTGAGTTCAAATAAATGTATCACTCAACAATATTGCTTTGTGTATAAAATCAAGCTATTTTAAAATGTGGTCCTTTATGATCTCTCACAATTAGAGTTATGTGGTGTTTTATTTTAGCACCCATATATGTTTCATCAACATGTAACCTATGGATAAAATCCTAGGAATGTTATCATACATGATGGTAAGTATAAATACCACATTCTAGGAGTTCCTAAGTTATTTCTCATTAGCACCAAGTAATGGAAGAAGGTTGTTAGCTCCAACAAGAACTTTGTCCATCTTATGATCAAACCTAAGAATAAGAATGTCCTTGTAGCTCAAAATCATATGGTAACTCCCTTATTATGTTTGTGGAAATTGAATGACATGTTGAAGAAGTATTAAATTTTTTTTTAGACACCAAATGTGGTACCTCAACATTGTGGAGTAAGACATATAACTTAATTGAATTGGGATACATTTACCAAAGGAAGTTTGATAGTACAAACAATTCCTTGATTACATAGATATCAAGTGTAAAATCTAAGAACTGATGGACAAGGGACACATTAGGCCCAACTCTTCATCTTGAAATTTCCCAATTGTGCTCACTCCAAAGAAGGATGACACATCACAATTGAAATAGCCTGCTAGTGATGCTTTGATCCTATGGTTTGGAAGATAGCTTCAAGATGTGTCAAGACATGTGTGATCCAAGTTTCAATTCATTTGGGTTCCAGAAAGATGTTTTTGTGAGTGATAGTATTGATCCTATGTTGGTGTTTTTAAAAGTGAAAATTTTGGCTTTGATACTAATTGTTGAACACACACCAGAATGCTGAGGGGGGGGGGGGGTGAATAAGTATTCTATCTGATCTCAAAACTTTTGAAACAAAAGAAACTTCAAACTCTACCACATAAGCAAGAACATGAAATATAGAAACAATGCACAACACAACACACCACCAAATGTACATGGAAAACCACAAAGGGGAACAACTACGGTGAGAAATGTTGCTAGGAGCTACTATCCTAATCCAACCTCACAAATGAATAAAATTTACAACTTAGTTTTAGGAGTACAACCCAAGGAAGCTACTACTCCCTAAAAAGAGGTTTTAGGGTAACTCCCAAGGAAGCTACAACTCTCTTTAAACTTTGTTTTAGGGCTACAACCCAAGGAAGCTACAACTCCCTGATTTGAGAACAAAGTTAGGAAAGATTACATAATGATATTCCTTCCACTGTCTAAAATTGGCAATTAAGCTCAATCCTTTTGGTGATTCTAATTTTGAATTTTCCCTTATCTTTTTAATGATTGTAATTCTGCTTTGTCACTTTAGCAAATGCATTCAAATATCTTCTCTGCAGCTTATTGGTTCACTGCTTTTAGCCTTCAAAAAGCTTTTCCTTTCACTCACTACCTCCAACAAACAATTAGGCACACTCTTCACTTCCTTTCTATCATAGAGGAATGAACAAATTGAATCTGGATAAGATCTACAACTTTTTCTCTTTCTCTTTCATTTGCTTATGCAACTATCATAATGCATTACACTCTCATCAACAACACACTTTTACCTAGATCAACTAAATTTTCCATTTATACATGCTATTACATTTATTACATTACATATATCAACCTACAACAAAGAATATTATAATTACAAGTCAGCGAAATATCAAACAACATGAAATGTAAAGAGGGAAAGAACCAAAAGGACTACATGCAATACTAGGAAGAGGAACACGCCTTGAAGATTCCAACACATGTTTAGCCTGATCCTAAACAATCTTCACGCCTTCATCTTTAATGAACATCATCCACATACTCCATAAATTCAAAATAGGTCGGCCTTAAGCAGGAAAATATGAAACTTGTACCATGTCATCCATTACAACATTGGCAATAGACATGAAAGATTAAAAATTACCTATGATTCTCCCAGATGAGTTGGAATAACCCATACAACACATTCAAACACTTCTTAGACTCCACACAATCTTGAACTTGTGGCACACACCTTCAACATACCTTAATCGGCTAAGCAAAAGAATAACCCAACAAAACAACCATTTCAAACCAAAATCATTTCTGGAGAAGCCAAACAACACCTTGTGGAGAAACAAAAAACATCACATAATATTCAATAACATTCTCATACATTCCTTTCACAACTTCATATAGCAGGAAGTTGGTGCAAGCCAATAGACAATGAAACTAGTCACTGAACAACACAGTCCTATATTCTATTACTTCAAACTTTCTCTCCAGAAGGAATAATGATATAAAAATTTGGATATACCACCTTGAAAACAAGGTGAAATTATCTTTTGAACCACATAACCATATCTACAAATGTGGAGGAATGCAGAACCAAACTTTTCACCTTTGAAAACACCAACACATGATCAATACTGTCACTCACAAAAACATCTTTCTAGAACCCAAATGAATTGAAACTCGGATTACACATGCCTTGACACATATTGAAGCTATCTTTTACACCATATGAGTAAAGCATCACCAACAGAGAAATGCAAAAGAGACTCTAGCAATCAAAAAAGTAGAGTGCAACTCTCTTTTGACATCAACAACTCTCTTTTGACATCAATGCCAACCAAATTGCAACAAATTATACATTAATTATTCATCACTTAACAAGATCATGGTGAAGAATAATTATCATCATCCTTAGACAAAGTATCTCTTGGACTAGCTCTTTGGCACCAAGTTCCTCACCAAAATAAATTTAAATTTTGGCTATCATTAAATTTTAGTTGAACCTATAGACATTTGAAACACAAAATTCAAATTCATGGAAGGTTTTTTTTGAATGGCTGCTTATGCCATTTATGTTGACCTATACTTCAATGACATTCATGTGAATGAAAAACATTCTTAATTCATTTTCCAACCCATTTGTTATTTACAACCTTAATAAAATCCTAATCATCAATGCAATGTGAGATGAACATCTAAACCACATATAACATGTGTTTCATACTTTTTTCCAAGAAAAAACTCATATGGGATGCTCATTTCAACAAGGTTGCATGATAATTCAAAGTTGAGAAGACCTAATGATACTAAAAAAATAATTTAATTGACCACATATCCAATTAATGTTGCTAGGTCTAATCAATCTTACAGGTCAAGTGTTTCACATATCGGTAAAAAAATTGAGGTATATACAAGCCTCTATCAGTTTTAATAAATCCTTAGAAACCCATTTACATGGAATTTATGTATAGTCACCCTATCACTAAAAGGAATAATGATTGTGTATATGTTGGTGGAAAGATTCTTCAAGATGTAAATTCTTACACCTTGCACAAATTTCATTTTATCATTATAAATATCTCAATTGTACTTTCATAATGTATGTGTTAACTTTAGAGTATCATATGTCATCATCTCTAATCAAGACATTAAATTCTTGAGGTATTTTTACAAAGAACTTTGTTTGTTTATGGAAACAAAGTTGAATTCTACCTCTTTATATCCAACCATGCATCATCAAATATATTTATGTCAATTATAAACTACAATTCATTCACCAACTCATTTATTGTTGTCTACCTTAATGAAATCATAAATTTTGGCAAGATATGGGATGAGAATATACACCAAAACCAACATGTGTTTCACACTTTGTAGCATCAGAAAATTATACAGGAGGCTCATTTTAACAAGATTGCATGACACTTTGAAGTTGACAAGACCTCATGAAATTGCAAAAGTACTTTTATGGGCACTCCTTCAATCAAACACTACTAAATACATTTAATCTTGCACAACATGTGACATAGTCAAGCCAATTAATAAGAAAAAAAGTATGTATGACTTTTTTAGTTCTAAAAAATCATTTACAATTTATTTACATGAACTTTCTATTTGGTTATACCACTAGTAAAAGGGGTAATGATTATGTGTTCATAGTAGTAGATAGTTTCTCAAAGATGGAAATTATCATGCCTTGTAAAATGTCTATTTTTATATAGAAACAACTCAAGTGTACTTTTAGAACATGTATGGGTTCACTTGAGACTACCATCCACCATTATCTCTAATAAAAAGACTAGATTGTTGATCCATTTCTATAAAACACTTTGTTCATCAATGGATAACAAATTTAAAAGACAAATTCCATTTATAGAGTGATGGACAAAAATTAGTAGGAAGCATGATAATTGTGTACCTTATTCAAATTTATAATTATAGGAAACAACAAACATGGGACGAAATCCTACCTTTCACTCATCAAAACTACAATTTTCACAACTCCACAACACATAGCACTTTTCAATTATACTTGGATTGTGAATTGCTAGCACCCCTTGATATAGCTTATCCCATTCCACCATCCTCAATAGAATCTCCTTTGACTTGAAAATAATTTGACAAAGTCACCAAATTCATTGAGAATATTCAAGAAAAATAATAGGTACAAACCATCCTTTGAAATATAAATTTTGAGTAAAAGAAACATCATGACAAACATCATGGACTATGAACTTCTAAGTTGGTAGTTTTTTACCCACATGAACTCATTGCAAGTTTTATCTAATTTAGTACACATCCTTCTCTATTACTAAGAAAAGATGAGACTAGTAATTCAAGCTCAAAACTATTTCTTACCTTAGTTTGCACCCTATTTTCAATGTAGAATTCATGTGACATTACTACATACCATTGCTGAACTCTCAAAACACCATAAAGACTCTATTAATAAATATAAATAATCTTGATTGTGTTGCACCAACAATGTTTGATTGATAATTGACATCAAAATAAAAGAAATCCATTCAAACAAGATATACTTTCTCATAATTGTTGACATCTATTTCTACAATTGCACACAATAGTGATTATTACTTCTCATGGAGGGGTGACTAATCCAACAAGATATAGAACAATTAGGATATCACAACTCTATTAACATTCACTTGTGGCTTACATGACTAAATTAGTTGTTTAGTGATCACCTATGGAACATGTTACAATAACACAACATCATAATTTGTCTCCAAAAAATTCCACATAGATTTGATGGCATGTTTTCTAATGAAAATGTTCTACATAGGAATTTACAATGCAATGCCTAAGTAATAGAAAATAGAGGACTCTAGCTAGAATTTGGCAAAGTGATAGAAAATCTTGTAAGTCTAGGATGATAGTGAGAGGCCACATGAAAAGTGAGTGTTTTTTCCCTCTTAAGAGGCCTAATTAATACAAATAACTTTATCTTCTTACTCAATCATTCATTAAAGTAAGTTTCTTTGATTTTAGTGTTTGTTGGTGTATTTAAGCATCACCAATACATCTATTTGTTGCTTTGTAGATTTTTCTTCATTCTTACTTTGAGTAGATGCTTGTCTATTTGATGGTTTTTTTTTGTGATTCTCATATACTATTTGAGGTGATGGTTTGACCCTTGATTCAAAAGCCACCATATCTTGTGTGAACTAATATAAATTCATGAAATAAAAATTGCACAATTATAGAGCATCCAATGATATTAAAGATATTGTGAGATTGGGTTGTCTACAAAAATTAGATTAAGACCCCAAAGAACACTGGGGAAACTTTTTCATCCAAAATTGAAGTTTCTATTACAAAAAGAAAGGATCTAAGGGAGTGGTGATAGTGGAGGAAGAAGGTCGGCTCGTCTGGCGAAGGTGGCCTCGAAAGAGAAAAAAGGAAAATAGAAAGTGTCTGCAAATGAGGAGGACCTAGGTATGAAGATTTCAAAGCTCAGGAAGAGGAAGAGTCTGAAGACTTGGATTTTTAGGACACTACCTATGAAATGGGGGAGGACGGTTCAGAGGAGGAAAAAGAGGAGGACGAGGAGGAGTAAGTGGAGCCTTCAGAGGATAAGTTTGAGGTCGGGAATGAGCAGGATGTTGGGTTCTCTGGAATGGACAAAAAAGCTGAGGATATAAGCAATAAGTTTTTAAAAAGTAGACTAAATTTCTTGCAGGTTTAGTTTGAAGACATGGAGAAGGTGTTAGTTACTCTCATGAGAGTAACTAATAGGCTGATGAGAAGAGCAATACTTGGTGTGGCTTCTAGTGAAACCAAGCTTACTAGGAAATTGAAGAAACATGGGAAAATTGATACCCTGAAGCTGCTGAATGAAACAGAGGGCCCTGACTGGCGCGAATACATTGCTCTCATGGGAGAGTATGGGGACCTGTTAAAGAAATCCAGTTAATGGCTTGTATTGATGCTCTGCTGTTTTTAGATGGTTTTTTTGGATTTTAATCATATCTAGGACTGCTATGTTATTTACTATAGGTTATAGTGGAATACCACCTGGAATATTGTCTATTTAATTAATGGTCTTCGTAGATTAAAGTATGTTGGTAAAAACTTTATGTTTTTGATTTATAATGGCTGGACTCTGGTAATTCTGTTAATTTTTGGCATGTGTGCTAAAACTGATGTTGTTTTTTGGTTTGATGGTGGTGTTGTTTCCCACTTCTCTCTACTCCTTTTTTGTCTGTATCTGTAACTATGGGATCAGGGGCCTTCCCTGCTTATCTAATAAAAAATAAATAAAGTAAGGTCTAGATACTAAAATTTTAAGATAATGGTGTTCCTCTAGAAAAATTGAGGATTAGGAATTTTTACATTAAGGTCAACACATGGTAATATTTTATTGGTGGATGAATAGTTTAAATTAAAATATTTGAATAATTATTTTTTAAAGGTAAAATTTGTTATTTCACTATATTTTGTAACTTGAGAAAATATTTTTTTAAGCAAAAGGCATAAAGCCTATAATATATTAATATATAAAAGATCATTACAGAATGTATATGATATAGGAGCCAAGGAACAAAATGCTCCAAATTACAGAGGGACAAGTACCAAGATAACAAAATAGCCTAGATAGAAGAGCCAAATAACAATAGATAGAGGCGAGAGTAAACACAGGAGAAGCAACCTAATAGATAAACTTAAAAACCCCAAACCCAAATTACATATTTCTTTTAAATTTTAAGTCGATGATTGGTTAGACTCAAACTTCAATGCTAGTGTAGTTGAAGGCATAGGAGGGTGAGGAATCTGTGAAAGCAACACAAGAAGAGCCTTGTAGACCTTAGAGACCCTTCCACATAGTTTTGAGTTGATTTCCTTCTTGTGAGCCTGGAATGGCTCATCTATCTTCACCTCTTCACAAACTTGTAGAGCCCTTTTTAATGCTACATACACACAGAGATAGATAAAGTTCTTCATATCTTTTTTCTTGAAGAGACCCCCTACTAGGGGCTTCCCATTGTGTAGGTCATACTCCTAAATTGTATTATTTAAGGAATGACCCATGAAATACTTATCATGCACATAATCGACTACGAACTGCACTACCAAACCATAATTTTGTAGTAAATCCATGGATTTTGAAAGAAAATGGATTCTACCTAGGAAGGATATAACAAACAAGTGTGGCCTTGAAGAATTTTATGCCTAGTAATGGCCCTTATTGTCACCTCCACTCAAGCACAATCAACCTAGAACACCTTCTTTAACATCTTAGAAGTAAACACACTAGATTTTGGGTATTCCCATTTGGGGGTTGGGATAAGCACCCTCCTATTAAGTGGATCCAACTCCATGAAAGAAGATCACCAGACCAGAAAGAAGAATAGTAGATAAACAAACTCCCCACATAGATAGAAGAAAAGGAAAGAGCCAATATAAATGTCAAAAGTTGTAGATTTGTGGGATTTTAAAAGGAAACCACACACTTAAAAATCCCAACTTGCCATATCGTCGGATGATGAGATATTGCCACCTTTGCAACAAATTATTAAGGTACTTGGGAATTATTGAGAGTCATTAATAATTATAATGCCACCCGTGAGACCAAGCACCACCAACTTATTAGATTGTATGCACAATCTTAAGCGCTACCATTCACACGATGTAGATCATTTGACAAGGCTTGGGTGGCTGCATTTTGACACTCTTTACCATCATTAATAATCATGTTTGGATTGCCACTGTGGATGCTAACATCCTTGATAACCTGTCAACACATAGAAATGAACTTGTTAGAATGACTGAAATGAAACTAATTTCCAAATTTAAAATGCAACAATTAAAATGATTTCACAATTTATTTCCCAAAACAATTTATGCACATAAAATAATATAATATTTAAAGCTCAAGTAAAGACTTTGAAATTAGGTTGCATATAATAAACTGATCAACAATTGTGTTCAAATGCATTCAATCATGTCGTAAATAAATAATTAATTCAATAAACTTAAAGGATTTAAACACTTTATTGCTCATAATTTATCAAACATTAATACTTATCTTTTGAAATGTGCAGAAAAGTCCCAACGATTGTTGGAATGGACCTTGGTTCAATCTCTTCCCTTTGTGAACAACCAGAGGCAAAAAGCGTACTTTTTTGCTCTTCACGATGTGTTGGTTCCTCAGGAACAATGCTCAACACTCGTGGCAAACCATGCCTTGGCCAAGACCATCCTGAGTGCACCCTATTGTACCCCAGGTTGGACACACACTATAGATGTGCCCCTTCTCTACCTTGCTCACAAATTGCTAACCTGAAATCCTATTCCCACAATGTGTGGTTCCTTATTATTTTCCTCTTTTCTTTGTCTGTGTCTCAATAATTTAGTTTTCACGGGTTTTATACAACACAAAGGGTATTTCCAACCGACACACCCTTTTACAAATAATTACAACATCCCATGATTTAACTCTAATTATTATTTTATTACATTTTCTTTCTTGAACTATTACATTAGTTCTTATATTTTTTACTTTTATTCTCTTTTCTTTTTCTTTTTCTTCCATGGGGAAAAATTATCATAACAATGACCCCTTCAATGGGATTTGATTTCCTTGATGATAATCGAGTGGAGAGACAGGATCGATAGGATCTCTTCTTTTGAGAACTGGGTGAGTCACATGTAAAGTTTGCAAGGCCATCAACTAGTTGATTTTCCTTTCTATAGCAATGGAAAATATGAAAATTGTTAATTTCTTGGAGGAGAGAAATGATTTGCCACAAAATATAATTTAGTTTCCAAGATGAGGAGACCCTTTTATTGCTTGTATTTACTAGGTTTAATGAATGAACCTCAATCTAAATTCTTTTGATATTAAATTCCTTTGTAAGAATTAGACCAGTTAGAAGTACTCGGGCTTCTACTTTATTATTCATACCAACTTGTAATTTTAATGCTAGATCAACCCAAATGATTCCCTTGTGATCTCTAATCACACAAATTTCTCTTGATACATTGGGATTTCCATGGGAGGCTCCATCAAAGTTTAGTTTCCATACTCCTGGTTGAGGAGGATAATAAAAAATTACTAACTTATTGATAAAATTGAGTTAGGATATAGAGATGGCCCTTAGTGTGGGTAGCACAATATTCTTCCAAGAAGCCATCATTTGAAAATCCCAAGATATGAAGATCTTGCTATTACCCGATGCTTAGATTTTCAAAATATGTGCCATAATTATTTTTGAGATTAGGGTTTCCAAATTTTGAAGTATTTTTCCTTCAAATTTAACTTCTTTCTTGAAATTCCTTCTATTTCTTTCCCACCATATAATCTAGATTAAAAGAGATGGAGACACTAGCTAGAGGCCTGATAAAAGTGAAGATTTGAAGAGACTAGGCCAACTATTGAAAACATACAAAAGGGTGTTGTCAATTGGGGATTACCATCCTAGTTTGTTTTTAATCCATTTCTAGCATGTTTGAGAAAAATCACATCATAGAAGTAGATGATCCATAGTTTCTACACATTTTCTGCAAAGAACACCCAAAAATAAATCTACAATTCCTATTTTTTTAGGCATTCACTTGTCAAGATTCTATTATTAATTATCATCCAAGCAAAAACACCAACCTTAGGAATAGTAGCATTGTTCCAATATAGCCTATGCATCCACTTTTAACTATTTGTGTTTGTAACTGACACTAAATACCTATACCCTTGCTTTACATTATATATACCTTATTTTGATGGGGCCCATACTAATTTGTTTTCCTTTGAAGAAAGATGAACTATCCTTTTATCCAGCTGTGTTTGAAGCAAGTTTTTTTATCTCGAGGAAAAATTTTTTTGTTGAAGTCTTTCCATTTCACATGATATTACATTGATTACATTACATATGTCAGCCTACAACAAAGAAAATTATAGTTACAATTCAGACAAAGATTAAACAACATGAAACGTGTAGAGGGTAAGACCCAAAAGGACTACATGCAATACTAGGAAGAGGAACACGCCTTGAAGATTCCAACACATACTTAAACTGGTCTTAAAAAATCTTCACACCTTCAATCTTTAATGAAAATCATCCGCACACTTCACAAATTCAAAATAGGTTGGCCTTAAGCAAGAAAATATGAAACTTGTACTATGTCAGCCATTACAACATTGGTGGTACACATGAAAGATTAAAAATTACTCACGATTCTCCCAAATGAGTTGGAATAACCCATACAACACCTTCAAACACTTCTTAGACTTCACACAACCTTGAATTTGTGGCACACACCTTCAAAATACCCTAGTCAACTAGTCAAAAGCATAACCCAATAGAACAACCATTCCAGACCACAACCAATTTTGGAGAAGCCAGACAATACCTTGCAAAGAAACAACAAACATCACATAATATTCAGGAACATTCTCATACATTCCTTTCATAACTTCACACAACAGGAAGTTGGTGCAAGCCAACATACAATGGAACTAGCCACTGAAAAACATAGTCCTTTACTCTATTACTTCAAAATTTCTCTATGGAAGGACTAATGATAATTTTTTTTGGATATACCACCTTCACAACAAGATAAAGTTATCTTCTAAACCACATAACCATATTTTCAAATGCGGAGGAATGCAGAGCCAAAATTTTCACCTTTTAAAACACCAACATAGGATCAATATTGTCACTCACAAAAACATCTTTCCAGAACCCGAATGAACTGAAACCTGGATCACACATGTCTTGAAACATCTTGAAGCTATCTTTCAAACCATAGAAGCCAAGTATTTAACCATTCAACCTATTTATCTTTGTATAAATATAGAAACGATGATATTGAAACCTCGACTTCCCAATGATGTATAGGACAACTAAGAGGGGGGGTGAATTAGTTGTACATTAAAACCTTAAAAGCTCAATAACCATCAAACCCTTATTATTGTCAACAAAATGTAAACAAATGAAACATAAGCATATTCAACACCATACAAAAGAGAACACTAGATTTATTTGGAAAACCCTAATCAAGGAAAAACCACAGTGAGGATTAACTCACATATATATGAATAGAAATATCAAATACAATAGGCTCATTTCCAGAAGGGCTCACTTCCCAAAAGAGAAGAATGACTCATTGCTAAGGGCTCACTGCCTAAAGGAATCAATATTTGGAAGAAAGAAGAATAGAATATTATTATTACAAAGAGATTCACTATCTCAAAGCAACAAAAAAAATCCACCACTGCAACTTTGCACCATCTGCAACCTTTGGCTAATTGCCTTCAACAAATTTAGGTACACTAAAAGTGTAGACACCTTCTCACTGCATCCGATAGCCTTAGGCATTTATGATCACACTCAAATCACCACACTTGATCAAATCCGCATCATTTCATACCACAGCACACATCACTTTCTTCTTCAATAATTAATCTTGCTTATATATCCTCCATAACCTCAAAAACATTATCCATGTTGGCCTCAATGAAACTGCCAGCCTACTATTTTTACCCTATCCTAAAGGTGAAAAATAGCTATTATGCAATAAAGAAAAACACAAGAAACACTTCAAAGATTAGCCTAAGGAATGATAACACAAAGAAAGATAACAAAATAAAGATTTCAAATGATTATACCTTTGTGTTGTTGAATCCCTTGGTTGGCCCTTGATGTTTGAATGCTTATATGCTCCTTGGATGGCTATGGAGATGGCTAGATGCAAAATGAACAATGTGATAAAATGCAAGTGCTAATGGCTAAATGACTTGGTTAGATGAGGAAAAAGGCTTGCAAGTTGAGTAATCAAATTGGTAGCATAAGGGTACAAATGGCTAAGTGTTGTCTCAAATGGAAAAATGGAAAGAGTTTGGTATCAAATGCATAAGGTCCCTAAATGAGAGAAAAGAGGGGGTATTTATAGAGGTAATTGAATTCTCTAGGAATTCAATGGTCAAGATTGAGCCACCATGGCCAAGATGAAGGGCTATGGTGAGTTGAGGACTCACAAGCCCTCACATCTTGACATGTGGAAGGTGAAGTGGCTAAGGATGTGATGAGGTGTAGGTGAGGTGGAAGAAGGACATGTGATGGAGGTACTTGCAAGTACCTTGATGTGACCACTCAATGATCACATGGGGAAGAGAAGATTCCTTGGAGGAATAAAAGTGAATTTAAAATTCACAATGATTGGAATAATCTAGTGGGTAAGACAATGTTCCCAAAAGGGTAGGATTTTGACACATGTGGGTGATGTGAGAGGTCAAAGGTTCTAGAAGACCTTGGTACATGTGAGTGATGTGACAAGTCAAATGTTCTAGAACTTGCATGGGGATACAGAGTTTTGAAAGAATAAATGTGAATTAAAACTTCACATGGGGAAGAGAGGAATTTTGGATGAATAAATGTGAATTAAAAATTCACATGGAACAGAGGGGAGAGTTGACCAAGGTACTGATTAGGGTTAAATGATCAATAATTAGAAGATAATTAATAGTTAATAAGGATTAGAAGCCAACTTGCAAAAGTTGGAGGATGTGACACATCCTAATCAAGGATTAGGCATGTGCACATCTCTAATGAAGAGATTAGGAGGTGGGTTAGGATTAAGAAAAAGATGTGACATGTGAGGAATTAAATAAATGTCATTTATTTAATTCATTTGATAAAAAAGAGGATTAAAGAGATAAGGTATTTAATTATTAACTAAATACCTTAGGGATTTGGCAGAATTAAGGGTATTAATTAAATAATAGTAATATTACTTAATTAATGCAAATAAAAGGATGCTTAGATGAAAGGGGATAAATTTGGATAAATTAACTGTCCAAATTTAGGTGTCTACAGAAACATATGCACCTTGAACGTGCAACTACTAAATAGGTTGAAACCAAAAACTTCCACAATGGTTCAATAACTGAAGTCATACCACACCAAGGGTTAACTAGGACCCAAATCTACATCGACATGCTCCCACAAACAACAAACAACCTCCATAATTAGTGCTAGCATGATAGGTTGGGAAAACCTACACTAACACTAACATGCAACCACATACACGCTTTTCTAGGTCCAAAAATACCACATAGACCAAATAGCAACATTCCACAACATCCAAGAATATTCTAACACCATCAAAATATTCAAAAATACTGCTGTAACCACTTGAAACTAAAGAACACTTTCTTTATGTGCAACCAGCTACATTGCCATAGACATACATCTTACTCACTAACCTTGCGAAACAACTGGACACTAGATACTCCAGGGAAAGGTAGATACAAAAAATTTGAGCACGTTCCCAAATCTACAAGACAAGAAACCTCAATGTGGAGAAATGTAGAGCAATTTCATTTCTCCCAGACAACCTTCTTCACAGAAAACACATTGTCAAACATAACTTCCATTGCCACACAATCTAGAACCTAAAACTTTGGATATAGCACCTCTGAACACCTCTGATCATCACATCCAAACCACACAAGCATGTCTTCAACCATGAAGAAATGTAGAGCACAATGTTGAACACACGTCTGTACACACCTATGTCGTAATGTACACTCTCTTACTCAAATTTTCTTAAAAGCACTTGGAAACCAAGTGAACCAACTGCTTCAACAACACCACAAACACCTGCTGGGTAAGTGCGCAAAGTTGAGTCCACGAAACATGGAAGTTTTTGCCTTAGCCAAAAAAATGAAATTGACATTGCAAAAACGTGATCCTAATTTTTATAAATGGGATCCCGAGCCTAAATCTTAAATGGGATCCTACTTTTTAAAAATTGAGATCCCATTTTTTAGAGGGTCTCGAACCGACGGATAGGGAATGGGATCCCGATTAGTACGAAATGGGATCACGATTTATAAAAATCGGGATCCCGTTTTGTAATAATCGGGATCCCATTTTGTAATGGTATTTATTTTTTAAAAATGAACAAACCGTCATTTTAGCAGCACACGAGATCCCGAGTTCTA
Source organism: Sequoia sempervirens (assembly GCA_007258455.2). Taxonomy (NCBI): domain Eukaryota; kingdom Viridiplantae; phylum Streptophyta; class Pinopsida; order Cupressales; family Cupressaceae; genus Sequoia; species Sequoia sempervirens. The sequence continues at coordinate 391,258 of VDFB02021503.1, read as the reverse complement.
AGTGACAATGACCTCCAACAATAGTCTCTAGGTACCTGTCCACCCCTAATTTTTTGCATTTTTTCATTTTTTATTGAAATTGTGAATAGTAGAATTGATTTTAGCATGTTTTTTTAAATTTATTTGATGTTTTAAGCATTTTATTTCCTGTTATAGTAGAAATGAGGAATTGTAGAAATAAATGAAAAAATGCAATGAAACTTGAAGATATTGAATAGAAACGAAAAAATGAACCTTCAATTGTATTTTAGAAACAAAATTTAGCTTTTGAAACCTAAATTGTTTGATCAAACCAAAAAAATTGTATTTGAAAACCATAATTAAAATGAAACAAAAAAAATGCATTTCAAAACCCTAGAAATTGAAATGAAATAAAAAAATTGCACTTAGAAACCCTAATCAAGCTTTTTAAAACCCTGAATTCAAATCAAACAAAAAAAATTAAATTTGAAAACCCTAGTTTGAAATAAAATGAAAAAATTGCATTAAAAACCCTAATTGCTTAGAAATTGAAACCCTAAATTGAATTGAAACAATTTTTTTTGCTAAAACCCTAAATTGAAATCGAACAAATCATTTTGATTTTGAAAACCCTAATTTCAAGCTCAAGAAAATTCATTTGCAAAATTTAAATGTTTTAAATTTCATTTGCATTGTATGGAGAAAACGATATGTTAAACTTTAGTTTCAATGTTAAATTATAATTAGATTAGAAAATAATATGTTAAAGAATAGTTACAATTCATAAATTTTATCAATGTTTGTTTGCAAATTTAGTTAGCAAATTCGTAAATCCAAGTGTACAATCGATTTCCAATTGTTGCTTAATTAGATAGTATTCAACATTCATTTCTATTTTATGTTTTGATCTCTCTTAGTCATGCCCTGTTTCCATTTCTTTTTTCCATGTGTTGTTTGTTGTCTTTTGACAATCTTAACCCTCATTCTAGTCAATTACTTGTTAATTAGGCTTCTAGTTTAGTCTAAAATCTCTATTTTTGCACTAGTTACCTAGACACTAAAAGAATCTAAATATTTTTATTTTCTTTCTTTTAGATTCTTTCATTTCCAAACAATCAAAAATAAAATACTTGATTCAACATTAACTAATTTTATATTATACATTTTATATCATAAAATTCATTTAAGTGGGAAATATTAATGAAAAAAATGTTAAATAAAATAATCTTATATTCAATTAAAAAAATATCCAGTTAAAATATACATCAAACTCAATCTTAATAATACATAATTATGTGTTTCTATTACGGAAATAGTCAATCTATTCATAAAATAAAAAATATTCATAAACTAGGCACTAACTTACAAGTCCATTATTCCAAGGGCCACCCAAACTTCACCCTAAGTTCGCTAAACCCTAAACCCTGAACTCTAAAATCTAAACCCTTAACACTAAAGCATTAATTTTTTCCTAGGACCTTAAAATGAAATTTGGTTGCCTTAGGAAACTCCACCAAATTTTGTTCCCTTAAGCCATGTCATTTTGTCGTAGGACCTTACTACAAAGATCCCCTTAAGCCATCCTATTACCCTAAACCCTAAACTCTAAACTCTAAACCCTAAACCCTAAAAACATCATTTTTCCAAGGCCCTTAATGAAATTTGGTTGCCTTGGGCAACACCACCAAATTTTATTCACTTGAGCCATGTCATTTTGTCCTAGGACCTCACTAGACATAGATCCCCTTAAGCCATCCTGTCACCCTAAATCGTAAATCGATGTCTTAAGGGGTCCTAATATGACATTTCTTAAGGGGATCAAAGAAGTTCTCAAAATTTGGTGAAGTGTCCCAAGGAAACCAAATTTAACAATAATAAGATCGTGCAAGATTATAATATGAATGAGATTTCATGATCTAGGTTGGTTAGTTGAAACAAGAGCTATCTCAATCAACTGTTCCACAAGAAAATGTTCTTCACTAACTTGCAAGTTCATTATATTCCAAGGGACACCAAAAATTGACCCTAAGTTCTGTAAACCCTAAACCTTGAACTCTAAAATCTAAACCCTAAACACTAAAGCATTCATTTTGTCCTAGGACCTTAAAATGAAATTTGGTTGCCTTAGGAAACTCCACCAAATTTTATTCCCTTAAGCCATTTCTTGTCGTAGGATCTTACTACATAGATCCCATTAAGCTATCCTATTACCCTAAACTCTAAACCCTAAAGCCATCATTTTTTCTTAGGCTCTTAATGAAATTTGGTTACCTTGGGCAACTTCACCAAATTTTATTCACTTGAGCCATGTCATTTTTTCCTAGGACCTCACTAGATATAGACCCCCTTAAGCCATCCTATCACCCTAAACCGTAAATCATTTTCTTAAGGGGTCCTAATATGACATTTCTTAAGGGGATCAAATAAGTTCTCAAAATTTGGTGAAGTTTCCCAAGGCAACCAAATTTAATAATAATAAGATCGTGCAAGATTATAATATGAATGAGATAAATCATGATCTAGGTTGATCAATTTACGGTTTAGGGTGATAGGATGGCTTAAGGGGATCTATGTCTAGTAAGTTCCTAGGACAAAATGACATGGCTCAAGTGAATAAAATCTGGTGAAGTTGCCTTAGACCTTAATGAAATTTGGTTGCCTTGGGCATCTTCACCAAATTTTATTCACTTAAAAGCCATGCCATTTTGTACTAGGACCTTACTACATAGATCCCCTTAAGGAATCCTATTACCCTAAAACCTAAATCCTAAATTCTAAACTGTAAACCCTATATAATTCATAAATTGTCCTATATTAATAGTTAATTGTATTTCATTCAAGTAACATGCCTTAGACATAAATGATGCTTGCATATTTTATCATTTGTATTCAATTAGGCCATTTATGTTGAATGGTTTTATGGTATTTCCTAAACATGTATCTTACATTTTGAAATTACAAATCTAATCCAGGTTCACTCATATCTTAGAGATCACATGGATTGACTCAATAATATTCGCAATCCACCTCCACGCCATCCATCTCCACCACCTTCACCTCCACCTCCATCCACTCCACCTCATAACCCCCCACCTCCACCACCTGAAATCGATGGTGCTCATTTGCAAGCATGAATCAATTCCAATGTTAGAACCATCTAAGATCAAATCAACATTATTCAAAATGAAGAATGTGTTGCACCACTTCTAAGGATGATTGCATCTAGGATGCAAACCATTGTTGATGCTGTTAGGGCTATGGATGGGATCTTAGATGAGCATCGAAAATGGCTAGAGGAGAGGAGAACTTCCGATTCTGAAAAGGAAAACACAAAGAAATGAAGAGATGAGTAGAGAGCCACAATAGTTTCTAAATTAAGACAATGATCTTAAATAGTTATGAATTTATGAATTTGGTGAACGATGAATATTTTGTGTGATGAATTTATAAATTTGGTTGGATGGATATTTTTAGTGACGTGAATTTATGATTTTGGTTCTATATGGATATTTTTAGTGACGTGAATTTATGATTTTGGTTCTAGATGGATATTTTTAGTGACATGAATTTATGAATTTGATGGAATTTATGAACTTATAATGATGAATTTATAATAGTATATATTTTATGACTATCTACTAGATCATGGTTTCTCTTGTTGGAAAATTGATATATATATATATATATATATATATATATATATATATATATATATATGCATTAGACATAAAATGAGCTTTTTGTGAATGTTTCAAGTTTATTGTTTAGTATGTACACATGTATTAAAATTTCATATAGTTCTTAAATTTTGAAATTTGTATGTATGTACATAATTTAGTTTAATGATGTATGCATGCAAATTATGCATCGTATTTTTTTATTTTAAATGTATGTACATGTTAAATTTTGAATTTTGTATGCACATGCTCAAGTTCAATCAATGTATATGTGAGTTTCAATTTTATATAATCTTAATATATGTATGCACATCCTATTTAAACAAATTTGCATGTGCATTTCAAATTTAACTATTTCTTGTAATTTTTTAAGTTTGTATGTTAATTTTGTATAATTTAATGCAGGTGCACACTTATATCTCATATCATGGATGATTTTAACATTGATGATATCATCAATCCATCACCTCCACCTCCCCCTCCACCTAATATGCCACCTCAAGCACCTGTTGCATCTGATGAGGCTCGCTTGTGAGCACACATAAATGATCAGGTTGCATCCATACAAAATAAAATCAATGCTATGCAAAGTCAAGCATTGATTCCACCACATGTGAGACGTTTTGCATCTGCAATGAAAAATGTTGTGGATGCCATCATTACCATTGATTATGATCTAGATAGGCATCGACGAGACAAAGAAGAGAGGAGACAATTTTATGCTAACGGTCTCTCTTATAAACAAATTTTAGACCTTAAAATAACGAAATCTCACCTAGCCCCCTACCTTCTTGACCCCGTTACTTAACAACCCATTCCTCCCAACAAATCTATGAGGTGGTGCATACATCCACAGATGAGTGTACATTTTTGGGGTCGATGGTATATGGTTTTTGATAGTCCCCCACACACTAATTGGGAGTGCCCATTGTATTTTTTGAGGAAACTGTATGTAGAGTTTGTTATGCGGCAAAATCCCAATTATTTTGATCTTAAATCATTTCAGGGTGTTGGTGGTGACATGCCACAATAGAGGTTAGGGGAAAGGATCGATCCCCAATGCCCCATGCATGCGCAACCCCTTGTTGCTGCTCCTGGTCCTTCCATTCCAACACTTGTGCATCATCGAGCTATTTTCTCGACATTAGGTTCCCTTACTACACTCGCAGGAGACCTTGATCAACATGCTTCTGCTGTAGCAGGTGGGGAGCATAGAGACGATGATGATGGAGGTGTGTTTTATAGAACTGGTTCGAGTACCACTCCAAGAGTGTCGAGGCCCATCCCACATGTATGTACTAGTTTCCATCAGGTATGCTATGGACCTGATCAGGCCACACCTAGTTTAGGTGGACGTGGAGATTCTGGTGGTTCATCTGGTCGCTTCAGTTCATTTGTAGAGTTTCTTACAACATACCGTCACCCTAAGGACACTGCGACATAGGTATAAAGTTGCATCTACATCTTCATTTTATAAGAATTTTGATGAATGTATAAATCAAAGAAAAGTTTGCAATACATTTTAACAATTAAATTGTTTGGTGTACAAATGACACTAATGATGGGGCAATCATCCATTCCACGAGTACATACATCGAAACCAGTCCTACTCAGCAACCCTTATGGGGTATTTTGATTTCAATTTTTTAAATTGTATATGAAATGATTTTAAACTTGAGTTTTAAATTTATAATTGAATCACATATATGTTTGAAGTATTTATGTTGGTTTAGGCGAGTCAATCGACTTCCACATCGATTCCACCCGAGGGGTTGTCGAGCACTCCTCCACTATTGGGCGTCGTAGATCAGGGGCAGGTACATTTATATTGTAAATTGTTTAACTTACATTAGTATAGTTACAATTATGAATTTTGAATTCACTATATATTGAATGTGCATGTACACTTGTAAATATTATAAGCATTAAATGTCTACATGTATGTCTAGGTTGATACCACAATGAGAATGGGCATCGGGTAAACATTTGATGTTGTAGCTACTCGTGAGGCCTCTGATTTTCAGGTTGTTTAAAAAAATTTCTACACAAAATGTGCAAACTTGAATATATATATTTTAACCAAATTCAAGTATACATGATTTAATTTTGATCTTGTAGGACTTTGTTAGTGAGACTTTCAGCCTTGACCCAGACATAGTTACACCTCTAGGAGGACATACAAAGCAAGCTCCAGATCAAATGGCAATTTAAATTTTTTATTATAGTTAAAGTCAATTATAAATTATATATTCTGAATATATAACTTTAATTTTAAATTTCAAATTGAATATATATATATATATATATATATATAATATGAGCTAATACATGTTTTAAATTCTATTTCTTTTCTAGCATGAGACACATCTTGTAGTTGAGCATGTACAAACAGGTCTTGGAGAAGAGGGTGCACAACCTCAGAATACGGTACAATTAAAATATGATAAATTATAAATTAAATTGAATTAAATCATTTTTAATTGTAGACTTGTGCATCTAATTTCAACTTTCTTTGTCTTGTTTATGTAGATTGATTCAAAGAATTTAGAGGTTGCTTCAGGTGCACTCGAGCATCCAAACCCATATATGATGGTAATTTAATTTTATGATGAATTATAAATTAAATTGTCATTAAATCATTTTTCATTATCTTACATCTGATTTCATCTTTCTCTTGTACAAAGTGTTTCAGGTCATCCACATAGTCCGCATGGCGTGAAGAGGTCTCTTGATTATAGAGACAATACATGACCTAGAAACTTGATTTTATGGGTTATATTTGTTTATTTCATGGAATATATTCTAGTTTCTCATGTACTCTATTAGACATTATATTTCATGGCTCAAATACTTAGTTGGACTTTAGTTCATGGGTTGTACTCTGATGGACTTTATTTCATGCGCTTAATATATTGGTTTCATGCACTTAATATATTTACATAAATTATGGATTTTATTATTGTTTGAAATTTTAATTTACACATGTACATTTATGCATTTTATGTTCATAGTCAAGACATTAATATAGGACATTAATGTGAAATTAAATATAAATATGAAATTAAAGTTGAAATTAATAAGGCATTTTAATATTTATACTTTACAAATTTAGTGATCTCATACATGATATACATGATATGTACATTCAATAATTAGCAATAATTAGTCAATGAACTTATTCAATTCACGTGAATCAATAATTAGTCAATAAATCATAATTTACAAACAAAAGCAATCCGTTTATATACCACAAAGGATAAAATTTTAAGAAATAAACAATACCATACAAGATTAGAGAACAAAAGCATTAATAAATTCTATAAATAATAGCATCCAACACTAATTTATAAGTTTTCAAAACAAATAATGGCATCCAACACTAATTTATAAGCTGTTAAAACAAATGATGGCATCCAATACTAATTTATAAGCTGTCAAAACAAATAATGGCATCCAATACTAATTTATAAGCTGTCAAAACAAATAATGGCATCCAATACTAATTTATAAGATGTCAAAACAAATAATGCCATCGAATACTAATTTATAAGTTTTCAAAACAAATAATAGCATCCAACACTAATTATAGGTTGTCTTAAGGGGTCCTAATATGACGTCTTAAGGGGATGTCCTAAGGGGTCGTAATTTGACGTCTTAAGGGGATGTCTTAAGGGGTCCTAATACGACGTCTTAAGGGGATGTCTTAAGGGGTCATAATACAACGTCTTAAGGGAATGTCTTAAGGGGTCATAATACAACGTCTTAAGGGGATTTCTTAAGGGGTCTTAAGGGGATGTCTTAAGGGGTCATAATACAATGTCTTAAGGGGTTTAGGGTTTATGGTTTATGGTTTAGGGTTTACGGTTTAGGGATGTCTTAAGGGGTCATAATACAATGTCTTAAGGGGTCATAATACAACGCATTAAGGATATAATTGATTTAACAATAATGTATGCATGATATTTAGTGATTATACAATCAAATATAAAGTTTCAAAGTAGGAAAACATGCACATTTAACAAACAAAATATATAGAATATCGATTTTGATACATAGAAGTACATAGAGTACATAATTGTGTATGTACATGTATTTGTAATTTGTACAAAATGTTTAATTCTATAAGTATGTATGTACATATATGTCATCTCAAAACAATGTTTACAAAATTTGGATATGCCATCTCTAGAACATCTCAAACTCGTGCCCAGAATGTAGTAGGTCTTCACACCACCTGATATCAAAAAGGTACAAGCAATATCAATGAAATCATCAAAACATACATATTTTAATTTGTATAAAACTATCTATATGTACACAACCCAAGTACCTGCATTTAAAAGTATTCCACACATGTGTGTAGGTTGAATCCAAGCATCCTCTCCTTATTGTTTCAAAGTATGAGATCAATGCAATGGTGGCTTAAGGATACAAAAAAGGATAATAAATAAATTTTAACTATTAATGTACAAGCAATATCAATATGTAATCGAAACATGTATTTAAATATAATTTAACTAATAATTACCTGTTTTTACCAAGTATTCCATGTTGTCTAGGTTGAATCTACATGGACTAGATCCTTTTTCTGATTATGAATTAAGGATCTATAAAAGGACAATTTAAATCAATTTCAACTAATAACACACTTGACCAATATCGAAACATGTATTTAATCTATTTAAAAGGAAAATATAAAACTAAAACTATATTTACCTGTATTTACTTATTCCATTGTACCATCTACATCCTCTCTCTTTTGCAATGCATCTATGATTGTATCATGCTCTTCCATAGAAATTGTCCATAGCACTTTATTTGTAGGTCTTCCACGATACCAATCTAGTTTTATATTTGTTGCCACCACCAAATGTGAATAATGCATGATCTTTTTATGCATTTCATAATCTTCGAATGCAGGTAGACCATTCTTCCTTGCCAGGTGTTTTCGTAGCCAAGTGCCAACAACCACCATCAATCCTATTGGAAAACATGAAAACCATCATCAAATAAGTTCTCAAAATTTTCTTAAGGGAATCAAAAACTTGTTATCAAAATTTGCTTAAGGGGATGTCTTAAGGGGATCATCGTACCTATTGGATAATGATAGCCATCATCATCTTCTTGAGGTGCTATTAACTTATGTTTAGTCTCCACACAATGAGCCAACCAATATTTTTTTTTCTCTTCATTCCCCTCAGGTGCAACAACAACATACACATGTCCTGCAAACAAAAATTGATTTAATAACTTGCGCATATCCATATAAATAATTTAGTATTACAAAATAACTTAATAAAGTGGAATACAATGAAATAAATTGAATTAAATTACCTTCTTGTACAAGGTCTGAAACACGGTCATAGTCTTCAAATGCAAACACTTGATCATTTTCTTCAATAGTTCTTTCATATTCATCATGTGCTTGTGCAGGTGTCAATGATCTTTGCTCCCATTGTTCAACCCATTCTATATTTTCACATGCTTCCCAATCTCCTGAGATACAAATCTGGAAAAAACATGCAAGATCCCTTGTCTAGATAGTCCATGTGCTTGTTGTCAAACTCCTAAATGAATGCCATTTAGTAGATTCACTGATTGTCTCACAGTCAACTCTAGGTACAATGTTCTCTTCTTCAACCAACAAAAGAATCAATGAACTGTAGAGTACTCACTCAAACCAAGTGCAAATAATCTTGTATTACACCAATCCACAATCCCGCATGCATCTTTAAATTTTACTGCATCCTCGAATTTTAATTGTTCTCTAGCAAGAATTCTTTTGACACACGCACCAGCTCCATCATGTTCTCCTTTACCATGCCTAGCTTCAAAAAAATCCATATATGTTGGACATTAAGTTCCTTGTGAACCCTACTTAACCAATAGAACATTCGAGCATTCTTGAACTTCCCTGTACAATTATCTAACCATATGAGGTGTTATTTCATCTAGATTCCTCTTTCTCTTAAATTTTTATAAAATATACTGAAACAATATTGAAGAAACTCTGATGAGTGTAATCGGTTGTCACTCAAATAAAAATGATACTCCCTCAAAAATTTTCTATCATCCTCAGTGCTATCATCTGCATGTTTATAAACAATATGGACAAACATAGCTACTTGCATTGAATTATAATACTGTGATTGAATTTCCTCTTATAGAGCTAGAGTATAATTTTCCGCAAAATCAACCACTGAAGTATAGTACCAATTGGAAATGTATTTCTACATGCACGAAATTGGCCATCAATCCATCACGCATGTTGAGAGTGCATGACATATTTTGGTACAATCTTATTCTTAAATTCACTCATGAATGCATTTACACTAGCTTTTTCTGTAACTAAATCACAACACTTTCCTATTTTTCCATCTTTTAATGAATAGTGAACATTCTTAAATCTTTTAACATCTACTAATTGTTGTCCAAAATCATTATCAACACTTTCATGCATACAAATTCTTAAGAATGAAAGATTTCCATAGTCAATGCATTGTCCAGAAATACAAGAACTTAAATAAAACAATTTACCATTAGATCTTTCACAAAACAAACCTGAAATAAACTCCCTTATTGCTTCAGGTGGCATATTAATACCACATTCCTGTATAATCATCTTAGTATGCAAGGTACAACGTATATATCGAAAAACATCATAAAAATAACGAAATTGAACATGCGTTTTACAACAAGATATTCGTTGCTTATTAATTTTTACATACCATGGTTTACATTTTTCAAAAGACCTTTGACTTATTTTAATATTACCAGGTAACACTAAATCACCACAAAATTTTCTATAAAATTCAGTTTGTGTTGTATCTAATAGGTGTTTTGGGTGAGGATTGTGAACTTTGGACCCCACCCTTAATTTTAAAACATCTCTAGCATTAGAAGAAACCCTAGTATTCTCATGCCAATATTTTTCGATCAAAGATTTAATTTCAACATTCAATTGAATCATATCGGACCTCAGGAGTCAACCATTGAAACTCCAACATTGGTTGATAGGATCATTTTCTATACTTTCTCTTCTTTTTGCCACTCTTAGCAATGTTTTAGGATATATTTTTAAAACTTCACTAATATTTCTTACCATTCTTTTATTCAAAGTTGCTTTACTAACAATAGCAATTGTTATAGCTCTTCTTGCTACATTTTTATCTTTAGATCGACTATTTTTCCCAATAGATTGAATGACACTAGCAATAGTAGACATAACATGTTTTAATGATTGATCTTTTCTTTTTGGTTTAACAAAAAAGCCTAACCTTTTCATTATTTTCCTCATTTTTTGCATTCTCATCAATTGCATCATTAGTTGACATTGAATTGCAAATTTTTTACGATAAAAGAATTTGTTGTATATTCTATTCGCATGTGTTCTTATTTGCCTCCAAGAAATTTGACCAGGAAGATTATCGAAAACACCACTTTCAATTTAAAAAAAAGTATTTTCATTAAATTCAACATCACATTATAGATTTTCATCTTCATCTTCATTTTCATTTTCATTTTCTACTTCAAAACGATTTACATTTTCATCAACAAAATGGTTTTCATTTTCATCAACAAAACGGTTTTCATTTTCATCAACAAAATGGTTTTCATTTTCATTTACATCAACAAAATGGTTTTTGTTTTCATTTTCAACAAAAGGATCATTCTCATTTTCATTTTCAACAAATGCTATAAAAGTTTCATCTCTCTAAATATTATCAATGTCAACATTGTTAAGTCCAACATCTTGTAAAACTTCTACATACAAATTTACCATTTCACGAACATGTGGATTTGAAGACGTACCTGGATTTGTGCATATTGAAACATTCTCCATAGCATTGAAAGAGGGATTTGAAGACATAGTAGGACTTGCTTGTATAATCATATTCTTCTCCAAATTGACTTCTTGCAAATTAGCTTCATCTACAACCATGTTCTCCTCAATGTTTTCATCTTCAATAGTTGTCGAATTGGATACTCCCCCATCATTCATTGATTTAATTCTCATTCTTCTTTCTCTTTGTCTTTGTCTCTCCTCTTTTTTTGCTTCAATTTCTTCAAGAGTCAATGTCTTCCTCCTCTTATTACGAGCTTTATCTCCCATGATTATAAAATTCTCAAGCACAAATGAATGTCAATAGTGAAATTATTCAAAAAATTCAATCCAAATTGGAAGTTGAAGACCTATAAGGACAAAATTCTTCCTCTTGTGTTCCTCAAAACAAGTAGAAAACTAGCACAATTCCACTTTAAAAACTGTTTTCTTCATGCCTCCTTTGAAAAAATCAATCCATATTGCAAGTTGAAGACCTTTTGTTCCTCCAAACAAGTACAAAACTAACACAATTCCACTTCAAAAATGGTTTACACGATGCCTCCTTTCAAAAAAATTAATCAAAAATGCAAGTTCACCACCTGTAAAGACAATAGTTGATGAAAAATAGCCCAATTTTACTGCTGTCGGCCGTACATGTGAAGTTGCAGACTTCACAGCAATTTTTGACAGTAAATTTAAATAAAACGGTTAAAAACAAACGAGATCTCATTTATAGAACGGGATCCCATTTATTAACAAACGAGATCCCATTTTATAATCAGGATCTCATTCCCAATATTTAATGTGGGGACCATTGAAAAAGGAACAAGATCCTGTTTATAGAGCGAGATCCCGTTTCCCTGTCAATGATCATGTCATTTACTATTGGGAAACAAGATCCTGCTTTATAAAATGAGATCCCACTTTATAAAACGGGAAATGGGATCCCGTTTCCAAAAAAATGAATTTGAATTTTCTTTGTGGTTGGGTTTCTGTCTTGTATTTCAGTTTGAGAAAAGCATTGGGAATTCGAACCTAGGCCTTCAACCTGGTTTGACCTGCAAGTTGAAGGTCCTAACAATGTCAGAGAAAAATACCGAGTTTGGACATATGGCTGACGACTTTTTTTGCAGAATTTTTTGATGAAATTAAAACCCATTTTAGATGAGACAATGCAAATTCCAAATATGCAATTTTTTTTACAATTGGATTATTTTTTTCTATTTTTCAATTAATTTCTGATGAAACTGGTCCATAAACTTTAAATATCAGGGTTTTTTAATATTTTAATAACTTTTGATCAACATAATATTTTGACGAATGGATTGCACGAGAACAAACTTTAGACAATTCTTTTCAATTTAAACAAAAATAAAAAAAATGATAAGTTTAGGTCATCTTATGTGTGTTGTACACGACGATTTTTCAAAATGACAAATGTGCCTAATAAAAATTTAACAAAAAAAAATTCAATAAAAAATTACAAAAAAATATTGAGAACAAGCTTCAGTGAGTCACAAATCTTTTCCCAAAAGGATTTAGAAAAATAAGATTATTTAGGTCAAAATATGGATGTTGTACATGCGCATGGTATGGTAAAAAAAAAGTGACTTTTAAATAGTGGTTTTAAAAAAAGCCTATTGAAATTCAATTTGTACAATCCGGGTATTGAAATAAATTACATATTTGAAAACTAGACTCTGAGTAATACATTTTATGATTAGTGACTTTTTTGAAGATTCCATCTCGAAGTGCTTCAAATTTTAAGGTCAAATGTGTCAAATTCTGAAAATTAGGAAAAACACTTGCACTTTTTGGCCAAAAAATGGACACAACTTCTTGCCAACAACCTGCTCAACATATATACAACATCTGCAACACTTGCTCAATACCACAAAAACTTCTCAACATGACCACACTAGAGGTTGACATCAAATCACAACACTAATGCCAACATATTGCAATAATCTCCAACAATCTCTTTGACCATACTGGAGGTTGACATCAAATCACAACAATCTCCAACAATCTCTTTGATCATACTAGAGGTTGACATCAATGACAACAGTAATGAAAACACCAACAAATCTCTAACATGGAGATGTTAATATCTAATTTTTCAGCGTTGTCTTTCCTTTCATACAGTAAAATCATTATTTTAGTGCTTGATTAAATTTTTGTTACATGCTTAAAGCCCTTTGGCTTACCCTTTTTATATTTGGTGATTTGAGTATCTTGGTGTAATTTGGTGGGATACCAAGGTTTGAAAGCCTCTTGACTTGGTGATTATGATGGGCTGTTACCTAAAAGCCCTCTGTTTAAAGTTAGAAAGGCTCTTCATGAACACTCTAATAGGAAAAGTTTAAACACTTTCAAGCCTCATTAGATGGTATCATTGATCACAAAATCAATCGAAAGGCTTGAGAGTGTTTAAAATTTTCCTATTAGAGTGGTCATGAAGAGCCTTTCTAACTTTAGTATTTGGCAGAAATCCATCTACTACTATGGTGCTTAATGTGTTCTAAAGTTTCTGCATTGGTCTAGAATGCAAATCACCCTTCTTTGACTCACTGCAGATTGCAGACAATACAATAAACCCCTGTAATAGCTGCAATCACCCCTTATAGCATGTAGGAATGCTATTTGGAATATAATGTAGTGAAGACCAATCAATAGTATCACATGTCAAGTAATGTTGATAATAGATACATGGGCTAGACTTAATGCCCATGGTATTTATGAATTTTTGCTCATTTCATAAGAGGGATTCTTTTGAGATTGAAATATTATCTAGAGTATTGTCTATATATACACTTATACAATGTATACACTATGGTATTCCTTAGTATTTAAAAGGAAACTTTGAATGGATAACTATCCCCAAGGGATAAAAGCGTATACCTGCAATGGTAAATCTTTGTTTTATGCCACTTGTCCACATGTTCTTAATGCATTGTTGCAACACTTGATTTGACCTATTTGGTATGTGAACAAACTTTTGATAGATATCTAATCAATTAGTATAAAATTTAATATCACTAAGTGGGTGTTTATTTAAACATGATTAGAAATTCTAATCTATAGTTTGATAGGTAATTAATTAATAATAACAAATTGATTTGGAGAGTATTTCTCTTATTAGAAGGGAAAATATGATCTTATTTTGTTATTAATCATTCATTTTTATGGTGAAGTATTTATTTAACTTGATTAATCAATAACATTTTAGATATCAAGTTAGAATTTAATTGTTACCTCATATATTATTGATCTTATCGACGGGTAAAATATGATCTTATTTTGTTAGTTATTATTCATTTATACTAAGTGAAATGTTTATTTAACTTGATTAATCAATAATATTTTAGATATCAAGTTAGAATTTAATTATTACCCTATATATATTAATCCTTTGGTTTTGAATAATAACAATTTATGAATCCATAGTTCACAATAACTATGGTCCGTACACATGCATGTTATGGTCCTTAAAAAGTGACTTTTTAAAAGTGGTTTTTATGCATGCCTATTAAAAATTACTTTTTATCATTTGGGTACATTAGAATAAATTATGTATTTGAAAACTAGAATCAAAATACTAAATTTCATATTACTAGTTTTTTTAAAGATTCAATGTGCAAGTACTTCAAAATTTCAGTCCAACTATGAAAAATTCTAAAAATTGAGAAAAAATACTTCCACTTTTTGAACATTTTGTGGACCCAACTTCTTGCACTTACCCCCCTGAGGCATAGGTCTAGCCCTTAGGTCCTATATTTTTGTATCTACTCTGAAATTATTATTGATTATTTTATCTTGAGCGAGGAACTAATGGTGTATCTAGTTTTGTAGGTTTATTGTTATGTTGTGAGATGAAGCAAAGGAAAATACAGTAAGTTACAATTATCTTATACCTTTTGATTAAGATAGTTGAAATTTCACAATGATTTCTTATAGATAAACAATGAGAACAATACTTGCTAAAATAATCAGTGTTATGAAAGGTTGATAAAATTTATTACATGTTAGATGAATGTTTTATTAGATTTCATCAATCTCCTGTGATAAATTTAATTTGCATATGTGGCATGATTACATTTTCAAATTATAATGTGTTAGTAGAACCAGTTAGTTGATCTTGATGTAGGACTTCCATTTCTCCTTTTGAAGTCTAATCATGAATGTCAAAACAATTTGTTTATCTAGCTTACGATTATAATGTATCAGGAAAATTTTGTTATGTTTTCATGAAGTTCACGTGTATTAGAAACAAACTTTTGTGAGTTAGTTAAGTGTATGTAGTTGAAATTTAAAATTTGTGTTATGTTTTTAGCTGTGTTTTTGGTAGAACATTTTGGGTATTATATAGCATGATTAATCCATCACTTCTATTCACAAGTACACATTAGGATATACTTCAATCATGGTATTTCATTCCAAAGAAAGATTCAATTTCTAATTAAATCACAAACTTTAAACATTTATAAAGGAAATATCACATCCCAAAAATTGACAGATAAAATTCTAATGAAAATATGAGACTGAACATATATAATTATCTCTTTTTCATGCCTTCACAAAAATCTCGCCAATAACCATATAGTACAACTTCACAAATATGACAAATTATAGTAATTCAAGCTATAACAATTGAAAAGAGATGAGATCATTGCATGCTCTCAAAGGCACACCACCACAATCCTATTATACATCCCAATGGTGGTCAAACCTACCCAATCATGTGGGAACTTGATGCCCTCCCCTCTATATTAAGAGATGGACACATGATTGTAAACATTAGCACAACATAAATGACTAGCCTCAAACACACAATGCAATCAAGTATAGTTAAGCATATTTCATACATGGATCACAATTTACATAAGAGGAAGAGAATCAAAGGCCCAAGACATAATGTTTCTTCACCTTGGTCCTCTAAGATGCAACCCAAATTTTGGAGATGACTATATTAAGTAACACCCATCACAAAAAATGCATTCATTTGAACATTTATCATCAAAATAGATGAAACCTAATAGATTGAAAAGTAATGTTCTCTTTCCTACAACATTTAAACTAGATAAAATATCAATCGAGTTAGAAAATAATGTTGTATTTAAGTATTTTCTTAGTTGATGTTTGAACCCATAATTTATTAATTTAATGAATCCAATAATGTTTATATATTTATCCATTCCTAACATATAATGACTTAATTATTCATTTCTTTATTTCAAATAAAATGCAAGGGAGATAGAGAAACAATATAAAAACAAGTTTGCATGCACACCTCCTAAGTAATAAGCAATCTATTTCTATCGAAAAACTCATTACTCCACAAAATAAAATGCAACATACACAAACAATGAAGTCATATGCATCACCAATTAGATGGGAGCCTAGACATAAACACTCATGCTAACAAATTCAATTTTATTTCACATAAACATAAATAATATTATACATATCCTTCTTAAATCTATAGTAAAATACATGGAATACATTATTTTATTTTTAACGAATCTAAAGTTAGATGGTTGTTGATCATTCTCATTCCAAGAGAAATCAACATAATTTTTCAAATTTCACAAAATCTCTTTCAATATTTCAACATAAGTAAGCAAAGGTTTGAAAAATGTACACTTTATCTCTCTCTTCTTTCCAAAATCTCATAAGAAAAAGAAGCTAAATAGAATTACTTTTTGCATATAAACTAATACCTAAAATCCACTTCACTTTTGATCCTTTTCATACTCACTTTTTAAAGTATAAGATAATATCTAATTTTCATCAAATGTCTATTTTCTCCAATTAATATCTAATATGACCCCTTTTATCATGTTTTGAAATTCAGTTTGCACTTATTATAAGTTTGAACCCTTCCTAGGTATATACATATGAAACCCACTTCATTTTTGTAATAATAGTAAGAAAACTACATTTCAAAGACCTTTACATTTTTTATTTTAATTTTAAATGTCCATCTTATAATTTCAAATATATTCTAACATTTCACAAGGCTATTTAGTTATTCCCCTAAACCAACCAATATGCATATGTGAAACTAATAAAATCACACAAAGAATGCAAACATTAATTGAGCTAGCATAATGGAGATTCAAAATTGTATTTGATCCAAATAGAATTTCATAGGTAATAGAATTTCATAGGTATAAAAATATCAATCTTATCACCCCCATTTAGAACAAGACAATAATATCAAACAAACCATGCAAATGCCTCCAATTAACTACCATTGGGATTTTACATGTACCTATACACTTCAATCAAACATTACATGCAATTGTCTAATATGTAAGAATAGCCAAAGAGAAAGGTAAAATTATCCAATCATCATAACTCACATTTCAATAATAACATCAAATTATGACATCATAATAATATTAGACAATATATGATTTGGTCATTTATTAAACAAGACAAGATAAGAGTTAATATAGGTACCTATTACATGTTAACAAGTGAGAAAACCAAATTTAAGAGATAAAATAAATGTGTCAATACAAGTATAGATAACTTTCAAGAAGTGGGCTATTAATTGTGTTGGCCTATTGGACACTAGTTAGAAAAATGAATGTTGTATGGTATCACTACCATATATTAGTTGATTCCTTTGTAGAAGCATCACTGGAAAGAGGTTGCATGGTAGCAGTAAAAATATTTGTCTATGAGAACTTTATTATAAATTTTGTCTACTTTTTGAGTGCGAGAAATGATTGGTGAACTTATTTCATAAAGAAGACCATGCAAATTTTGCATAAAGTGTTCATGATCATGCACCACAAAGAGTGCCCCTATCGTCTCCAAAGGAACAACATAGTGGAATCCTTCAACAAGATCTTGAGCAATGTATTAACAAATATTTATGATGCAAAGATAATTGATTAGAACTCTAGGGCATATATCATACTACATTCCTACTAGGCCACATATAAATAATTGAAAGAAATCCATTCAACTTATATAAACCATTCTAACTTATATATGACCAAGAGAAAATCAAGCCTTTAAAATTTTTGACACCAAATTTTTATATTGCATGTGACTCTCATTATTCAAAGCATCAAGTAAGATGCAAATTAAATTGATGAGGTCATATAAGATTGCTCAAATGCCTCCTATAAGGGCTTACTGGCTGAGAAGCTACTTCAAAGATATTTCATTGGGAGTATTGTTATATTGTAAGACCATTAGATTTGCAGCTGAAGAATAAAATATTTTGAATAACATATAGAAGCAAGTATTTGTAGGGATTATTATTTAATGTGGAGAATTCAAGAACAAAAATGTACCATAAATCAAACATCTTTATTTGCACAAAAGTAAAGTATGGCTGCATCACCAAAGAGCAATTTTATCAAGAGTAATGATGGACAAATCAAAATAACTCATCTAAGTTATATGATGCTATCACTCAAAAAAGTGAAAAAAACTTGATAAAAAAATGAAATGAAGGATTTTAATCACATCACAATATCAAACAATTTATGAGACTAGAAGTCCATAAAACCAACAAATTCATAATATAATAATTGATTTTTTTTTTTAGACTGCAGAATCCATCGGGTATCCATCCCCCTATAAACTGCAGTGCGTCTAGTAACCTTTTTTCACATGACCGGTGGTGCTGGCGCGACATGCCCTCTGGTATACGGGGATGGTGGGGAGGCTAGACCTCATGAACTCTTGCCTGCAACAGGATGTTTTAGTCAATCGAACTAAGTCCACCGCCCAATAATTGACATTAATATCAAGAAATCAGAACTTTAAAATTCTTATGCAATCAAATTAAATTCTACACTTTCCAATCAATTTCTGTTTTATAAAACTCTATAAATTATTATTCACAAAACAATAATATTTTATGCTATTCAAACATTCTACTATTTCTTAATCTTATATAAAAGAAGTGAGATGAGAAGCTCCTGCATAAGAAATAAATACCTCAAATTTCTTTTTTTTCCCTTTTGCAAGCAAATCTATGCCACTGCTGAAAAGCACAACAGATTCCAGTTTGTAGCCTTGCAGAATTTATTTTCTTCACTATGCCACCTGTTCGATTTCAGCCATTGAATTTACAAATGCATCATTGGTTGCAGCACTGATAATAAAATGTAAGCATTGCAACCTGCAATGGAATCAGCAGAGAAGCTCAAAATGTTAATACATTGAGAAAATCAATGCTGCCCTCAATGATGAATTTGCAAACCAAAGTTGTTGAATGAAAACTGTGGATGAACCCAGACTTACCAGTTACTAAATAGGTAACAATAAACATTTTTAATGGCCAATTTGGTTAGTACGCATGATATGATTCCATCATCTTTCTTTCATCTGACTCTTAAACCCATGTGCTTCTGTCCATCATTCGCTGGAATTTCTGTTGTTTCTATCACTTTATTTTTATTAGTTGAATGGGTATTAGTAGTTGTGGCAGTTTTTGTATATTAAAAGTTCAACATTTTAGATCAGATTTAAATAGCAATAAATGAGATGATGTCAGATTGACACACAAAAAATGATTTAATGCATAATTATTAGTCCAACTTCTTTTTTTGGGTCTATGATACCCCAAGAGAGGACATGCTAATTACATCAGTTGGATTTAAATTGTCCACATCCTTAACTACTTGACAATGAAAATTTTTAGTGTTACAATAGTACATACATTGTCATGTGAACCAGCAAAATTAGAGTGCACCACTATGATGCCCTCTCCCTACTTGTCTATGTATTCTCACATGCATTTGTCTAGGACACTTCTATTATTAACAACTCCAACTAAATATATTTATTTTTGTATTGGTGAATTTTGCATTTCACGTGATTGATGCATGCTAATGGGGGATATTCAATATTTCTTGTCTTGTAGTTAACTTTGAACAGATTCCACCAATAAAAATCAATGATTGTTTTGAAATTTTTTTACATTGTTTAATTTATGAAGTTAACAAGTTTTTAATAAATAATATTAAAAAAAAAAAGTTTTTCTTCATATGCATTAGATTTCATTATTGAGGTTTTATTGTCTCTATTATATCATGAATCCACTCATTAATAGATCAATAGTAAATAACAATTATAAAATGTTTTTGGCTAGCTAACCTAGCACTTTATTTGAGTCCATAGACCTATATAATATATAAATTTATTTTTTAGTTTGTTTTCAACAATATTTTTTAGTTAAGGCTTCTAAGTTCATCCGTGAGGAAGAGGAGTGTGACAGTTATGTTTCTAAGAGTGGAGAGTCAAGTAAGAAGGCAGCGAAGAAAACAATGGCTTCTACGAACACCATTTGCAAAGAGATCCACATTGCAGTATTGGTTTCACTCTTAATCTTCTGTAGAACATTCTACTTGTTTTATATGTAGTTTGCAGTCAGGGAGTGCTGTGTGGTGCCACGGAAAGACAGTCAAAGTGTGTTGGAAGGATGTCGCAGAAAGATAGTCAGAGAGTGCTGGAAGGTTGCCAGAGAAATAGTCAGCTGGTGCTGGAAGGTTGGTGCAGAAAGTCAGTCAGTTCCATGATCTGCTTGATTCACACTGGCTGCTTTACAAATGCCTTCCCTGCTGCCATCTTGCGGTTTCAAATGGTCCATGGTCCCTGTATACAATGTTAGTTGATTATTCCCAGCATAGTGATGCTTTCTCTGATACATGATGGCTTCAATGGTCATTGGCGAGGCATAGGACGAAGTGATGCACCATCATCACATGAGCAGGTCACCTGTTGTGATCCAACATTAACTATACTTGTGCTGTTCCTCCTCTTCTTCTTTTCAGGATCCATGCTTGCTTAGCTGATTTTGCAGGTTGAAGATAGCTTGGTCACACTTCAAATGAAATTGAGGCTTGAAGAATTCTCATTTGTGGAGTTACTAAGAGCAGGAGAAGTTTAAGTCATGATTATGTTTGTTTTATCTTCTGTTGAGGCTTCAAGTCTTGTAAACTCTTATACTTTTAATTTTAATACAACCTTCTTGGCTTCGGCCCCTTATTTATCAAAAAAAAAAAAAACAATATTTTGTGAATATATCTTGTTGGCGGAAAAATGTTACAACTAGAAAAGTGTTGCAAATGGGTTTGTGGTGATTATTATTTTTTGGAGGAATCTCATACTATATCAAGAAACATGCATTATATGTTGACAAGTATGGTGTCAATGTTGGCACAACTAAATTTTAAAGAAGTGGGCTATTAACCTTGTTATATTATCACTACCACAAATGATTTGATCCCTTGGTTAAACCATTGCTTAAAAAATGTTGCATAGTAGCAGTGATAAAAATGATTGACTATAAGAACTTCATCAAAAAAATTTACAACTCTTTGAGTGTGAGAAGTGATAGGCGAACTTATTTCATAAAGAAGACAATGCCAATTCTGCTCAAGATGTTTATGATCATGCACCACAAAAGTGTCTCCTATCATCTCTAAAGAAACAACATAATAGAATCCTTTAACAAAATTCTGAATAATATATTAATATATATTTATAACGTAATAAGAACCAATTACAACTCTCAAATATCTATCATACATTTTTACTAAACCACTAAAAGAACCATTCTAACTTTATATATAAAAAAAATGAAATCAAGCATTTAGAAATTTTCACATCAGAATTTTCTAACTTCTAGTACTCAAAGCATCAAGGTAAGTTGCAAATCAAATTGATGAGATCATACAATATTGTTCAAATCTCTCCAAGAACTTATTGGATGGGGAAAAACACTTCAAGAATATTTTATTGGGAGTACTGTTATATCAAATGACCATTAGATTTATAATTAAAGAATAAAATTGCATGTAGAAGCAAGTATTTGTATAATATCATAAATTAAATATCTGTAATCACACAAAAGTAAAAGAAAGAAACATTATCAAAGAATAATTAAGATTAATAATGAACAGATTGAAATAATTCATTAATATTATATAATACTAACATTAAAAAAGATGAATAAAATTAGGATAAAATCCATGAAATCAAACAATCTACGAGACCAGAAAATCCATAAAACCAAACAGTATATAATAAATACCTCAAATACCATTTTTTGGGAAAGCAAATCTATGCCACTGCTGAAAAGCAGAACAGAAAGTAACCTTTCAGCATGTTTTTTCCTTCACTGTATCACCTGTTCCATTTCAGCCATTGAAGTTGCAAATGTATCATTGATTGCAGCATTGGTAATCAAATGTAAGCATTACAAAACCTGCAATGGAATTAGCAGAGAAGATTGTAATGTTAAAACATTTAGACAGTTAATGCTGCCCTCAATGATGAATTTGCAAAACCAAGTTGGTTGAATGAAGACTGTGGGATGAAGCCAGACTTACCAAATATAATACATTTTAAATGATGAATTTGGTTAGTACACATGCAAAGTACAGATGACGAGAGAGACATAGGGGATTGATTAAGTACTAAGTATTGTTAGTAGTACAACATATAGTTTAAGGACCAACATTCAAACAGTCACTTTTATTTCTCAAATTTTTATTACCATGCACGCGATCCTCAAGATTTTTAGATGAAATTTTAAAGAATTTATAAATTATATTTTATTATTTTGAATGAAATTTAGAGTTGTAAGGGACAAAAGTTTCTATTTAGTTTTTTTATTAATTAAGGAGAATTTCGAACAATTAAGAGTTTATAATTTTGTTAGCACTTAAATCTGGTTTACATGGTTCTATTGCAACTTAGTCATTACTTGCAAAATATGTGATGATAACACAACGCCCTAACTCCTCTCCGAAACTCTCCACATAGACCCTATGATGTTCTAATAAACTTGTTCTTTGAAAGCAATCACATGGGCATTCTCAACTACAATATAGAGAAATCTAGTCAAAATTTGGCAAGTGATAGGCTATGTTGTAAACTATTGAGTTGCTTATCACACTCCTATAGGTGTATGCAATTGTTTTGTTATGCATAATGAAAGGAAGTTAGTTAATGAGTTAGCTAGTTTAATAGGAAAACAAGGGGATAGCCTATGAATTCACAATGCATTCATCGTTTTGGATTTTGCACAAGACTATTGCACAATAAAGCATTGCATACTATAATTATGATTGTAGTATCTAATTTTATTCATCTTTCTCATAGTCATATGCACTCTAGTACAATTCTTAGCCTATAGTATTCAAACACATCCTTCCACCATAGCATATTTAGTCCACTTAGTTTGTTTATCCTATGAGAAATTGTGTGCACCTTAAATTATAGGAATCAAAGAAACATACGTCAAATCATGTCTAGTGGTATTAACATTTACATATTTATCATGACTCAATTTGTATTTCCATCCATACAACAATGTGTTACATCAAGTTGGGGATTGAGACTCATAACCCTTTTGGCATACCTTCCTATCCAACAACCCAAGATAGAAAAAATAAATTTTCTATGACTTAACAAAAAGATTTGGAATAGTAGTATGCATGTGATAGAAAAAGTATCATTGATTGATATGCTCAAATTCTTGAGCACATGCAACATCATGCATATACCTCTACCTCCCATAAACCCTTCAACAATTCCACACATACAAGGTAAATCCAATCTAGACTTGCCTATTTTGAAGACAACATAGATGTAGATGCTTTAGATAATGAGATTAATATTTTGTACTCATAATTCTCATAAATCACTTATTAAAAAATAAATGATTTATTTTCACTTTTGAATTATTCTTTTCTTGTTAATAAGTGGTAGAAAAATTATTATACATCCCATGATAAGTATCATGTCTAAATATCTATTCACTTATAGTGCTTCATAAAAACTTGAAAGAGACCTATTAACCTAGTTGAGAACTATAAAGAATAGTACATCAAGTTTGCACAATCATGCTAGATGTGGGATCAATCTATGCAATTGTAGCATCGTAAATGGCCACCTTTGATAATTTCACCTTATGTTTTTTCCTCCCCTTTAATTATTAGACCTAATTGAGTATTTAATTTCCTAAATTATACATTCTATGACCCATTTTTAACAATTACCGATGAATTGCAAGTCAGAAACAATTACATTTATCTAATACCTCACCCTGACACTAAATGCCCTAGAAAATAGGTCCAGAACACTCACGCACTAGGTGAGAGTGTCCACCTATTTTCCCTCCAAATTCAAATATGTTTGTTGTCACACTTTAATATTTTCAATTCAAGTATCTAAAGTTGGCCATCGTGATTTAATTTTCAGGAAATTGAATAAATGCCTATAAATACCTAGTTATTGCATCATTTCAAATCTAACAAGAAACTATTGGAAAAATTATTATCAAGAGCAAGTCAAGAGAAACAAATTTCAGAGCTTTATTGCAGCAATTCAAGATCCTAGCATCATGTCAAATGCTATGTGAGTTTATGTGTGTTCATGTTATCATTTTTTTTGTGAAGGCTAGCACTTTTGTAGGTCTCTAAGCAATCCAAGCATTCAAGAAAATCAAGCAAGAAAGATCCAAGTCCTTGAGGTGATGTGCATGAATTCAATCCTTTAAGGAAGCCATTGAAGGGTGGTGAGTTGCAGCACTTTGTGATTTCATCATTCCTTCCTATCCATTATCATTTTATCATTGACATTGTCATTATGGAAGTGGAAACACTTATACAGGATTTGACTAAGGCAAGCCCTAAATGGCACAACCCTTCCTCTCCCTTTGAATGTGCAAGGTTTGAAAGAGATTGAAGGAAGTTTGAAGACCCATTTTTCATTATTGCAATCAAAACCCTACATCTTATCAACTCATGAAAACTCACCTACAAAATTATCCAACAGTGATCTGACATATTTACAAGCAGGAATCTGAGGCTCATATCTAACATCAAAGGACTATGAAAACAAACCTGAAAAGTCATTACAAGGAAACTCACACCTTGGGCACCTATGTCCTCCAAAATTTGCTTCAAATTTGTAGGATAGGTGCATAAAAGTCTTCCTTACTCAGATCTATTGTTTGAATTTTTGTTACAATTTTCTAGTTATCAGAATCTTGTATTTTTAGGTTGATGTACATAGTTTCATGGGGTTATTTGGGGCAATTCAATTCCAATCAATTTCCAAGGCTCAAAAGGATGAGATCCAAGTCTAATTGACTCACCTTTATGGTTGAAAGTCAATCTAATTGCCTTATAGATTTGCATACTAATGAAATCCTAGAAAAAGGTGGAATTGACCCTAGGTTTTGGACATTAAACTTAAGGTCCCACTTTTTCTATTTTTCATTTTGGTGAAACCAACATTTTAACATCATAAACCTTCTAAAATCTATAATGATTCACCCTAGATCTAGGTTTTGCATTGCATTATATTGCATTTTTCATTTAGGGTTTCATGTTTGCATCATAAAAAGTAAAAAATCTTAAAAAATGCATATCATATTGCATCATAGGTTGCAATCGGGTTTCTTTCAGTCATCTTAGATCAGATTTACATTTAAATTGTATTCATTAGGTCATTAAAGTCTAAAATCATTCATTGCATTTCAATTGCATCTTTCATTTAGGTCTTTAGGTCAAAAAAGTGAAAAATTGCATAGTTTTGTTTCAAAATTACATTAAATCATCATTTTTAGAACTTTGCATCTTAGAATCAATCAATTATTCTCTTAGATTTGAAAATTGCATTCAAAATTGTCATTTAATGTTCAAATATTTTCAACATTGTCACACATTTGCATTCTCAAGCTCACAATCATAAATTCAACAAAATTTGGGAAAATATTCACTGTCAGACCTGTTTGTATACAGATTTGGGAACCCTAAACAATCATAAAGACAGTCAAAATTTGAATTTTTCGAAACCCTATCCAGGACATAAGAACCTTGGGCACCTCTGTCCTGCTATTTTTGGCTCAAATTTTTCTTAGATCTTTGTTTTTGTGCTTTTTTTTTTTGTTTCAGTTGTTTGATTTCTGATTTGGGTTTCTCAATTGCAAAAAGTATTGTTACATTTAAAAAGAAGTTATTACTTTTCTTAGTTTATTGCAAGTTTTTTAAAAATTGTTGCATTTCAATATTGGTAATTATCAAATCTATAGGACAATCATTTACATTTTCTAAAACATTGCATAATCTAGGTAAATTAGTGTCATTTTGGAAAAGTTTCAAAACCCTAGGCTGTCACAATACATTGCAAGCTTAAACCTTTCAAAATAGCAACATAATTGATTCCAAATATGAGTTTCAACATTGTCACGTAGTCACCTTCTGTCACTAGTGCCTCTAAAACTAAAATTTTAGGCACAACCCTTGTTAGAAATAGGCACCTTGGGCGCCTCTAGATCCTGCTAAATTTGCCTCAAATTTTAGGTATAGATTCATACCTATTGTCAGTTTTCAAATCTGGAGTCTGATTTCCAAGTTTATGTTTGTAGTAGGTCTGCAAGTTTGTTTTCAGTCCTAGTTTTCCTTAACACATTTAAACCTAGATTGCCATTGAAGTTTAATGATTGATCTTGGAAAAAGCATAGTAATCTAATCATGTTAGTCTCTTTCCACAAGTGCATTGTAAATTTACCTAGCCCTTCAGTTGTGATGACTTTGACATGTTAGATAACGCCCTTGGGGACTTCATCTCACCTAGATTGTCCAATAAGGCTTCTAACATTCCAACAAGTGAAATCATTGATACTCATGATGATCATAGTAGTTATTCTCATAATATCCCTCCTAATTGTGAGAGTATCTTAACACATGAGAATGAAATCATTGACATATTTCTTAATATCACTTTTCCAAATCTTCATTCACCTCCCAACATCTTCCCTACTTATGAGAACACTTTGGTGCAAGAGGATGCAATCATGGAAAATCATGATAATCATAGTTGTTCTTCTCCTGATACCTCACCCACTTGTGAAGAAGGTATCGTGGTGTTAGAGGATCCAATTATTGAGTGTCATGAGAATTTTGTTTGTTTCTCTCCCAATACCTCTCATACTTGGGAAGACATTGTGGCACAGGAGGATGAAATCATTGATACATTTCTTTCAATAAACAGTAAGATGGATGGCATAGATGAATATGCTAAGTTGACATAGATGCCCCATCAAAAGAAGGCCATCAACAAGTAGATAACTTAGTCACATGTTGTGAACACATATTGATGATTGGATCTCCTTTAATTAATGGACCTCCCAAATCACCTCTCATTATAGGACCTCCTAAACCCTCTAGCCATATCTTGAACTTTGCAAGACAAATCACTAGTAATCATATAGAACTTGGTTCTATATCAACAACATCACCCCATGGTGGTGATGGGGGCTCTTCAACTTTTTTCCTTCATGAGAGGAATATGCTTAACTTTAAAAAACTTAAAAAGGATTTGCATGATCGGGAAGAAGCCAATATTTCTCAAAAGAATGTAGATAAAATCTCTTCATTTGATTTGGAAGCATGTTATGGTCTTGGATACAAAACTATTTCTAAACATGTATGTAATGAAAACATGAAACAAAATGATAGGGAGCAAGTGAAGTCTATACCATACTTTTCCAAGCAGGGTCTAGGTTTCCAACCTTCATTTCCATCTTCATCCAATGCTTTATCATTTGTTGTATGTATGACATATTGTGATAAGAAAGTAACATTTTCTTCACAAGAGAAAGAAATGTCCCCTACTATTAATCAAGATAATATCTTGTCAAGACTTCTCAAATCCCACCTAATTACTCTTCATTCAAGAACATGAAAGAAATTTTACAACAAAAACTAATTTTGTGCATATCATCGAGTGCATGGTCATTCTACCAATGAATGTCAAACCTTGAATAATAAAATACAATATCTTAAGGATTTTGATGCTTTTCCTTGTGTTGATGTAGTTGATTCCTCTAATCAATAATGATCTTCATCTTATCGTGTTGCTCATCACTATGCACAAATTTGTAGCTTTATGTATTTGGCTCATTGCCATTCATGGCCTGGTACAATCTTAAGTGAAACCACATTTTCTCATGGCAGCAACATGATAGTCCTTGGTGTGTTTTTCCTTGTCTCTATGCTTGGGGGGAAAGGATAACTAGTTTTGAGAGGCATGTATTCATTTCAAGGATGGCCTCTTCCCCTATTTCTCCTTTAAATACCAACATAGAAAATATGTTGATATTTCAAGGGGGGGGCATATATTATCCCTATACATTTTGATTTGTGATATGTGACCTATTAACATACCCCCTTTTTTTATGGTGTTGTTTGTAATGCCCCCTGAGGCGTGGTTATCAATTTGTACCTCGAGACATTAAAATTTCTTCATCCCCTAAGACGTTAAACTTTGTTTGTCCCCTGAGATGTTAAACTTTTTTCATCCCTCAAGATGTTAAACTTTGTTCATCCTCGAGACATAAAACTTTGTTGATCCCCTAAGACATTAAACTTGAACATCCCTTTTTAGCATGGCTACCAAACACAACACAACTTGCTTGCTAGTAAGGCCATGTGTTCATAAGTGATTTTACATCCTTGTGAGAGCATCATTTTGTTAGATAGCACATTCGATGGATAACATTTGGTATTTGAGACAATTTAAGATTGAGGTCTCTTTGCCTTACTGACTCGAATCCCTTTAGTACTAACCTTGTGTTTTGTTGAGTGTCTTATTCATGTTTACATCGTGTTTGTTTTCATTGTATCATCATCTTTATGTTCCATCATGCCATGTGTTTTCATTGTGTATGCTTCATGTTTTTTGACATGTATGTTTGTGTATGTTGTCTTTTTGTATTTCATCATTGTGCTTATGTTGTCTTGCCATAGGATCTTAGATCTTGCGAGCTTGATCACCTCCCTAGATCCTTAGTCATACTATCCCTTAAAAATTTGGAGATTTAAACCTCTCTTGACATATTTTCTACTTTAGTGTGAGTCTGAGCATAAGTTCATACTCTCACTAAAGTGGGGCCTAAATGTTGCATCGTAAAATGTCACCCTTGACAATTTCACCTTATGTTTTGTGACCCTTTAATTATTGGACCTAATTGAGTATTTAATTTCCTAAATTATGCATTCTATGGAACATTTTTAATAATTATCGATGAATTACAAGTAGGACATAATTGCATTTATCTAATACCTCGCCCTTGACACTAAATGCTTGGAAAATAGTTCTAGGACACTCACACCTTGGCGTGAGTCTCTTCCTATTTTCAATAAAAATTTAAATATGTTAGTTGTGGCACTTTAATATTTACAATTCAAGTGTCTAAAGTTGGGCATCAACATTTATTTTTTGGGAAATTGAATAAATGCCTATAAATATCTAGTTATTGCATCATTTAAAATGTAACAAGAAAACTATTGGAGAACTTATTATCAAGAGAATTCAAGAGCAAATCAAGAGAATCATTTCAAAGCTTTATTGCAACAATTTAGGATCCTATCATTATGTCAAATCCTATGTGAGTTTATGTGTGTTCATGTTATCATTGTTTTGTGAAGGCTAACACTTTTGTAGGTTTCCAAGCAATCCAAAAATTCAAGAAAATAATGCAAGAAAGATCCAAGTCCTTGAGGTGATGTACATGAATTCAATCCTTCAAGGAAGCCATTGAAGGGTAGTGAGTTGTAGCACTTCGTGATTTCGTCATTCCTTCCTATCCATTATCAATTTATTATTGACATTTCCATTGTGGAAGTGGAAACACTTACATGGGGTTTGACTAAGGAAAGCTCTTAGATGGAACAACCCTAAGTCCTCTCTCTTTGAATGTGTAGGTTTTAGGTTTGAAAGATATTGAAGGAAGTTTGAAGACCCATTTTTTATTGTTGCAATCAAAACCCTACATCTTGTCAACTTGCGAAAAATCACCTACAAAATTATCTGGCGATGATTCGAGAGATTTACAGATGGGAATCCAAGGCTCAGATCCAACATCAGAGGATTGTAAAAAAACCAAAAAAATCATTACAAGGACACTCACACCCTAGGTTCCTATGTCCTCCAAAATGTGCTTCAAGTTTATAGGATAGGTGCACAAAAATCTACCTTACTCAGATCTGTTGTTTGAATTTTTGTTACAATTTTCTAGTTATCAGAATCTTGCATTTTCAAGTTAATGTATATAGTTTCATAAGGTTATTTGGGGAAATTCAATTCCAATCAATTTCCAAGAATCAAAAGGATCAGATCCAGGTCTGGTTGACTCACCTTTATGGTTGAAAGTCAATCTAATTTCCTTGTTGATTTGCATCCTAATGAAATCCTAGAAAAAGGTGGAACTGACCCTAGGTTTTGGACATTAAACTTAAGGTCCCATTTTTTTTATGTTTCAGTTATAATACAAACACATCTTTCATACTCTAATTTCCAAATTCTTCATTCAAGAGATTGAGAAGAATCTAATTTTTGAAGTATAGGGGCTTGAGACATTACATAAAATAAAAAAAAGGATTTCCTATATAAATCCACCCTTGGACAAGATTTTATAATTGATTGCAATTTTGAGGTCATAGCTAAGAAGACTAAGAAACAAGAGTCCAGGTCTAAAAAAAATGTAGAAAATAATTCCAAGGATGGAAATCAAAGAGTTCTAAACAATGAATAAGACCAAAACCTTTTGAGAATATCAAAAGAGGGACACACAACCTTCTAAGAGGGAGAAACTATCCAAGACAAATAAGTGATTCTCAATTTATGACATAAGCATTCACTTGTTGAAGAATACAATGCTAGAAAAGACATACTTGTGCAACTAGATTCCATTGGTACTAAAACTGTGGTAACTAAGAAATATTAGTAGATCATGAATGTAGGGCTTGATGTAGTAGTTAGTACCACCACATTTCCTCTTCCTTAAAAAGCTACTCAAAGTAAACAAAGAAGTTGTTACACTCTCAAGACTAAGTTAAGAGACAACTAGTATAATCCATAGTTGATAACAAAATTTAGAAGAATCCAATTTCTCCTAAAATTGATTTTCTACTAATTTCTCACTCTTAGCCATACACCATTAGATGTTTTAGTTTGGGTTCAAAGAAACGTATCACTCGACAATATTGCTTTGTGTGAATCAAGCCATTTTAAAATACAGTCCTTTATGATGTGGTGCTTTGCTTGGGAACCCATACATTTTTCATGAACATGTAACCTATGGATAAATTCTTAGAAATGATATATCATACATGTTGGTGAGTATAGATACTATATACTATGAGTTCCTAAGTTATATGTCATTAACACCAAGTAATGAAAGAATATTTCTAGCTCCAATAAGAATTTTACCCTTGTTATGGTTAGACATAAGAATACAAATGTCTTTGTAGCTCAAACTTGTATGGTAACTCCCTTATCATGGTCACAAAAACTAAATGACATGTTGAATAAATATTATGATTTATTTTAGGCATTGAATCCCATTCCTGAATATTGTGGAGTAAAAATATAGTTGAATTGATTGGGGATATTATTACCTAATATATCTTTGTAGTAAAGATAATTCCTCGAGTATGAATAGATCAAGTAGAATATCCAATAACTCATGGAAAAGGGACAAATTAGGCCCAAATCTTTACCTTGCAATAGCCCAATTGTTCTCTCTCCAAAGAATGATGGTGTTTTGTGCAATTATACATAAATTATTGATCGCTTAACAAGATTATAGTAAAGAACAACTATCATCATCCTTAGGTAGAGTATCTCTTGGACTAGCTCTTTGGAACAAGTTCCTCACCAAAACCAATTTCAATTCTAGTGGTCATTAAATCCTTGTTAAACCTACATAAATATGAAACATAGCATTCAAATCCAAGAAATTTTTGTTTGAATGGTTTTTTATTCCATTCAAGATACTTCAATGGCATTCATGTGAATGAGAAAAAAACATTCTTAAGTCATTCAACAACACATTTGTTATTTTATACCTTGATGAAATCTTAATCATCAATAAATTTAATATGAATATCTACACGACATCTAACATGTGTTTCAAACTTTTTTCCAACAAAAACTCATATAAGATTCTCATTTCAACAAAGTTATAAGACAATTCAGAGTGAAGAAGACATAGTGATAATGCAAAAATAATTCAAATGATCACACCTCCAATTAATATCGCTAAGTGTAATCAATATTACATGAATTTTTTAATATCTAAACTGATAAACAAAATAATTTAGGTTCATGTACAATCCTTTGTTAGTTTTAATAAATCCTTGGAAACCCATTTGCATGGACATTATGTCTAGTTAACCCATCACTAAAAGGAATAATTATTGTGTACATATTGGTATATAGATTCT
Organism: Sequoia sempervirens; assembly: GCA_007258455.2. Lineage (NCBI taxonomy): Eukaryota > Viridiplantae > Streptophyta > Pinopsida > Cupressales > Cupressaceae > Sequoia > Sequoia sempervirens. The sequence goes on along the minus strand of VDFB02021503.1, from coordinate 358,520 downwards.
TCAATATGATAATTATTACACCTTGCAAAATTTCTATTTCATCTTTGGAAATAGCACAATTATACTTTCATAATGTATGATTTCACTTTGGAGTACCATATGTCATCATCTCTAATCAAGACATTAGATTATTGAACCATTTTGAAGGGAACTTAGTTTTTTTTTTTCCAGACAAAAATTTGAATAATTTTACCTCCTTATATCCAATCATACATCTCCAAATAAATTCATGTGGATTATAAACTACAATTCATTCACCAATTCATTTGTTGTTGTCTATCTTGATTATGTCCTAAATTTTGGAAAGAGATAGAATGAGCATATGCACCACATCTAACCTGTGTTCACAATTTTTAGCATCAAAAAATCATATGGGAGGCTCATTTTAGCAATCTTTTATGACTCATTGAAGTTTACAAGACCCTCATGAAATTGTATATGTACTTCTATAGGAACTCGTTCAATCAAAAATCACCAAATACATTCAATCTTGAACAACATGTGTCATAACTAGGCTAATCAATAATAAAAAAAAAATGTACATGTATCTGTTGATTCTAACAATTCCTTAATAATTTTTTTCCATGGAATTTATATATAGTTATACCACCACCAAAAGGGGTAATGATTGTGTTTTCATAGTAGTAGATAGATTCTCAAATACATATGGTAATTCTCATTCCTTGTAAAACTTCTATTTTTTTGATAGAAAAAACTCAATTGTACTTTTATAACATTTATATGGGTTCACTTTAGACTACCATTCACATTTATCTCTAATCAAAATACTAGATTCTTGAGCCATTTTTCAAAAAAACTTTGTTCATCAATGAATAGATAGTAGGAAAAAATAAAATTCCATCTATAGAGTTATGGGAAAAGATTAGTAGTAGGCATGATGATGGTGTACCTTCATAAAATTTACAACTCTAAGAAGCAACACATATGGTATAAAATACTACCTTTCACTCATCATAACTACAACTAACCTCTTTACAACTCTACCACACATAGTTCTTTTCAATTCTACTTGTGTTGTGAATTGCTAGTATCACTTGATATAGCTTATCTCATTCCACCATCCTCAATGGAAACTACTTAAACTAAAAAATAAGTTGTCAAAGTCACTAAATTCATTAAGCACATTCAAGAAAATAATAGGTGCAAACCATCCTTCAAAGTAGAAATATTAAATGAAAGAAAAATCATGATAAACACCATATGTTGTACACCTAAGTTGGTGATTTTTGACTCACACGTAAGTTTCATCTAATTTAGTACATGCCTTTCTCTATCACTAAGCAAAAGGGAGATAATGACTTCAAGCTCAAAATTATTTCCTACCTTAATTTACACCCTATTTTTAATGTAGAACCAATGTACCATTACTACATACCATTTTTGAACTCTCCAAACAATACACAATTTAAACTAGAAGCTTTCATCACTACTTCATGGACTCTAGAAACTCATACCAACAAATTCTTTATATAGTCAAGAATTTGTTCCCTAGATCTACCACATGGAGAAAAGAGAAATATTGGAGATTTTAGAAGGATAAAATTATGTGATGAATATGGAAAATGTTTTTCTTTCACAACCCCTAATTATTCCTACCAACTTTTGATCTTGGGATCAAGAGATCATGTTTGCTCTGATGGTAGAAGGCATACGAAGAGTAGTTGATAATTAAATTTGTTCCAAAGTATGAAAGGAATTTTTTAGATTATATCAAGAAAAATGAAAAATCAAGAGTGATGATTCAAAGTAATGTGGAGATTGAGATTTAAATTCAAGTGGTGGAAAAGGTATATCAAAATTAAGTATGGGGTGTACTAGAGAAGATCTTCAAATGCACCTAATGACAGATAATAATACAATCTCAAGTGAAAGGGAGTTAATAAGGCTTGATCCTATAGAGTTTGATGAGATAGATAAATATCTATCAAAGACCAAAGATGTTTACCATTAGTTAGGAAAAAATGGAAGAAATAGTCCAAAGAAAGACAAATAGCTAGTGGACATCGTGAGATATATTCAGAGTCACCCTACAATTATTTTCTTTATTCCTTTATTTCAAACAAGGCTATATTCCAATAGTAGGTTTCTTTTGATGAACTTTGTAAAATGATAATCATGGATCAAGATAATCTAATTTATCTTAGGCATATTATGAGTAAGTAACAAGCTCATATTGGCAAGATATAAAAAGAGAGTGAGAGGAAGGATGCCTCTTTAGAAAAGGGAAGAGATAAAAGAGAAGATAGAGATCCTTGGAAGAGCATGTGGTCAAGGAGATGTAGAGGATGTATAATGTATGTGACACTATTTTATTACAAGAAATATGGACATATTATCATTATAATAAGATGAATGAAAATAAAGTAAAAGTGAAAAAAGTGCAAGATCTAAGATAATTCAATGTTGGATATTCAAAAGGATGAAGTAGAGGAAGGAAATACAAAATATGGAGATAATGCATACATTTCCAACACTATTTTAGAAACCACTAGTTTTCAAAGTGAGTGGAATATTGATTCTAAAATTGTACACATCACATGTCTAGTAATGCATCTCTTTCAACATCCATTATTTCCCCAAAGGATAATAATTTTCTCAAATGTTATAAATTAATTCTCCATTATCACATTCTTAATTTGGGGATGAATTAGTTATTTGTATATCAAATAACACAATAAGGAAAAAGTCCTCAATTCCTGATGAACCCAAGAAAATAACTAATGATCACCCTAATAAGTCTAATTTTGGGTGTGATACTGGGTCTGATAATGACTCTGATTCAAAGGAGTATGAAGTTGGGTCGGAAGCCTCTATGGAGGTCCTCTCAGACCCTCTTGGTGGGTTTGTTTCAAAGCATAAAAAGAAGGCCAAAACATCTAATCCATCTAAGTCAGATGAGTATATCACTGGTAGTGAGGAGGCAGAGGTTCCTGAAGGTTTCACTAAAACCCAAAATTTAAATTAGGTAAATTCTCGACCCCTACTATGAAGAAGCTGAAGGTGAAGGGTGATACCTCTAGTAAGAATACGGTGGCAGGGGATATTGATTTGAATGAGGAGGTGGAGTCCCCTGTCTTGGACCGTAAGAGGAATATGAGTTTGTTGGAAGGAATTAATCTAAAGAAGGTGAAGGGAAAGGTGCATTCTAGCAGCATGAAATGCTTGCCTCAGGAGGAGACTGTTAGTGTTGAACCTGATGAAACTCCCAATATTGACACCCACCAGTCTGTTGATGATGGTCTTGAGAAGGTTAAGGAGTTGGGTACTCATGAGGTTGCAGAGGTGGAGAGGTATTTGCACAAAATTGAGGTTCCTAATGGTGGTAATAAAGGTAAGGACGTGTTGCACAATGTGCAGGATGATCAGGTTGATCCTAGGGATCTAGTTGATGACAAGGAAACCTTTAATTACAATAGGGAGGGATTGCCTAATGTTTTAGGGATGGCAAGAGATGGCTCTCTTATTTTTTTCAAAATTTCAAGTGGGTGTTTAATGAACTAAACCTTACTAATGTAAAGGTTCATTATTTGGCTAACAATGTTGGGGTTACTCCTAATCCCTAGGGGTCTTCTATTTAGGGTTAGGTGAATCGGTTGTTTGATATTTTGAAGACAATGACAAATGAAATGTTGAAGTTGAAAAGAGATTTTGAATTCAAAATCTTTGTCTTGGAGGAGAAAATGGCTAGAGATTATGAGAACCTGGAAAAGGTGGTTAAAGTAAGTAAATCTGCTCTCCATAATGAAGTTGAGGGTCTCCAATTTCTCAACAAGAAAGCTAGGTTGTGGAAAGGAGATTCTTCAGTTGTGAAATATGCTATTACTGGTTTGGTGGATCACCCTAAAGATCTGAAAGGAGGTGATAGTGAGAAGGGCCCTTGCACTCATACGTGCAATAAAACCAAGAAGAAACTGGGGGTTCCTACGAAGGAGGTTGAAGAGATCATGGAGATGCATGAGAAGATTATAGCTAGTGATCTAGAAGCTACTAACATTCTAAAAAATCTATAATTGCTTGTTGGCTCTATCCTTCTTTTTTGTTGGCTGTTCACTATTTTTTTGCTAATGGGTGGCTGCTTTGTGTGTCTTGATTATCTTTAGAAGCAACAGTCTTCTTTGTAAAGGGTTTTGGGGTCCCTTCAAAACCTACTTTTCCTATAATCAGAAACACAATAAGGAAAGAAGATAGAGTTTTGGGTAATAATTTTTTTGTGAGGGATATTTACAAAAAAATACAATATATAAAGTGGATAGTTTGAAATGGAGAATAATTGATTGAATGTGAATTTCAAGTGTCTATAACATGCTTCAATCCAAGGCATTAATAAATATATTTTGAGAGAAATTTTATATTGTTTAAACAATATTCAAATTGTATTCTTACTAAATTTATGAGGTATTAAAAATTTATTGGATGGAATCACCATATTATGTAACTTGTTTGGGTCATTCTAGAAAAAGCCACATACTCCTAGATAAATAACCAAATAAGGATAAAATTTGAGGCTTTACAACCACACATGAAGAGGCCTCAAAAAGAGACCTCAATCATGAATTCTACTAGGCCAACTCAATTTAGCTTAGATAAATATAAGAATAAGTTATATTTGGTTTAATTAAAAGAAGAAAGGTTCATCCCTGGTTCACCATTTGCATGTTACTATATTATGTTGGTAAATCAAATAATGTCAATTGAAAGAATACTAATTAAAAATTCCCACTAGGAAACTAAGACCAATATGTATGGACAAATCTAGAATGCTCAAGATCTTCTGTACACACTTTTTCTTGTAGTAAGAATGAAGCTTTGGAAAGTGTTCATTTGTAGGATAGGAAAAGGATGAAGCTTTGGTGGCAGAGGTTTAAAAGGCTCTCTAGGGTCTCTTTTGATTTAATTAAGAAATTTAAGAATGATATTCACTAAAAGGGGAGGGAGAATACCTTCTCATAACTCCTTGGATCCAAAGGGGTTTTAGGGAACATGGATGTGTGGGGATGCAAAAAAAAATGACTATTATTTTTTAGATTTTCTAACATTTTTATATTTTTATGACTATAAAATTCTTATTAACTAGTTTATGCAATAAAGGAAAACTTGCCTAACTAAAATACAAATAAGATGCATGTAATTTCTAGTGCAATATTTCTTTTCATACTCATTTTCCTATATGTATTTGTACTAATGTAACTAATGACTAATGCAAAAGAGTTCAATAAAATGAATTCTTTATATTTAGTTAATATGATATTAATGAAATGTAACCTAGCGTGTAAATTAGTATCCTCATAAGCTATAAAAATTGATTTTCAATGAGTAAATTAATAAGCAATGCTTAAATGCCTTGAAGTTCATTTACAATTAAATCTAAGTTCTAATGTTCTAATGATCAAAAATAGAAATTAATAAGTAAATATATTTGTTTGATTTATTTTATGCCCAAATGAAGATGTAATTGTCCATTCAATGTGTAGCAGTGTTAAAAAATGTTTCATAGATATCTAATAGAATAAATTATAAGCACATACATATCAAAATAGAATAAGGAGAGAAAAATGTATGCCTTAGAGGGCTACCATGATATAGATATATAAACCAATGTTTAATGTTCTACAATATTGTACAATATTTGGTAGTAGTTTCCAAATATGTATAGGTTGGCACAAGTGTAGGACAATACGAAGATATGCATTAGAAGACTACAAAATATTTGCAATAAATTGATAGGTAAAACATGTTATCCTAATATGTTGGCAGACTATCAAAAATAGGGGTAGTAAAATTAGTTCTTTGGAAATTTCTCACAAAGACGCAATTTCCAATATTCAATAGGCTATCCAATAACAAGGGATGGTAAACAATAATCTTGGAAGACTCTTCCACTGGTGTAAAATATTTATTTATGCTCAAGATTTTATCTAATAATTGAGGACAATTAAATGTAATTATTTTAAGACCTTGGAAGTTCTATTTAGTAATGACGAGGCTACAAATTGGTAGAAATTTGATCCCAATGTATAATATAAAGCCTTAAGACTATGTAATATAAATGATCATCATGTTGGTACAATTCAATTACCAAATTTTATGGAAGGAACATGGAATCACATAGACGAGACACATGGATTTATGTGGGAAACCCTTTTGGAAAAATCTAACCAATAATAGGGTTAATAACTATAATAATCTATAACAAACTCCAAATACAATACGTCTCCTTACACCTTACTCTATACATATACTACAATGTACAACATCATAATACATGCTTCATAGCATGTTCACATCATATGAACAACCTATACATCAACATATTCCATCTATAACATAGAATAGATGTACCCTTGAGTCGTTAGCCTTGAATCCCAACTAACTTATCACTTTAACTACTTATAAAATACTAACCACCACACAACTATAACATGATTGTACCATGACATCATTATACTACATGTTACTCTAATATGACATCTCTAAACAAATAATCTACTCATTATCTTAGATCCTCCTACAATGATTTATAATGGTTATTGACCAAACACATCCAATAGTAAACATGTGTCTTCCTACAATATCACCAAGAAAAGACTATGTGTTTTTATAATAAAGACATTAATTTTGATAACCTAAAATAATATAGAACACCATCCTAAACATAAACCCATCCTCTATTATCATTATATGTGCACCTATAATTCTATACATATTGTAGGTCAACATACTGTTTTGCAATGCAACAACCAAAACATAAAAAAACCACATGTGGTTGTACCATAGAAATAATGGGATGTAAGACACCTCCATTTTAAACCAAAAAATATAATTTCACTACATTCTTACAAAGTCTTATAGCATTGTTTTAATAGTCTACAATCAAACTTGTAAACAAGAAGTACCAAGTCCCAAAATCTTCTCTTTCTCAAGAACTCTTTACCAGTGAATAGAATACCAAAGCTCCAATATTTTCAACTTGATATTAATTTAAGGTGAATTAGAATGTAAACCAAGAAGAAAACTATGCATAGGAAAGAGATAAACCCATTACATCCTTGCACCAAATATTTCATTGTACTTTTAGGTTTCTTCAAAGAATCAACTATGTAATTTTTTTCCATCTAATGTTTACCTACCTCTACCATCACCTTAACAAAATGGTATTGTGCGTCTACATTTTTATCCCTATAATGATAAAAGAAAAAATTGAATCCAAATTTTTTTTACTCTAACTATCACAATTTAACATTATACTTCTCAAAACCAAATCCAACACATAATATATGCAACCATGCTACTTCTTTGTAGGCATGTGTTGTATCCATATTATTTTCTCCAATAGTGTATAGCTCAAATATTTATTTCCACTTACGCATACAAGTCAGTACTCCAAATTGAGTGAATAAACACTTGTGTATTTCTTGTTAGCTAGATATCTAGCCTGCTCAGAATATGCAAAACACTATATGTTTAACACCTTGTAAAAATTGTTAATATAATAAGAATATAGATAGTAATACAAAGTTCATTTCTAGTAATTAAAACTCTTATTACATGAGTCTAGAGCTCTTTGTAAATCTTTGACATGAACCTACCAAGAACTCCCACTACTTGGGCAATGCCTAGCCTTGAACAAGCTATAGGAAACAATAGGCTTCCTGCAAAAATTGCATAAGGAAAATTTCACACATCCTCCAAAGCCTCCATAAACTTGGGACATTGTTCCAAACTTACCTTAGTTCCTACTAATAAAGATATTTTTACAAGATTACTATCATACATATTAAACCTCCATAAAATAATTTCTATATATACTTCAACTAGTTCAGCCAAAACTTCTTGTTAACCCTATCTCAAGTTATTTCTATACTTACTATGTACCTTGCAACAACTAAGTCCTTCATATCAAATTTATTAAACAACTAAGCCTTGAGATCCCTCATTACTATTTTATTGTTTCTAATTATTAGCATATCATCAAAATATAAAATAATAATTAATATATGATTACCTACTTGTTTGTAGTATACACAATTATCTAATTTACTCCTTGTAGAACCTTGTTTCATCGCATATGCATCATTTTTTATAGTAAATGCACAATTATTATCTCAAATCGTACAAAGACATTTTCATCTTATAGACTAGATATTGTTTTCCCTTGACCTTAATTCTTCAAGTTGGTCCAAATATATTTCCTTCTCTAAATCTCCATGCAAGAATGCAATCATAACATCCATTTATTCTAGTTCAAAATTAAATGTTATAAAAACAAATAATAAAATTCTAATAGAATTCAACTTAGATGCAAGAGAAAATATTGCATGGAAGTCTATTCCCTTAATCTAGGAATACCCTTTTCCCACCAGTCTTGCCTTCTACCTTTCCAAGGTACCATCTAGGTTGAAATTTTGGTTGTACATACACTCATAGCCTATGGGCTTAATTCCCTTGATAAGATCAACCGAGTCCCAATTCTTACATTAAATTGTAATGCCGACATCTCCTCTTTCGTGGATTTCTTCTAAGACTTTATTTTATAAAATTTGGTTCATTATAAATAGAAGATAGAGTAAAATCACAATGAAAATTTGATAGAATATTCATGTCAACTAATTTTCACTACCTATAGACCTTAACATAGTTTTTTTAGAGACCCAATCATGTCAAAGATTTGTTATTCTTCAATCTTTTCCCTAATGATACTTCTTGGGAATCTATCTCTCCATGCATACTACCATGTCCAATAGATTTTTCATTTATAGATTCATCTTCCTACTCTATTTTGTGTCCGAAATTCATCCTTTGGCTCTTTAGTTTCATTGGATATTTATGAAAGATGAGAAAATACATATTTTATTTCTTAAGTGTATGGTTGTGTGTACAATGTGTAAAATAAGTGTAAATTAAGGTTATGTCAAGGCAACTAAATTTAAATTATCTGCAAACTAAGGTACCTAAGTTGAAACTCTCAACTTCCTCTTCCCATACCTTTTAGGCTCTGATACCAAAATGATGCGAAGGGATAAACAAGATGCAGGGACAATGTTTTCAGATTGTATTTACTCTCCTAAACACTTCAACACACTCCTTAGGGTATCATAAAACCCTAATTTGTTGTGGTTAACGCAAAACAATGTATTTTTTCACTAAACCCTCAAAGACACCTAGGGTTTTGATAGTTTTAAGGACAATGCACACAAACAGACCTACACAAATCACTCATATGATTGAATTAGGACTTGTCATTTGGTGGGAACTTGGGCATAAACCTAAGGAATGGTTTCACCAATTTTCATCAATTTTCAATGGTAAAAAAATAGATATGAATTTATTTCACTTGCTGGACACCCTAGTTTAGCAACAATGCTACTAGTAGTAATTTTGCTATAACTTGCTTAAAACTTCATGAAATTTAATGAAATTTTTTTTTGAACCTCCAAACACACCACTATCATTCCATCTGCTCTCAGACCTACAAATGTTCCATATAGGGCCGTACAAGGCTATTTTCAGACTTTAATTGTAGAAAATTGACTAAAAATGGTGAAGAAATAGGGGTTTTCAACCAAAAACTCTTTTCCAGCTTCTATGAGCATGTATTCTCATTGATTCAACATGAATGAACTTCAAGAACAGTTACAATTCAAAAAATACAATTTTTTTCATCAAAACCTATTGTAACTTCCTCAAACTTGACAATTATGTCCTTTTTTGCAACTTTGCAACCTAGAACTAAAAAACAAACAAGTAAAAAGACCCTACATGGTCTAAAAAAAAAACAAGTAAAATGACCCTACATGGTCTTCCATGGTCCTCTAAGACCTTAACAAACTCAATTAAGACTCCTCACATCAAAATCCAAAAATTACATTTTTTTGGTTGCTAGATGCTCTTGCATCAATTCTTGTCCTGTTTTGATGGATGGATGCTTACCAGGTTTTGATAGATATATGGGTTCCCATCCTATTTTGATGGATGGATGTTTATTTTGTCTTGAGTATACAAGAGAATGAACATTTAATGACTTGAGAAATTAAAAAAAAAGTGATAATTTTTGGGGTAATAGTTTGGGTTGTTACACTTTTGGTGTCATTATGTAGTTTCCTTTAGACCTAATAGATCACCCTTTGTGTTAGAGTTATGAGAGAATTTTATTCTTTCATTTTGTGTCATCTCCTTTCCATGCTTTGTGAGTTATACATATGATGCATAATAAACTTGATTTCATCAAATGTGTAGTGAATTTCATTAAAAGGTTTATTGAATTGTGATGTTTTGTACAAAAAAATGGTAGTTGTGTTATTGTTAAGTCATGAAAATAGTGGGCATGACAACAAAAGCATAGCTCTATAATTGTATTGTCATTATTTTAATAATAATAAATTGGACTATGTTTTGGAGTGTGGGGTTTTTCTCTTGAAATGGTTTTCCCCATGTATATGTTGTGTTATGTGATTTATATTTTGAATATCTATCTTAAGTAAATGAACGTGCATCTAAATATGTAATTGTAAAGGTATTTAGAAACCTTTTGCACTCTCATCTGCATAGGTTGGTTTAGGAAACATCTTTTTTACACTCATCTTCTTTCAATCAAGACTCATCTTATTTTTAAAATGATGCCTATTTTTGGCACACATATTTTATATAATTTTTACCTTTATGGATAGTGGAAAGCACCATCAGCCTCACTAATTCAATTGCAACCCCTTTAGTAAACATATAATTTTCTTTGATAAGTGCCAATATTTCTACTTGAGGTACCTATGAATTAGAGTATTAGTATTTTTTGAACTTAATTTTTAAAAGTGATTCCAATTTTCTTTTAAAAAAATGAAATTGTAAAACTTATTTTTAGTCCAGACAGATTCACAACAATCTTCTTTCAAAAAAGCTGGGATTTTTTGTGCTATGATTTATTGTGGTCTCTGGAGGAGTCGAGGAGAATGGGATCAATGCTTAAATAGTTCAATGTGACAAATATTGTCATTATTCCGAAAGTAAAATATCCTAAAACCTTTGTAGAATTTAGGCCCATCTCGTTATGCAACACAGTCTACACAATATTTACCAAGGCAATTTATTTAAGGCTGAAACTAGTAATAGCAAAAAATATTTCTCAGGAGCAGGGTGACTTTGTTTCGGGCCGTGAAAATTTTGAAGGGGCCTTAATAGCACATGAGATAATTCATTCTATTCATAAGTACAACCAGCCTTCTTTCGTTGTTAAGCTGGATATGATGAAGGCTTATGATCGTGTCGATTGGGAATTTCTAGATAAAGTACTTGAAAAGTTTGGCTTCAAAGGGAAGTGGAAAAGATGGATTCGCTCTTGCTTATCAGGGGCCATGTTCTCTGTGATTCTAAATGGATCCCCCACAAGATTCTTTGCTGCAACATAGGGTGTGAGACAGTTGGACCCATTATCCCCCTTTTTGTTCATCATAATGGTAGAGGCGCTTAGTAGGCCAATCATGCAGTAGTAGTGTTAGGGACTTTGGAGAGGAGTTATTATCCCCAACACAGATATATTAGTGACACATTCTCTTTTTGCAGATGATATGTTATGTTTTGGAAAATCAACAGTAGATGAAGCTATTCAAATCAAGCAAGTGTTAGACACATACTGTTTAGCTTCAGGTCAGAAAATAAATGCAGCTAAATCCAAAAAATATATTTTTAACACAAAGGAGTCTATGAAGGAAAGGATAGCTGAAGTATTGGGGTTCAAACAAGAAGAATTACCAAGCACATATTTAGGAATCCCTTTTTCAAGGGTGCAAACAAGGTGGCTTATTGGGGGAAAGTGATAGAAAGACTGAAATCCAAAATTACAATGTGGAAGGCAAGATGGTTATCATTGTCAGGTAGGATTCTCTTAATAAAATATGTACTTTCTGCTATCCCTAATTATTTTTTGGCGGTACTCAAAGCACCAAAATAAATCCTTTTAGAAATTGAGAGAATTATCAGAAACTTTCTTTGGAAGGGAAACATGAATGATCAAAATAAAGTACCCTTAATCTCTTTGAATAGCATGACAAGGGATAAAATGCAAGGTGGATCAAGAATACATAACATTGCAATAAAAAACAAGGCATTTGGGGCTAAGTTAGTTTGGAAAATGTACACAAAATCAGAGGTAAAATGGTGTAATATAATGCAAGTTAAATACTTAGATAATTTTAATCCTTTAAGAATCTTTACCATTTCAAACCCCCCAAAAGGATCAACTATATGGAATTTCTTGATATCATGTAGGTCCATTGTTACTTCTTACATTACTTGGGAAATTCATAATGGACAAAATGTAAAGTTTTGGGAAGATTCTTGGCAGGGTAAGCCTCCTCTACAAAACATTCCAGAGTTATAGCCACTAAGGGAAGTATTAATAAATCAATGAGGGAATTTTTTTTTAGATTATGTCAAGACAACACAAGTTTTAACATGGAAAGTGATTTAGAAAACAAGCTTTGATTCTTCTCTCTCATTAGATCAATTTTTGCCACTTCATGAAGTATTGAAAAGTAGAAATGTGTATCTTTCAGGGAGGTCTGATAGGATTTTGTGGGCTCCATCAAAAGAGGGTATTTATTCAGTCCAAAAAGGTTACACAACTTTAATCCAGAAAAGGAGACAATTAGTTTCACAAAGAGCTTATACTTTTTGTTGGAATAATAAAATACTTCCAAAAGCAAGGAGTTTTGCATGGTTGGCACTTAGGAAGAGGATACTAACGAGTGATCATCTAAAAAATTGAAGATTGTGGATCCCTTCAAATGTCCATTATGTGATGCAAATTGGAAACAAATGACTACTTGCTTGTGTAATGTAATTTTGCACAAGAATGTTGGATGTTTGTAAAGAGTAAATTAAATTTGCAAATTCCTTTTCCAAACTCCCTTTGGGATATCTTTCAGAGTTGGCCAATGTTATATAAAACTTCCTTTTTTGCATCTATTTGGAAATTTATTCCATCTACAGTAATATGGAGCCTATGGTGGGAGCGTAATTTACGAATCTTCTAGAAAACATCATCTTCTCTTGAGATCATTAAAGTAAAAATTGAGAATGCAATTTCAGAGGTAGTAAATGCACATGTGCTGAAGTTGAAGAACTCATCTTCACTCTACATAAGTTGGGATGATTTCATTTTGAAAGCTTGGAAAAATATAGTACTACCATTTTTAGGGAGTCTTCATTAAAGCATTAAACAAAAGGTGGATAGAAAAGAAATCAAATGGAAAACCCCACATTTTGGTTACTTAAAATTGAATTTTGATGGATCATCAAGAGGGAATCCAAGAGCTTTAGGGGAAAACATATGCATACGTGATTCAGTAGGAAATTTTGTTGCACCATGTTCATACAAACTACCAATGGGCACAAAAAATGTTGTTGAAGCCTACGCTGTCCTATTAGGGTTAGAGGTGGCATTAAATCTAGGTATATGAAGGATCCATGTGGAAGGGGACTCGTTGATTATTGTAAATTCTTGCAAAGGCAGAAAGATTCAAAGTTGGAATCTAAATTATAGTTTGCAAAGAGTATGGGACTTGTTAGACAGATTTCAATCATACATAATCTCACACACCTATCAAGAGGGAAACAATTTGGAAGATAAATTGGCTAACTTGGGTTGTGATGGTATAAAATTATCAATATATAATGATATTCAAATACAAATATATCCACAACTAATAGAGATAGCTGCACAAGAATCTATGAATGTGGATAAGTAAAGTGTTTCATTAGTGAATATGCCTACTGTAGATTGTAAGGTTCACACATGTTGAAAATCATAATAAAATTTGGTGTGTAATCATTTAGCAATTGGCGGCAGTTGAGGTGGCAATGGTACAAGGGAATGGTCAGAGCTGGATCGTAAGACATGGGGTTATCGTCAGAGGCAAGTGAAGGTTTTTATGCTAACATGTTGCTCTACTTTGTAGGTACTTTCATAATGAACAAGGGCTGGGTTTTCACAAGCTACCAAGTCACAAGTTACTGGGTCACTCTTAACCATATCGAGAAGACATCATATCATGTCCCTTTGATAGAAGCAAGTCCCTTCGATGAGGTTTATCGGTTTGTCAAAGAGAATTCACCCATGGTCCTTGTGATACAAGTTGTCTCATCTCTGTCATTGGTCCATCATGGAGACTCAAGGTTGAGTCCCTTTGATAAGGCTATGTTTCTCTTATTTTCTTCCTTTACATGCTCCATTAGGCCATCAAAGAGACTTGAGATAGGGTCCCTCTGACGAAGTTGATTCCCATTGATGAAGACCAAGGAAAATATTTGGGTTTTCGAGGAGACATTTCACAATGTCTTGTCGAACCATCATTCACAAGCTATTGGGTCACTCATTGCCACATCAAGGAGACGTCACATTGTCTCCTTTCGACAGTTGCAAGTCCCTTCGATGAAGTCTATCAAAATGTTCTATTTCGATGGGGACTTGTGTTTGGCGGTTGCAGGGTGCTTAAGAAATTACTTAAGCCCATTACGTTTGTCCTGTGACTAGCCCCTCACATATTGGCAACCGGTTGACTAGGTCCAAGGTTCACATCGACGTGGCAGTACGTGATCGACGAGAGAATGAGAGATGTCTCTTTGACACAACAATGTTGTAAGAAGAGATTTATCGGCATGACAAGAGCATATTAGCAGGACTTGTCTTGGAGTCTCTTCAACAACCCGATAGCTATCTCATCGATGAGACACTAGGTCATCAAAGGGAGTTCTATGTGTGTCTCTTCAACAAAGTGATAAGGAGTATGGAAGTGTTATCGGAAAGACTGAATGGCGTCGGTGATACCTTTGGCTATATCTCTCCGACTTGGTGATGAGAAGGTAGCACTCCAAGTGGGACCCAGTCATAATGATGTGGGTGACAATGTTGACAAAGATGACATGTGGTGTGATAGGATTGAGAGAACGGTAATCCACATCCTTGTTGTGGATTATGTTGCAGTGACCTGGTGATGAGATGGATAGGTGGCATCATCAAGGGTCTTCATCAGTGTGACTATAGGTCATTGGTGAAACCTGTTTAGATGTCTCCTCGACATCCCGAAGACCGTTCCATCGGTAAGACTTCGGTAGTTCGACAAGAATTTTTAGCATGTCTCTTCAACATGGTGATAAGAGATTATGATGTCGACTATGGGACCTAGTACGGTGGATGTGATAGTGAGACCCAGTAAGGTAAGGATGTCATGTGCCAATGATACAGTCAGAGAGCGAATGAAAGGATGGCATGTGGTGACACGATGGCATAGAAATCACTTGTCTACAACAACAAATGGTATTGGTGACGGTCCAAGTTTGAACATGCTCCATCAGCCATCGAAGAGACTTGGGATAGAGTCCCTTCGATGAAGTTGATTCCCACTGAAAAAGACCAAAACAAAGCTTCGGGTTGTCGAGGAGACATTTCACAATGTCCTGTCGAACCATCAAGGTCTCATCAACAAGAGTCCTTGAGCATCCCATCGGCGTATCAAGGAGACAAGACTCAAAGTCACGACGAACCCCAGAAGTCCCGTTGACAATGATCCTCCATCCTTTCATTGGCACTTCGACATGGAAGGTTAATTTTGATAATCTTCTAAGGTGTTTTTGTCTCTGAATATAATGAATTTTGTGTCATTATTTAGGCTATGTTCCATCTATCGACAATGTATATCTGCTCTGTAAGAGGTTTTGAAATTCCCATGTAACTTCTTGAATCGTATATAGTCTGGGTCTAAGTTAGCAAATTAGCAAGCACAACTATAGGGGTTGTAAGCATGAATTTTGTAAGGGATGTTCTTTGGTATGGGCTTTGTTATGGGTCTCTGGTTATCATGCAAGTTTGTTAATTACAGATTCAATCCGTTTTCCAATTTACTTGGCTTTGACAAAGACACTTTGTAAATCTCTAATTATATATTAATATATATATAGGCATATCCTACCTTTTGCTTAAAAAAAAAAACTTATTTTTAGTCATTCGCTCCAACCAAATATTATTTCCTAGAGCCAACATATTTAACCAAAGAGGTCACTCTCCTAATTTAATAAGAGAAATTTTGTTCCTATTCATTAAGTTCCAAACATACAGACTTCTACTTATAATATTTCCTACAAGTTGCCAATATATACTAAAAAAATAGTTATATCATTCCCCAATTCCATTAATATATATATTTTTAATGGATTACCATCAATCTATCCCATACAACATCATCTTCAAAAGTCATAATATTCAATTAGAATAACACATTTCCATCTCCATGAAAACACAAAAAGTCTTTAAAAATACATTAATACTCCTCTAAAGAATAATGGGAATGCAATCTTGCCTAAAGAAAATATAGCATGGTGCAAAGAGAATGTGGCCATAAAAGCTGATAGAAAAATTCCTAAAGTATTCATGATCCATACAAACATTGGGAGATTTTTATGTTAAAATACCATATTCATTGAAATATGCATCTTTCCATGAATTTTTAACACAATAACCTTTAACATAAAAGATAAACCATATTTTATTCATGAAAACCTTATCACTCCACACTAATAGAGATTGACCATATATAATACATCAACAACATATGAACATATTAAATACATTCCTAAACTAACATATAAACATACACAATATCAACATAAATTAATATATAAATGAGAAATTTAAACACATCTAACTCTCCTCAACTTACATGCATTATTTTTCATGACACTATAATGCATGCATTTTTTAATTTTAGTAACACTGAAATTACATAGCATGTATTATGATTAATAGGTTAAGTACACATAAATAATAGTCTTGAAGTGTACCTAACTAACCAACCTTGAACATTATTGGAGCCCATTGACCTCTACAATATACAAATGTATTTTTTTTACTTCCAACAAAATTTCATGAAGATATCTAGGTGGTTTTTGTATAAAGTCGCAACTAGAAAAAAATTATGAATGGGATTGTGGTGGTTGTTAATATTTATAGGAAAGTCATGGTTTACCAAGAAACATGTGATATGTTATGTAATTCCCCAAATTTTATACTATTAAAAAGTAGAAAAAAAAAACATGAAAAAGAAAATAATTTGTGTTACAATTCAAACAAACACATATCACAACCTCACACTCACACACGATGTCAAAATTGAACAACATCCAAAATAATGCATACAATGACACCATGAATTGCATGACGACACAAGATCAATGTAAACCAACATAAAATATCACAAGAAAAATAATTACACAAACATCATGAAATGATATCAACACAATGAGAAACAAAGGAGATGGAACCCCCTCAAAACCAATAATATAGTAATCAACCCACATCATCAAGACCAATAGCAAGCAAGAATCAAAATAACTAAATCTCATACTAAAGTTCATCCCCACACATTCAATCCATCAATTAAAAACCAAAATATGAACTTACAACACTCAAATATCCTAAAAAAAAGCCACAAACAATGTACAATACTACAAAATGAGCAAAAGGCTAGGCCTAGGCAAGCCTGAAGTAGCCTACACAAGACATGGCATAATTTTTTTGGTTTATGAGCTACTAAAGAATGGTTTTAGATGGTCAATTTAAAATATCTTAATCCACTTATTACATCCTTAAGACTCACAAAACATGAAAATTCATTCTACCCAAAAAATGGGCAATTCACATGGAAACATTCATCTTCTCAAAATTTTACAATAGGACATGTAATTATGTACAAATTTCAAATTCAATCATTGAAGATAATGATATATGATTAATGATTTTCATGCATTCACATCATATGAATAAAATATAGCATGATTAATTCATCACTTTTATTCACAAGTACACATTAGGATATACTTCAATCATGATATTTCGTTCCAAAACAAGATTCAACTTCTCATTAAATCACACACCTTAAACAATTATAAAGCAAATATCACATCTCAAACATGGATAGATGAAATTCTAATGAAAAGATGAGGTACATATATAATTACCTCCATGCCTTAGAAAAAAATTCACGAATAACCATATAGTACAACCTCACAAATATGGAAAATTATAGTAATACAAGATATAACAATTGAGAAGATATGAGATCATTGCATGCTCTCAAAGAAACACCACCACAATCCTATCATACATCCCAATGGTGATCAGCCCCACCCAATCATGTGGGACCCTAATGCACACCCCTCTATATTAAGACATGGACACATGGTTGTAAACATAAGCACAAAATAATGACCAGCCTCAAACACAACATAATAAAGCATGGTTCCAAATGAAAAAATGCTACAATACAAGGATCACAATTTACACAAGAGGAAGAGAAAGGGATGCCCGACATGAAGTTTCTTCACCTTGGTCCTCCAAGACACAACCCAAATTTTAGAGATGACTATAATAAGTAACACCCATCACAACAAATGCATTCATTTGAACATTTATCATCAAACTAGATGAAATCCAATAGTTTAAAAAATGATGTTCTCTTTCTTACAACATTTAAACTAGATAAAATATCAATAGAATTAAAAAATAATGTTAGATTTAAATCTTTTCTTAGTTGATGTTTGAACCCAAAAATAAATTTAATGAATCCTATCATGTCTTTATATATTTCTTCATTCCTAACATAATGACTTAACCATTCATGTCTTTATTTCAAATAAAATGCAAGAGAGTTAGAGCAATCATAGAAAATTAGGTTTTCATGTAAACACACTTCCCAAGGAATAATAAATCTATTTCTACTGAAAAACTCATTACTCCACAAAATAAAATACAACATACACAAACAACAAAGTCATACGAATCACCAATTAGATGAGAGCCTAGACATAAACACACATACTAAAAAAATCAAATTTCTTTCACATAAACATAAATAATATTATACATATATTTCTTAAATCTATAATAAAATATATAGGGAATACAATTTTTTATTTGCAATGAATCTAAAGTTAGATGGTTGTAGATCATTTCCACTCCAAGAGGAATCAATAAAAAAGATCAAATTTTCTCAAAATCTCTTTCAATATTTCAATGTAAGTAAGCAAAGGTTTTAAAAATGCATGCTTTATCTCTCCTTTCTCTCCAAAAACTCATAATAAAATGATGCTAAATAGAATGACTATTTTTTTCATATAAACCAATACCTAAATTCCACTTCCCTTTTGATATTTTTCATACTCACTTTTTAAAATACAAGATAATATCTAATTTTCATCGAGTGTTTGTTTTCTCACATTAATATCTAAGATGACCCCTTTATCATGTTTTGAAATTCAATTTGCACTTATTATAAGTTAGAACCATTCCTAGGATATATACATATGAAACTCACTTTATTTTTACAATAATAATAAGAAAACAACATTTAGAAGGTCCTTTTCAACTTTTTATTTTAATTTCAAATGTCCAATTTATAATTTCAAATGTATTCTAACATTTTGCAAGTCTATTTAGTTATTTCCCCAAAACAACCAATATGCATATGTGAAAATAATAAAAGCACACACGGGAATGCAAACACTAATTGATCTAGCACAATGGATATATTTGAAATTGCATGTGATTCAAATAGAATTTCATAGATGTAAAAATATCCTATAAATTATTATTCACCAACAATAATATTTTAGCTCTTATATAACAAACAAATACCTCAAATTTCTTATTTTCCTTTTGCAAGCAAATCTATGCCACTGCTGAAAATAACAACAGATTCCAGTTTGTAGACTTGCAGAATTTATCTTCTTCACTATGCCACCTGTTCGATTTCAGCGATTGAATTTGCAAATGCATCAGCAGAGAAGCTCAAAATGTTAGAATAGGTATAAGTAGGCAATTTGGTTACTACACATGATACACTTGAAGATAGGATTCCATCTAACTCTCACATGCTCTCAAATAACTGTTGTATTTGTAAACCCATGTGCTTCTCTCAAATAACTTATTGGATGAGGAAAACACTTGCCCAATATTTTATTGGGAGAGTTCTTATATCATAAGTCTATTAGATTTGTAGTTAAAGAATAAATTATATGTAGAATCAAATATTTGTATACTATCATAAATTAACTATCTGAAAACATTATCAAAGATTAATTTTATCAAGAATAATAATGAACAGATTAAAATAATTCATTAATATTATTAATATTAACATTAAAAATTATGATAAAATCCATGAAATCAAACAATCTATGAGACCAGAAAATCCTTAAAACCAAACAGCCTATAATAAATACCTCAAATTCCATTTTTTTGGAAAGCAAATCTATGCCACTGCTGAAAAGCAGAGCAGATCCACTTTGTAACCTTTCAGCATGTTTTTCCTTCACCATATCACCTGTTCGATTTCAGCCATTAAATTTGCAAATGCATCATTAATTGCAGCACTGGTAATAAAATGTAAGCAATGGAATAACCAGAGAAGGTCATAATGTTAAACATTAAGATAATCAATGCTGCCCCCAATGACGAATCTGCAAACCCAAGTTGGTTGAATGAATCAGTGAGGAAACGGGCCAGACTCACCAAATATAATACATTTTAAATGATGAATTTGGTTAGTACACATGCAAAGTACAGATGACGAGAGAGACATTGGGGATTAATTAGTACTAAGTATTGTCAGTAGTACAACATATAGTTTAAGGACCAACATTGAATGGAATTTAGAGTTGTAAGGGATAAAAGTGTTTATTTTGCTTTTTTATTAATTAACAAGAATTTCGAATAATCAAGAGTTTATAATTTTGTTAGCACTTAAATCTGGTTTGCATGGTTCTATAGCTATTTAGTCATTACCTGCAAAATATGTGATGATAACACAATACCCTAACTCCGCTTCAAAACTCTCTACATAGACCCTACAATGCTTGTTCTATGAAAGCAATCACATAGACATTCTCAAAGTAACTACAATATGGAGAAATCTAGTCAAAATTTGGCAAGTGATAATGAACACATGCAACATCCTGCATATACTACTAGACATGATTACCTCCCATAAACCCTTCAACAATTCCACACCATACAAGGTAAATCCAATCTAGACTTCCCTATTTTGAAGACAACATAGATGTAGATGCTCTAGATAATGAGATTAATATTTTGTACTCATACTTCTCAGTTATCACTTATTAAAAAAATAAATGATTTATTTTCACTTTTGAAATATTGTTTCCTTGTTAATAAGTGGTAGAAAAATTATTTTACATCCCATGATAAGTATCTCATGTCTAAATCTCTATACAGTTATAGTGCTTCATTAAAGACTTGAAAGAGACCTATTAACCTAGTTGAGAACTATAAAGAATAGTACATTAAGTTTGCACAATTGTGCTAAATATGGGATCAATCTATTCAATAATACAAAGATATATTCCATACTCTAATTTATAAATTGTTCATTAAAGAGATTGTGAAGAATATAATTTTGAAGTATAGGGGCTTGAGACATTACATAAAATAAAACAAGGATTTCCTATTGAAATCCACCCTTTGAGAAGCTTGTATAATTGATTGTGATTTTGAGGCCAAAGCTAAGAAGAACACTAAGAAAGAAGATTCCAAGTCTCATGATTAAATGTAGACAAAGAATGCTAAGGATGGAACTCAATAGAGTTCTAAACAATGAACAAGACCAAGACAATCCAAGACAAGTGATCTCAATTTATAACACAAGCAGTCACTTGTTGAAGAATACAATGTTGTGCAACTAGATTCCATTGGTACTACCACTGTGGTAACTAAGAAAGATTAGTATATCATGGATGTAGGGCCTGATGTAGTAGTTAGTACAACTACATTTCATCTTCCTCAAAAATTTACCCAAAGTAAACAAAGAATATTTTCCATTCTCAAGACTGAGTTAAGAGACAACTAGCATAATCCATAGTTGATAACAAAATTTAGAAGAATCCAGTTTCTCCTAAAGTTTATTTGACACTAATGCCTCACTCTACACCATTGGATTCTTTAATTTGGGTTCAAAGAAACATATCACTCAACAATGTTGCTTTGTGTACAAAATCAAGCCATTTTAAAATATAGTCCTTTATGATGTCTCACCATTAGAGACCTATGTGGTGTTTTGTTTGGGAACCCATATATGTTTCATCAACATGTAACCTATGGATAAATTCTTAGGAATGATATCATACATATTGGTGAGTATAGATACCACATACTAGGAGTTCCTAAGTTATATCTCATTAGCATCGAGTAATGGAAGAAGATTGCTAGCTCCAATAACAATTTTACCCTTCTTATGGTCAGACCTAAGAATAAGAATATCTTTGTAGCTCAAACTAATATGGTAACTCCCCTATCATGGTAAAAAAAAACTAAATGACATGTTGAAGAAGTATTATGATCTCTTTTGGACACTAAATTTGGTGCCTCAACATTGTGAAGTAAAAATGTAGTTGAATTGATTTGGGATACTTTTACTTAATATATCTTGTAGTAAATATAATTCCTCGAGTATGAAGAGATCAAGTGGAATATCCAAGAACTCATGGATAAGGGACAAGTTAGGCCCAAATATTCGCCTTGCAATAGCCCAATTGTGCTCACTCCAAATAATGATGGTGCATCACAATTATGCATAAATTATTGATCACTTAACAAGATCATAGTATATAACATCTGCCATCATGCTTAGTTAGAATATCTCTTGGACTAGCTCTTTGGAACCAAGCTCTTCGCCAAAACCAATTTAAATTCTAGTGATCATTAAATCCTTGTTAAACCTATAGCCATATGAAACATAAAATTCAAAGCCAAGAAAGGTTTGTTTGAATGACTAGTTATTCTATTCAAGCTGACCTATACTTCAATATCATTCATGTGAATGAGAAAAACATTATTAAGTCATTCACTAACACATTTTTTATTTTATACCTTGATGGAATCTTAATCATCAACAAATGTGAGATGAACGTCTACACCACATCTAACATGTGTTTCACACTTTGTGCCAACAAAAACTCATATAGGATTCTCATTTCAATAGAGTTGTAGGAAACTTTAGAGTCAAGGAGACCTAGTGATACTACAAAAGTAATTCAATTGATCACACCTCCAATCATTGTTTCTAAGTGTAATCAATCTTACACCAATTGTTTAATATGCAAACCAATAAACAAAATACTTTAGGTATGTACAAGCATTTTTTAGTTCTAGCAAATCCTTGGAAACCCATTTACATGGACATTATGTTTGGTTATCCCATCACTAAAAGGAATAATGATTGTGTACATATTGGTATATATATTATTCAAGGTGATAATTGTTAAACCTTGCAAAAATTATATTTCATCTTTGGAAATAGCTCAATTATACTTTAATAATGTATGATTTAATGCTTTGGAGTACCATTTGCCACCATATCTAATCAAGGCATTAAATTATTGAACCAAATTTTGAAGGAAATTTATTTTTTTATGGACACAACTTTGAATAATTCTACCTCCTTATATCCAACCATACATCTCCAAATACATTCATGTGGATTATAAACTACAATTTATTCACCAATTCTTTTAGTGTTGTTTATCTTGATGACATCCTAAATTTTGGCTAGAGATGGGATGAGTATATGCACCACATCCCACATGTGTTCACACTTTTAAGAATCAAAAAATTATACAAGAGGCTCATTTTAGCAATATTTCATGACACTTTGAATTTTACAAGACCCTCATTGTTACACCCCAATTGTGTAGTTACTATTTACTATTACTACATAGGGTAAATATGAATGTAATGTGAATTCTGGAGATGAATAAATGGTGCACATACCTTATTATCAATGTGAATGTTATCTCATTTGATGTTATCTCAATTGATGTTATTTCATGGGGAAATACTGCATATATGTGAATGAATGATTATTGAATTATTATTCTAACTTTGGAGATGTTTTATGTATACTGCATATGTTGTGAACAATTGATTGTCGTGTGCATGTGTTAGTGGATGCAACTATATGTTCCATTCCTCCAAGTGGAGGGGAAGTATCACTCAATAGAATATCTTGGTCGGGTAATTGGTAAAAGTAAACTATCTAAGCATACACACACCACATTAGAATGATTGAGTTGAGTCAGTTTGTGGGTAGTTGGTAAGTCATCCTTAGTTGATATGTCTACATTGGAGAGTCTTGTTTACTACTGCATGCATTATTGGGTGATGTTTATCTATTGAGCTTTTGAGATCTTTCTTGTACTACTACGATTATATTGACAAGTAGGATGTACATGGAGTATGTGTATATATATGCACATACATGTCAATGGGATCTAACGACATGCATATGCACATGCATAGATGTACCACACGTAAACAATTATCAATATGATGGTAATTGTGAATGGATATATGTGAATCTAATGTGAACATATATATATATATATATATATATTAGTGTGAATGCTTTAGCCTAGACCTGTTCAAACATGGACAAACAAACAAATATTAGTCCTCAAATAAGTTTAAACCAAACATTCCCTATGAAATTCATTCAAGCATAAAAACAAGAAAACAACATAAAATATAAAATAAAAGCTAATGAAATCTCATTCAAATGCTCAAACCAGCATCCCATAGGGGAATTGGTGCTTCTTTGGTGTGGAAAGAAGCCCTTTCCCAATTCCTTGATAAGCTTGATGATGATTGATTGATCCTTGATGACAAATGCCAATAACCTAGCTATGGATGATGAATTCTATGATGACTTGGATGAAGATGTGAATGAACTTGCATAATCTTGTGGATAATAACCTTGCATCAAAATTTGGATGATTGTGGACTCAAATTCCTATAATGTATTTGCATAAAGTTGTGTCCTCAAATCAATAGAGAAGGCCTCTACTTATAATGAAGAAGAGTTGAAGAATGAAGAATAGGATGAATGTGGGATTAAAGAAGGGACCAATGGAATTGTACCACTTGTCAACATGCTAATTAAGGAGAGTGGAGCACATTTTGAACAATGTGCATGTTAAATGCATGTAGGTGGAATCTGAATTTGAAGAAGTGACTTGTGTAAGGAGGGATGTAAGAGGAATTAATGCCAAGTTGGCTCAAGGAGAGGACATGTAAGAGCCTTTAATGCCAAGTTGGAGGACAAAAGTCCTTTGGGAGGGAGAATTCAAATAAGTGGAATATTCCAAGAATATGCCATATTTGAATGAAAATAGGGGGAATTAGTAAATCAAATAAATTGATTTACATGCGCAACTTGCAAAGGCTAGAGGAATGGAGGATTAGTGTTAGGAGCTAATTAATTTGGGATTAATTAACTTAGATTAACTTAGTTGATTGTGACATTTAATTTAAATGCTTGAATTTGTTTAAATCAAATGAGAGGATATTGGAAGATTAGTAATTTAATTAAATAAATTTGATTTATTCAATTAAATGAAGAAGATTAGGATTTAATTAAATAAAGTTGATTTATTTAATCAAAGAGAGAACATTAGGATTTAGTTAAATAAAGTTTATTTATTTAATCAAAGAGAGCACATTAGGATTTAATTAAATAAAGTTGATTTATTTAATTAAAGAGAGCACATTAGGATTTAATTAAATAAAGTTGATTTATTTAATCAAAGAGAGAACATTAGGATTTAATTAAATAAAGTTGATCTATTTAATCAAAGAGAGAACATTAGGATTTAATTAAATAAAGTTGACTTATTTAATTAAAGGAGGAGTTAGGATTTAATTAAATAAAGTTGATTTATTTAATTAAAGGAGGAGTTTTGATGAATTAATTAAATAAAGATTATTCAATTAATTGGTTAGTATAGAAATGATCAAGAAAGAATCAAAGTTAGTTAATAAGAATTAAGTGTATGATATCAATTAGGATATTTCGAGTGTCTACATATAGTATATACATGCATCCATATGTATCTGTGTATCGATATACACGTATGTTGGCAGATGGACACGCTCATATGGATGCATCGATATAGATATACCTACATATACATGTACATAGAGGCATATACTTTCATACATATATATATATACATATATATATGTACATATACATACACACACACACACACATATATATATATATACATGATGGTATTTAAATATATATATATATTAATAGAAATCAAGTATATATATATATATTAATAGAAATCAACTATCACTTACCATGAAGTCGATTTATAAAGGTTGATTATAGTCAATAATGACTATGATATTGGAGTTCGATTATAGTCATTTAAGACTATGTTATTAGAGGCTGATAGAAATAACTTATGGTTGTTTTGTGAAGTCAATTCTCACTCTTTCGGCCACGCGATATGAAACACTTATATTGCATTTTGAATTGTATTATGTCGATGGACTTAGTCGACGCCTATGTTAAGATCAACTTTGACTTAGTAAACATAGTCACTTTATTATATTTACATCTGTTGGAGACTTTTTCAAATGTATTTATCATCTTAGCCGAATCATCTCTTATGCAAGGCGATAATGCTTGGTGTTACGAATTAGTAGTTGATTGTTTCTGAAGGAAAGGAAACCACGCCAAGAAATAAGGAGTGTGGATGAAGTTGGCACCACCTCTGGAAACCCAATTGTTGTAGATGTCTATTTCATAAGATAATTTGAATTGAGCATATGCAAATTGAATAAGTCTTTGATTGTTGTCAGTTTTGCAATTCAACCTGTAGGTGATTTTGCTAAGTATGAACTTAGGAGGTCACCGCCTTTCTGTTGTGTTTCATGTGTTGCTTTGCATGGAGCTTGTTGTCCATTAACATGCCTAAATTGTAGGCTATGAGGCTACCAAGCTGCTCTATAAATAGTTGAGTCATTTCATTTGAAGGGACACATTCTTTCACAAGATTATGCATCTTTTGCATTCTTCTTACTAGTCTTTATACCACATTATTTCCATCCATACTTTGCTTTATATTGTGATAGAGAAAGGGAGAGAGTTCTATTTAGTTTGTGAGGAAGTTGTTGTTGAGAGGAGTAAGCTATCAACTTGAGAGATAGAGTTTCTTTGTGACATTCTTGAGAAGTTGTTTATCAAGCTTATTACTGTTGGAAAGGGCTGCATTACTGCCATTTGTTTGGATAAGAGATAACAAGTATGGGGGTCTCTTATTCTTTGTTATTTTACTTTTGAATGATGTGTCAAGTGCATGTATGTTTAAGTTGTCTTTTCTAGTTTGTGCATTAGAGAAATTAGAATTTCTTGAAAAGGAAATTGAAGCTTTTATGTTGTTTTCATGATGTGGTTTTAAGTACTTCATAATAGGAGATGGGTGTTTATCATAGGTATTATATACTAGGTATGATTGAACATGAGAGACACATGTGATACACTTAGCTAAGTTATTGATTTAACTAGGAAAACTTGTGTTTACTCCTAGAATAGATAATCTAGTATGGGAGGGAGCTTGTGTACTTACTTGTTAAGTAGGTTTATTCCAAGTATGTAGGTTATCTTTGGGATGATAGAATATCCATTGAAGGAAATACCTAGCTTGTGTACTTACTTATTAAGTAGGTTTATTCCAAGTAGATTAATATGGTGATAGGTTATCTCCGGGATGATAGACTATCCATTAAAGGAAATACCTATGCATAGCTTAAGATAGCCTTAAGTCAAATCTATCCTGAGTAGTGTATGTGATAGATGACATTTATTCAAAGTACTGAGTGAGAACACTTTGGCCAAAAGTAGTGGGAATGTCTAAAGACTCCACTAAAAAGTGTGAATGTCGAGACTCCATTGTCAGTTCATTGTGATCCAATATTACATGCTAGTTTGAGATTGTGGGATTACAAGTTCTAGTTATTTAGGACACAACACTATGCTCAGTTGGTTGTCGTTATCGGTTACTCTACCAATCTCTTCATTGAAGGGAAGGGCCATGTATTGAAAGATAGATGTGCGGGGGACCACATTAAGAGTCTTTGATTGGTAGAAAAGCGCTTGAGTGATGCTTCTCCTCCACAGTCGGCAACAGAAGAACCAAGATTTGAAAGGAAGGATCATGGACTGTCTTACAACTATCTGTTTTAAAAGCTCATTGAGCTATGTATGTAAATGTATGCTTTCTTGTATTGTTGTAACTTATGGAATTATTGAAATGAAATGGAATCCATGTTGTATTGTGTCATGCATCTTTTTTGAAAATTATCAATAAAGAAAATAAAAATCTTTTATTGCAATGGCTTATTACTTAGTTAATTTACTCGAAAGGTGAAAACTTAGAAATTTTTACTTCATTCAAGGGTTGGTATGTTACACTCATGAAATTGTAAAATTACTTCTATGGGAACTCCTTCAATCAAATGTCACCAAATACATTCAATATTGTACAACATGTGTCATAACCAAGCTAATAAATAAGTAGAAAGATATGTACATGGGTAAAATAAAAAACCTATGTCACACTTTCGACCAACTAATTAGTTTCGATCGAAACTGTTTCACCTGAAACTACATGGCCTATATGTGGCACATACAGTTTTGGGCAACACTTTCACTTGAAACTATAATTTTCAAAATTTGCCTTTATAGTTTTTAAATGCACCTCAATTTACATGTAAAGTGTTAGCTGAAACATTTTCGACCATAAGCCTTTTGATTGGAAATATTTTGGTCGAAACCATCTATGTGGCATCCTTGTTGGTAGCCACCTCATCTTTTTTCAGAATTTTCTAAAACTTTCTAGTTGAACATGATATTTCTTCAGTTAGAATGAATTTTTTCAAGAAACTAAAAATACCCTTTTGTAGAGCTTAGAGTCAAGAATCTAAATATATAAGTTTTTTGATATTTTGATAGTTTTAATATATTTTTTTTAAATAATACAAGTTGTTATAGTAAAAAATGAGGCTGATTAGAAATTAAAAAATAATAAAACATTCTACAATATTTAAAAAAATATATGGTGCATTAGAGGATAGAATCCTCCTTAAAAGGGTATAATTTATTTTTTGAAAATGATGAAAAAAATTGGAAAAGTTTGACGTCAAGTGAAAATTACCAAATTCTGGTAAGTTTGACTTTAAAACATTATTACAAGGAAAATATACATCAATTTTTTTAAAAAAATATTACATACACTAGATATTGAAGGTATCTATTTGAAAAAAAAAATAGGGAAAAATAAAATTCTTCTCTTTTTTTGTGACGTTGACTTGATATCACTTTTTCCTAAATTTTCAAGCACAGTCTAGAACCCCTCAGGCATGGGTTGGTTCAAATTGAATTTTGAAAGAGTGGCTAAAGGGAACCCAGGAATTGTTACACCCCAATTGTGTAATTACTATTTACTATTACTATGTAGGGTAAAATGTGAATGAAATGCGCATTCAGTGAATGAATAAATGGTACTTGCACTTTGTTATCACTGCTTTATGAATGAATGTTATCTCATTTAATATTATATGAAGGAATGCATTTATGTGATTGGATGAATATTGAATTGATATTCTAACTTTGGAGATGTATTATGTATATTGCATATTTTGTGAGCAACTGACTATCATGCACATGTGTTAGTGGTTGCAGGTATATGTTCAATTCCTCTAGGTGGAGGGGAAGTATCACTCGGGAGAATGTCTTGGTCGGGTAACCAGTAACGTAACCTATCTGAGCTTACACACACTATAGTAGAATAATTGAGTCGGTTTATTAAGTGGGAAGTTGGTAAGTCATCCTTAGTTAATATGTTTGCATTAGTAAGAGTCTTGTTTACTTTTGAGTGCATTATTGGGTGATGTTTATCTATTTGAGCTTGTGAGTTCTTTCTTAGTACTACATGATTGTATTGATATGTAGAACATATGAGGAATATGTATGTGCACACACATGCATGACCATGATATACCATACACACAAAGGAACACATACATGAGGGTACATAGGTAGACGTACCTATGCACACTCATGCACAAGTTGCTTATGTGCATGGAACTATTTGATGGATCTAACATCATGCATATGTATACGTATAGATATATCACTCATAGGCTCTTATCAATACCATAGTAATTGTGTATGATTTTGGCATAAGACTCAAATGTGTGTGTATATATATATAAAGTATATACATATATCCATATGAATATATGTATCAATAAACACATATGATGGAAAATGGGCATGCCCATACAAATGTATTGATACATGTATACATACGTATACATGTACATAAAGGCATATTTATATACATACATATATATATATATATATATATATATTTATATACATATATACATATATATATATATATATATACACACACACACACACAATCAATATATTAATAGAACAATGTGATTGGTATCTTGATAATATTCATTTGTATATCAATTATGTATACATGCTTTATTGACATAGGATAAATATGGATATATATATACATATACATATATATAAATGTGAGTATCAATATATATGTATATATATGTATGTATATGTACATATATGTTATGTATATATATATATATATTTAAAATGCTATATATGGCTTTGAAGTCGATTATCATAAATGACTTAGAGGCCGATTTATTAAACCAAATCAAGGCTGAAGTAGGATATAATCGTGACTGTAATCTTTAGCCGCATTGTACTCTTGTTGTCTGCACATAAAGAGTTTGTAATCTGTAAACAATAAGCAACCATTAAGTTGTTGTATAATGATAGAATAAGTCAATTCCTTTTATGGAAAGTCATGGACTTGGTAAACTGTAAGTGCCATGTTATTTTTC
Source organism: Sequoia sempervirens (assembly GCA_007258455.2). Lineage (NCBI taxonomy): Eukaryota > Viridiplantae > Streptophyta > Pinopsida > Cupressales > Cupressaceae > Sequoia > Sequoia sempervirens. The sequence continues at coordinate 327,712 of VDFB02021503.1, read as the reverse complement.
ATAAACCAAAATTTGTATAGGCATGTAAACAAGTCAACAACTTTTCCCAAACCAATTTATTATGTGAGTTGAATCATACCTAGACTATGTCGATGTAAGCTTGGTGTTGCAAATCTGATGTTGACTATTTCAAATGCAAAGGAAATTGCACCAACTCTGTATGTGAGTATGAAGCTTTGGTGCCACCTTTGAATCCTTATACCTGTATATTTCCATTTTAAAATTCAAACCAAATTTTATCATGTGGAGATTTGAATTAGTCTCTAATTGTTGTCGATCAACAAGGTCAATCTACAGTTATTTTTAGTTGAGAAATGTTTACATGTTTGCCACCTTTTAGCTATGATTTATGTGTTGCTATGCATGCAATTGTTGTTAGAACTCATGCCTAAACTATAAGCGGAGAGTTCCTTAGATTGATGTATAAATAGTGGAGCTAGTGCACTTGTTTGGAATGCATTCCTTGAGCAAGTCTCTCCATTCTATTTACATTTCTATCTGCAATATTATGCCAATTACAGTGAGTGAGAGCTTTGAGCATTAGAGAGAGTTATTATTACTTTGAGAGAAGTATTTTCCAACTTGTGAGATAGTGGATTGTTGAGTCTTTGTTGGAGGATCGATACCAGGCTAGCTGTTGTTCAGGAAAGTGTTGTGTTTGCAGCCAGTTGAATGGAAAGCTTATCATAGGCATGAGGATATTCTTCCCTTGTTTGTATTAGTGTTGAATGATTTGCTTCTTAACTATTTAAACTAGTATTTTATAGTTACTTGCATATAGGGAAAAGTAATGTTTGCTTTGAAAGAAAAGTGGAAACTATTTACTCTATTTTGTGTAATGTTTGTAATTACTCCATGCTAAGAGAGATTGTTTGTCATAGGTATTGTTATTATACTCGATATGATTAAACATGGGTAGGAGAGATTGTTTGTCATAGGTATTGTTATTATACTAAATATGATCAAACATAGACTGCTTAAGGGATACTCATAACTAGATATTTAGTTATGCTAGATGGATAGTAGGTTACTCCTAGGATTATTGTCTAGTGAAGGGAGGGAACTAGTACAGTTTTGCTTTATGAGTTGTGTTTTCTTAGGTTGTGTTAAAGAGATAGGTTATCCCGGGGAGTAGCTTTCCCGTGGAGATGGATTTCCTAAGCATAGATATAATGGCGCTAAGTGAAAACAAGCTTGCTATAGTGTAAGTGAATGGTAGACCATCACTCAATTATATTGAGTGAGAACACTTTGGCCAAAGTAGTGTGATTTCTCGGGGCTCCATTATCAGTTCACCGTGTCCATTCAAATGCATGAGGGGTACCTAGTGTAGGTTATAAATCCTATTCATGTAGGGCACAACACTAAGCTCAAAGTGGTATGTCATACGAGGTTACCCAACCAATACCTTCATCGAAGGGTAGGGCCATCTATCATTGATAGATGTGTAGGAGACCACATATGATTCTATGGTTGGAAGAAAAGTGCTTGAGTGATGCTTCTCCTCCTCTGTAGGCGATAGAAGATCAAGGTTTTGAAAGGTGGATTTGTGGACCATCTATATCTTATGCTATGAAGCTCAAAGGAGCTATGTATGTAGTTATGTACTTTCTTGGAATATTGTACTTTGTGAATTGTTGTAATGGAATGGAAATCATTATTGTATGTTGTTATAACATCTTTGTTCATATATTCTCAATAAAGAAAGAATTTTTTTTACTACAGTGGTCTACTACATAGTTTATTTTACTCACACAGTGAAAACTTAGGAAAATTTACTTCAGTGAACTTTTGGCATATTACAGGAATGGCTAACATTGGTGGCACTATCAGGGACTACAAGGGAAAATTTTTTGTTGGGTTTGTTGGAGGTATAGGCATACAGTCTTCTATGACAACAGAGGCATGGGCATTGCTCAAGGGCGCTGAGTTGGCTATCACACTGTGAATAAAAAAACTACACATAGAAGGGGACTCTATGATGGTGATTGAATCTATTAAATATTTTCATTTTCAAGGATGGAGCACCAAGGATATCCTTTTAGACATCAATTTTTTAATTTTAAAAATGGAAAGGAAGCTAATGACTCACACCTAATGTGAGGGAAATCAAGTGGCAGATTCCTTGGCCAACTTGGGTTCCTCACGGAGTCTTTGCAAATGTTGGCGAAGACTTGGGGCTCTACTGGTGAATATACAAGGATTAATCCTTGATGAGTAGACAAATATAATCGTTTAAATGGTGGCCAACTATGTGGTTCTTTGTGGGTACAAGTGGCTCTACACATCAGGGCCTTTGATGATGTGGACTAATTTGAATGATGTGGTGAGGATAAAGCGGGGTTTTGAGGGGTTTTTATCAATTATGACTATGTATGGTTGGGCTCTCAGTTTTTATGGGTTGTTTTGTTGTAAGTACCACATATCACATCAAATTTTTAGGAACGTATGGTTAGAAATGTTTATCTCCAACTTGTTGGCTATTTATATTCTGATCAAGCTTATGATGACCATAAGATTTATTGTGATGTACTTAAGGAATTAAATTTTTCCCCATGACCTAAAGGTCTAGGAAAATGTGTTAAGTTCAAAGTGACTTCTTGCATGTCAGTTATTAATTATTGGATAAATTTCATCATGGATCAAATAAAGCTTGCTACTGCCCTCAAGAAGGAAGAAATTAAACAAGTTATTACTCTCTTACGCGAGGGGCTCAAGAGGAATGTAATGAAAACCTTTTCAGGCGGGTGCATGAAGTTGGGTACCAATTTTTTGGCCACTTATGATTTTTTTTTTAAAATGCGCTCGCTTTATAACGCACACACGTTATTTCACATTAAAAACAAAGAAAAAAGTGAAATTATTTGCCTTGGAATACCAACCCAAAGGCTTGGAGGGCATTCCCAACAAGGCTAGAGATGTGTTTTTGCAAATTCTACAATTTTTCACATAATCGGGTACGTGCTCACCATCAAGATTGCATCTAGTTCAATATTGACAAAATAGAAAACATGGTAAATGTTAGGTTCTCTCTCAGCTATCCAATGATGTAATTTTTTTCACTTTTCAACAATGCGAAGCATTTCATCCATAATTTCTTTTGTTTGTATGTCTGTTTTTTGCCAAAAAGTAGTGTTTAGTGTTTTTTTTGTTATAAATTAACCGTTCAACAAAATTTCAAATAAATTACATTTTTAGAAACTAGACTCCATTCTACAATTTTTTTAAAAAAATCCAATTATTTTCAAAAATGTGTAGGGGGAGCACGGCCAAAATTCTGCTTTTCATGAAGTGCCCACTTAGAAAATTAGTAAAAAATCAAATATTCATTAAAAAATTATCAGAAAAATTGTGTACCAACTAGATGCTATTACCTAACTTCTGACCATAGCGATTTTAAAAATACTACAAAAAATTTCACCGTGCTTAGGTCGTACAAGAGTTGCTATGTTATGTTTTTCTGACAAAAACAACACCAATTTCTGTACATCCCTCTTTTGAACCCCTTAATCTCAACCATTTTAAAATAAATTAGTAGTTTAGAAAGTAGACTCAGAGCACTTCGATCCTTGTTTTTGTTCCATCTCAAAATTTTGAGTGTAACTATCCTCAATTTCACGTCCAAGGTCAACATTTCCTGATTTCAGAAAAAAGTGGCCACTTAAGCCCCCTTTTTGGGATATAACATTGCATGTTACTGATATAACGTTGCATGTTACTGACCACATCTCCATTCGTAATTTCAAATGGCACAACATCTTGAATGATTTCCTCCATAATTGGAATAAATAATGAATGTACTTGATATAATTCTTGACCTAAATCAATATGTGTCAGAAGCAATTGAAAGTCACAATCATCACTATTGTTACCAACACAAGTAAACTTATTACTAACTGATATAGCATTTGTAAGTTCTGCAAAGGTTGTCTCAACTTTTTTTCATTCCTTGTTCATGAAAATTTTGGGTCTTCACATTCACCAATTTCTTCTACAACATGTAACAATTTCTTCTAAAACTTGACTTGGAATATGTGGAAGGCTATTTCTAGTGTGAGTACCTTCAACATCTCAATCAAAATCCATTTTATCTTCACTCCATTGTTTAATTTCTCCCTCAGTTTCGTAGCTATCCTTCTTATTTCTAAAGCTAACACCACCAAACATCATGTCATTATAAGGAGAAATAAATATAATCAAGTCTTCCAATTTAGATTCATAGAGTTCAAATAGAGGATTATCTCTAACTTTGAAAGTTTCGTAGGAATGCATTGGCAAGAACAATGCATTAGATCTGCTCAACTTATTTACATGATTTTTATTGCAACTTTTTCTAGTTTCTCTTGAGCACCTACTGCTACTGTAATCTTCTTTACCAATTCATCAATTCCTTGAAATTTGAAATCTTCAAATTCCACAAGTGCCACCAATTGTCTATCATTTTTTCTTGTTGCAGTAAAGGAAGTAGATGGTGTCCAACATAATCTTCCTCATCACTTGAACTGTCAGAATTTAGGTTGTATATATCGACCTTATGAGACCTGACTTCTAGGTTATGTGTTTTATTATCCTTAAATTGTTCTTGACCCAAAACTATAAGATTGGAACATTTAGCTATGCAAGATAGAAGACCTACCCCTCTTATTTTCTCAAAATAGTTCCATTCATAGATACTTTATTTGAATTTTCTCTAACTTGATCACACCATCTAGACAATAACAAAACATCTTCTATTTTAATGGCTTCTTGTTTTGCAACTTCAAGATCACATACCTTATTTCAATTCATGTAGAATTGAATTTCGAGATGCAATGCCACAACAAAGATGGGAAACAGGTTTTGTTGACTAGGTTGATCATCATGAGGTATTCATTCTAAAAATTGATCAAATCGGTCTACAAAATCTCTCATACATTCATGTTCCCCTTTCTTAATTATGAAAAAGTAACATACAAGAGCACCCACATTGATTGTAGGTTTGAATCTTGTCAGAAACTTATCTCTCAATATATTCCAATTTGTAGTACACCTGTCTTCCAAATGTTGAAACCAACATGTTACCTCTTTAATGAGAGATTCGACAAATAAACTAATGAATACATCTTCATCTCCTACATGCAATAGTGAATTCTTGAATACATGGTTATCTGGGTCTCGTGTATTTTCTCTAGCAAACTTTGGAAAATATTTTCTTGATCTTGTAGGCAAGGTTGTGTACTATAGTAAAGCTAGAGGTCCAAAATGAGTTCCCCATGGTTGAGGTGAAGTTAAATCCACCATGTAATCTAGAATTCTTCTTACCAAAGAGATTTTTAAGGGAAAATTTCAAAATACAAAGTTTCCAACCTCTAACTAAGAGGAGGTAATTTTTACCACTCTCTCCTCAAGTCTATTTCTGAAAACAAAGGAGTTATAAATCCTTACATAGATTAATTTCTCAATTGTGGATTTTGATCTTGTGGCCAATTATGATTTTGTATTTGGCTTTTATTTTTTTGAGGGTTTTGGTTTCTTTGTGGATTTATTGCAACTATCACCCTAGGAAATCTTTCTATTACTTGTTCAAACACCACTATTGGTTGTTGGACCAATTCTTCTTCTTCTTCCAAAAAAAGATTTAATCTCATGTACATTTTGCATTATTCCTCATATGTCTGTAGGCTAAAGTATTGAATTGAGAAATGATATCTTCTTGTTCTACGTGGACCCAATCAAGATCTAGTTGCACCATAGGAAAGACATTATTATGTGGTAGAACCATGTCTTTTCATAATAATGTAACCATTTCAAACTCCTCTTTCGTATCCCTAGTAGAGTCACCAAAAATTTGTTAGTTGATAGATTGGTTTTATTTTAGAGATAATTACCGTAGTGGTTTTATTTCCTATATTGGGTAGTTGTTTACCCGTCACCTTTTTCACGCTTTAAAAGCCTATACCATATGTAATTTATTCATCTTATTTTTATTCACTCAAGTTCTTGATGAAATAGTGTGTGCTTCTCTCCTATCTATGAAGGTATTTTCTATAGATGGTTTTCCTGGGTTATTTTGTCTAACATGGTATCAAAGCAAACCATTTTGTAATCCTTCCCTAAGATTTTTCATTAGAGAATTTTGAGATCATTATTTTCTGAATACATTCAGAAGAATTCTCATCTTTATCAATTTTGTTGATTTTTTGTTCTGAAGCTTGAAACGATTGTGCAAGTTTGTTGCTAGCGTTGATTTTATTTGTGATGATTTGTGGAATTGAACTTGCAAAGGGTTGAGAGATTCATTAAAAGGGGTGTTTTTTTCATCTCTGTGGCCATGATTTTTGGGAGGTGAGAATACTAGGTGATGGGAGGCGTGATTTGTTGTTAACCAGAGGCACTTTTTCATCTACATTGAAGGCCATGATTTACCCGTGCTTGTTTTCCCCAGCCATCATTCTTTTCTCCCACCGTCCATTCAAACATTAGGTCATTTCATCCCTGCTAGGCCCTCACCACACATTCACTAAAGTTTTATTTTTATCCACAACCCGTGACTTTTTACAGAGGAGGCATTTCAAGTAGATTGGAGCACGATTTTCCTTGTTTGGAGGTCAGTTTTTTTTATTTGTGGAGTGCGATATCTATTGGAGCCCATGTGAATCGTGATTTTTTGTGGAGGGATGATTCAAAACATTGAGAAGTTGTTTTTTTGTGCTTTAGGCGGCATACATCCTCTTCAAATGGGCATACAAAATTGTCAAATCTAGTTCATTTTTTAACTGACAGTTTATTTACTGCATTGACTGGGCACTCCCTTTTAAAATTAGCATATTCATAGTGAAATCAGCAGAGGTTTTTCATTGTCTTTGTCCACGACATTCAAATCCAGATAGAAGAGTACGATTCAAGGTCATTCCATCATTTCCAGCCCGTGTTTTTCCTTTTCCCCGATTTTTTTGGAGGCGTGATTTTGCTGCACATAAGACGTGATTTTTTTGCATTACATTTTTTTAAAGGCTGTCATTTTCCACAGGCCTATTTTTGAAAAAATGAGTCTTTATTGTTGGGTGCGGATTATTGAAGGCATAGAGCCAATATTAATCTACATATTCATTCAGATATCTGCTCGCCATTTGAGAGAGTTCATGGAAGTAATTTGTAGGGTCACAACTCTTATAGTCTAGTTGTGAACACTTAGACCTAGGCGTGATAATATCTTGCTGGTCATGGAGTTTTTGAGCAGTTTAGAGGCACCTATGAGGGTTGTGGGATTTTTTGAAAGGAAGTCCTGACATATTAATTCCCTAGCCCCAATGTTTATAGATATTTCAATGAAGATCGTGGATCAAAAGGAGAATCGTGCCTATCTAAAATGTTGGCAGGCTTGGAAAGCATTAATCATGCAATTTCCTGTGGAACACTTAGTGCAAACTTTATCAACTCTAAAGTTTTTGTAAAATATTTAGGGTTTCCAAGTGAAACGTCAAAAAAGGTGGCCCATTTTGAAGAGGCTTTGAAGTTGTTCTGGGAAAATTAATCCCACATTGGCAGTGTGGGTGCCATTTTTTCTATTTAAATAGCCTCTTACTTCCTTTATTTGATGTGAAAAAGTCTCATAGGCCATGAAGAGGCTATCTTTTGTGTGGTGATTGGTGTTGTTGTGCTCTTTGAAATTACTTTGTGAGTTGATTTGAGATCTGGTTTGGTGATTTGGTGCGAGAACCTGTAAGGTGTTTAATTTTTTGCTCAAATAGTTTTAGATTCTCATCTTTTTTTTTGCGTTATTGCTTCCTGAAATATTTTGAGAATGATTCATTTGCAATATTTGGGAGTTTCTAATTGTTTTTGAAGGTTAATGTCTTTGTATTCTTGGAGATTTCTCATAGTTGATTATGGGGTTTTCATTTCATCCTGTTGTTATTATGTTGAAAAGGGTAAATTATAAAGAATGGAGAGATGGTATCATAAAACATCTCATATGGCTTCATTTGTTTCTGCATTTATATAATCTTGTTCCCCTTCTTGGTACTGATAGTAAGAAATTTGCATGGAATTACAAAAGGGATCATGTCCTAGGAGTTATTGCAATGCATATTGATGATGCCACTTTGAATGTTATTGATCATTTTGAGTGTCCTCATATTCTTTGGACTAAAATTTGGGAAATACATGGAGATCCTGATACTCAACTATTCCCCGATGATCCTGTTTTAGATTGTCTTGTGCCTCTTCATTTTTTAGATAGGATACCCTATAATCATGCTTACTATGCAGGTGTTTGAAGTTTTGGAATACTTTGAGTCTTCAGATGATCCTTCTTCTCCATTAGGGATAATTGATGTACCTTCATCTTTATTGATTCATTGTCCAGAGTCATTGATTGAGGCTCCTATCATTCCTAAACAACAAGATTACGATTGTCTTCCTAATTGGGATTCCTATTTGTGGGATATTGGTTCCTTGTTTGTGGAGTCTCACATTTAAAATTTGGAGGACATATTTGAGGGGTTATCTCTCCTCTTTGATGAAATTTATTGCACAACTATTGTCAAACCATCCCTATCTTTGGAGATTGTTTAGTATCAGTTTCTAGTGGTACCTTGTTTGTCACCTTCAATTGTGATTGGGCATGTTCCTGATTGGTCTGTGGCATCATTTTTCAAGGTCTTAGCAACACATGAGAAAATTATAGAGACATCATCATACATATTTATGCTTTCTTATTTCAATTCCTATCCAGAATGGGAAGCATACCTACATTTGTATTTGGTTTTGTTTCTTCTGAAAGGGAGACAAGTTGTTTGTCAACATTGGATTATGTTTTGTCTTCAAGCACTTACCATTTTTGTAGGTGATTACACATTGTTGGGGGGGCTACATAGTCTCTCTCTTTCCCTCTTATGGGGGGCTATTGATTGTATATACATGATGTATGTATTCCTTGGGGGGTGTGATTGAGTCCTCCATCCATGCATCATTTTTGTTTTCTTTTCTCTCTTTTGGAGAGGGGTTTTTTCCCACGGGGTTTTTCTCCCTTTCTCCACTTGTGAGAGATTTATTTTTGTAGTTGTAAATGGGTACCTAACATGGTTGTGTATTCAGGACCCATATTGCATCTTCATTTTTGCACAATCATACTCTCTAAGTTTGTACTTAAAGCAAGTGTTAGTGTATTAAGTTTAATTTAGGGATAATTATTGTAGTAGCTTTATTTCCCATATCAGGTAGTTGTTTACCCGTCACCTTTTTCACAACTTTAAAATCCTGTACCATATGCAATTTATTCATCTCATTTTTATTCACTCCTTCTTGATGAAATAGTGTGTGCTTCTCTCCTATCTGTGAAGGTATTTTGTGCAGATGCTTTTCCTGGGTTACTTGCTCTAGAAAAAATTTCATAATAAGGCAACCATTTCAAATTACTCTTTCGTATCCCCAGTAGAGTCACCAAGAATTTGTTAGTTGATAGATTGTTCTTCTTGAAAATTAACTTAATATGACTTTATTTCCCAAAGGGAAGATAGATTATCAACGAATAGTTGGAGAGATCACCATTTCATTGGTGATCTTCCTCTAGATTTTAACAAGGTACAACTCCCTATTACAGTGTAATTTAATTTTCAGTGGTATGCTTTTAACCAGAAAGTAGAAAAGGCATGACTAACATTGATTCATAGCCATAATACCAATGTGACAAGACTTGAAACAAATATTACTAATACTTCAACACAAATATTGGAGTATAAACAACAGATAAACGATCATTTAGACTTAAACCTCACTTAATTCTAGAAGAAAATAAATGTAAATCAATGAAGTATTTCATACATAAAGGAAATAATATTCACACATTTATCTAAGCTCAAATACTTATGTATAACTACTAGCATTACATTTAAATCTCCAATGTTTGCAGATAATAAATATTCTCATAAACAAGTGAGTTATCGATGAACTTCCTTATCAATTCTCCTCTTACATCCCCATGTGACAAGAATAAAATATTTAGACCCTTCAAATATCTTCAAATTACATATTTACATATCCTCTTTCTTGGGACGGTTTCAGTTTTCATGACTCATCTTTAAAATAAGAAGTTTATAAACCTAACCCCAAATTCTTTTCTAACGAGCTCCCTAAGTATTTATGATCCACTTGGAAACATCATGATCATTACAAAATATACCAATTTAAGATGGGTGAACTAATATATCACTGCTACATATATATATGTCTTATAGCTCTTCATACATCTGAAGACTTGCAACTCCTAATCTTTGTATTTAATTATATATTTTCTATAACTTCATGCATGGGAGAGTATTTAATAAAATATTTTCCACCACTACCAAATTTTAGCCTATAAGAAATCTAGCAATTTCATCACATCATTTGTTGTTCTATCTTAATTAAAAATATTTCGGCAACATCCTTTCTAGCTAGTTTCTGATGAGAAAATATTCTCATGTGGCTTATCTTTTGGATACAATAGCCAATTTCTACCTCTTTACATTTTAAGGGTTTTCATTTCTCTCTTCATATTTCAATCTTACTTTCAAAATGTCTAGCATCTCGAGTGATGCGACTTAAAAGGATACTTCCTCACCATTGAATATGTGTAATGTAGCTCTATATGGAGGCTAGTAGCTGACCAACTAAGAGAGATTTTCATCATAAGGAATGACATTGAAGGAGTGATCAAGAGGATTAGGAGAGAATTTCCTAGCACAAGTTCATGTTCATAATTTTGCACTCCTAGAGCGGTTCATCTGCAACATAGTCTGGACTTCTAGAAAATTTAAATGGGGAACTAGAGCCATTAAGAGGCTAATGAGGTTGGCATATATAACCAGTGTCGAACATGCCTTAGGATGTTTGAGTGAGAATCCATAGGAAGGCTTGGTTGGAGATGCCATTTGCATTGCTACTGCCCTCAAGAAAGAAGAAATCAAACAAGCTATTACTCTCTTGTGAGAGGGGATCAAGAGGAATGTGATGGAAATCTTTGCATACTATGTAGAATTTTATGAAAATCTATTTTATCCTGTGTAGATTGAGAGGACTTGGGAAGTTGTGGAGGGAATTTGCATCCTAATTTTCACTCTCTATGCATGAAAATTTTATACCTGCATCTCCTAGTTAATATAATATATATACATTTTTATGTTTTAACTATTTCTTGTGATGTGATGAATTTGATTATTTGAAAATATTTGGTTTTTCTTATTAATGTTCTTTATGTAATATATTATTTCCATTTTTTGTACCACCTTTTTTTAGCCAAGTAGAGATCTTTGAATGCAAAATGACAATTTTATGAGCAAGTTGTGGAACCAACGTTGGGTCCTGATGAGGTTTTGAGAACCTCGTCAAAATTCGACAAGGTTTAGAAAAAAAATTACATCTTCACTTTAACCATCTTTCTTTAAATCATAATATTCAAAAATTCTGAAAGCTTGAACGATCTCTGAAAAGGAGCTCTAAAACCAATAAAATGTTGTTGCTTAAAAGAAACTTCTTGTCATAAAAAATAGAATAGGTTATTGAAACCTTGTTGAGAACCAATGAAGGTTTCAAAACCTTTAAAAGTTCTCAAACTATGTTAGTTTACTTACAATTTAACTTCGTCTTCCTTTATCGGTATTTACCAAGGTTGTGAGAACCATTTCAGGTTCTAACAAAGTTCTTAGAACCTACAAAAAGACTGACCAAGAAAAGAGGCTCTTGACATAACCTTTTAAAAGTTGGGTAAAAATAGGGTTATGGCAACCTTAGTGGAACCCAACATGGTTTAGAAAACCATAAGAATAATGATGATTAAAACCAAGCAAAAAATTATATGGGTGGACATGGTTCTTAGGGGTTGAAAAAAACCGTGGTAACACTTACTAAAGTGATAAATTAACCATATATAAACACTCAAAAAATCATAGAAAAAGTGTACAAACAATATTTGTTAGAAATGTATATTTATTCATATGAGAATAGTAAAAGTACAAGAACTATTCCATCTACTTTATTTTCAATATACACTCATATATCAATAAAATACACAAAAAATTATTCAATAAAATTAAAAAAAATATTTTTAATGATATTTTTAAATAAGATGCATTCTTTGCATTAAAATAAAACATTATTGGCCTGAATTTTGGTTAAGAAATGGCGCGAGCAAGCGCGAATGTGCGAAAAATTATAGATGGACAACGTCGTCGCTAGGGTGATTCTGACCTGGTGGAAGGAGTCGAACCTATCATTAAGGATGGTGGCGCAACAGATCGGTAGAAGCCAAAGCATATTCCTCAGTGGGTTTTCAAAAATGGAAGATGGGTGGATAAATGCCTTCCCCAATACAGGCAGAATCAAGCCAACTGGAACACATCTGAAAATCCAGATTGTAGGAGTAGGCATGGGTGGCTCCAGGAAGGGGATCTACAAGAAAAACAAATAGCCACCAAGTGGAAGCTGAAAGGAGGAAATCCTCAAAATCGCATCAACAAAGTATGGTAGAAGAAAATTTAGATCAACACTGAGCAGAACGCCTTTGCGAAGACATCTCAACCTATTGGAGAGGAGTTTGAATTTGGCAAAAGAATGAATAAGAGAGATTGTGATCTCCTCCGAAGAAAACTAAATTGCAAAGAATCTCAATCTAGACCATTCCAGGGCATGAAAATGTGACCTAGAGGTCATAAACTATTTCAAATGCTAGGAGAACTGATAGAGAAAAGGGTGGAGAGGCTTTCGGATCATGCCCTTTTTGCGAAATGGACTGGCCCAACTAGCTCGAATGAGGAGATCAAAGCCTAGTGGATGAACAAATATCCAGATCGGGTAAGTGTTACCCCCCTTTCGAATTCCTTCTTTTTGATAGAATGTATAGACTTGAATCTGAAATTTGAAATCCTAGGAGGGGACCCTTTATTTATGAATGGGCACTGGTTTTACTACACAAATTGGCAAGCTAGATTTGACCCATGGAATCACCAATTGACCCAAATCTTGACATGGATTAATCTAGTAGATCTACCCTCAGAGTTCTGGAATCTTGAAGCTATGATAAAATTGGGTGATGCCCTAGGAGTATGTATTGGAGTAGATGAAGACTTCATTAATGGAATAGGTGGATTGGAAGCCTGTGTCTTGGTCGAAATAGATGTAGGGGTTGGGATATATAAAACACTTGAGATATTAACAAAATTCAGAAGCTGGTAGCAAGAAATTGAAGTTTGGGTGGGTTCAGGGTCAAAAAATTGCCTCTTTAGGAAGACACTTCAAGAAAGCACCTCAAAAAAGTCAATAACAAATGAGGCATTCAATATCAATCAAGAAGATTCTGCGGATGTACCCCCATTGCATTCCAACGAGGTGGACAGGCCTGCCTTGGGGTCATTCGAGCCAACTAGAGAAGAAAACGATGCCCTGTCAGAGGATCACCTACTCTCCCCAACTAAGGAAATTAGAAACCCCCATAAAGAAAATATCCAAGTTGAACAAGCCCTCATGGCCCTTATGGACGACACTCATCTTCTCTAGAAAGCGATTCAAAATGAATTGAAGGAATTATTTGTTGGTGGTGTTGATAGTGATCAGTCCCTTCCTTCCCCTATTCCCCCAACACAAATGATCTCCCCAAGCATGCTAGCAAATTTAGTTTTTCACCAGACTGAAGTAGTAGACGGGGGTCAACAATCAGATAATGAGGAAAGTGACCTTCTATCTAATGAGGTAGGCGAGCTTTTGGAGGATGCGGAAGAAGGAGAGTTATTGGAAGTGAGATAGTTGCAATAGTCAGAATCAAAGATTAAAGGCCCTAACATTAAGATAAAGTTAAGCAGGGGAAGAAAATCAAATAAGACAAAGCTAGTGTTGGTTGGCAATGCCCTTGGGCAAAAAAAACTAATACTAGGGAAGGAGAGTATCCTTCCCTTGGTAGAATGAGGATCATTACCTGGAATGTCAGGGGTGTTAACGCCCCTAACAAATGGCGCATGGTCAATCACCAAATTGACCAATCAAATGCAGATGTGGTGCTCTTGTAAGAAACATAGTGGAATAAGGAGGAAGGTAGTAGAAGGTTGGACAGATGGAAACAATGGAATGGACAACTCCTGGAGGCATCAGGGGTGTCTGGAGGTTTGGGGGTTATATGGAACCCTTTTAAAATGACAAGGGTAGTAGAGGAAAAAGATGAGAATTGGAAAACAATCAGATTTAAAGACATCAAAAGAAACCTCTCTTTCTTTTGCATTAATTTCTATGGCTCGATCTCCACTGAAGGGAAAAAGAGACTTTGGGACAGCATTTCCAGAACAGTAGAATGCAAAAGGTTAGAGAAAGGGATTATTGCAGGGGACTTTAATGCCACTCTAAACAACACAGAAAAACAGGGGGGTTAGGGAGATCTATGTCCATTCAAAGAGACTTCCAAGAGTTCTTGGATAAAAACATGTCATTTTGGATATACAGGCAAGGAATGGAATATTTACTTGGCCCAATAGAAGGAAAGGTTTCACTAACATTGTAGAAAGAATTGACAAATTTCTCCTATGGGGAAACTGGGGGGAGCTGGAGGGATCACATGATGCACAAATTCTTCCCTTCACTAGCTCGGATCACTTCCCAGTCCAACTTTCCTTTGGCTCTGTTGAAGCCTGTAAATGTTTCCCGTTCAAATTTGAATATATGTGGCTAAGAGATAACCGACAACCAGATCTAATTAAGTCTTGGTGGAATGAAGTGAAGCTCAATGGAGTAACAAATCTTCTCAAAGTAAGAAAAAAACTAAGTTACATAAAAGTAAAGTTGAAAGAATGGAACAAAAGCCACTTCAAAAATATCTTTTAGGAGAAAGCAAGAATAGAACAAGAAATCTGCACTCTCAACGAGCATGTGATTGATAAGGGCATGGATGCAGTAGAATTTGAGAATGAAAAAAATCTAAAAGAAGAATTGGCTGAAATTCTTAAGCGGGAGGAATGTTATTGGCGGAAAAAATCAAGGGAAGTTTGGCTTAATGAATGGGACAGAAACACAATTTTTTTTCACAAATCAACAATAGAAAATAACAACAGCAGGAGGATTCTAGAAATCAAAAAATCCAATGGTGTTACAACTCAATCAACTGATGAAGTCAACAAAGAGGTTGTCACTTTCTTTGAATCCCTACTAAACAAGGAGACTCATGTTAATAGGGGCGACAGGGACTATTTATTGGCCGCAATTCCATCCATCATTTCAGAGTCCCAAAAAAAAATTCTCTATCAAAAAATATCCCTTGCAGAAGTCAAAGAAGCAATCTTTCAAATGAATCCAAACAAGGCCCCAAGTCCAGATGGCTTCCCTGCGGGCTTCTTCCAAAACTTCTGAGATATAGTTGGAGAAGACCTTAGTGCAGCTGTTGAAGAATCCAGAAAGAAAATGACTATGCTAGAGGCGATAAACCACACCTTCCTGGCACTAATCCCTAAAACTAAAGTCCCTCAATCTATGAGTGATTTCAGGCCTATTGCCTTATGCAACACAGTGTACAAAGTGGTAACAAAGATAATTGCTAACAGACTTAAGAGTGTGCTCAAGGAAGTTATCTTTGAAGAACAAAGAAGCTTTGCTCCAGGCCGATCCATAGTGGAAGGTATCATTATAGCACATGAAACAATACACACAGCCAGGAAAAACAAGGAGGCATGCATGCTCCTAAAGTTAGACATTCTCAAAGCATATGATATTGTTGACAGGGGTTTCCTTCTGGAAGTTTTAGGTAAATTTGGCTTTAATCCAAACTGGATAAAGTGGGTTCATAGCTACATTTCAACTCCAAAATTCTCAGTACTAGTTAATGGCACAACAAATGGTTTCTTCTCTTCATCCAGGGGCCTTAGGCAGGGAGACCCATTATCCCCATTTATGTTCATAATCATGGAAGAAGTGCTGGGGAGGGGGATCAAAAGGCTAAGAGAGGAAGGTAAATGGAAAGGAATTCATGTTGCAAATGGAATGGAACCTTCAACTCATTTACAATTTGCTATTGACATAGTACTAATGGGTGAAGCAAGCCGAAGAGAAGCAAGATTGATCAAAAACTTCCTAGATATGTATTGTAAAGCATCAGGGAAAAACATCAACTGGGTTAAATCAAAGATCTTCTTCCTAAATACTCAACCAAGTCTTCAAAGGGATATCGCATGGATCCTAAATCTGAAAGTTTCCTCCCTTCTAGGCCGCTATTTGGGGATCCCATTGTTTGCAGGCATTAACAAAAACTGTTACTGGGAAAATATAATTAGTAGCTACAAGAACAAGTTGAGCACTTGGAAAGGTAAATGGATCTCATCGGCAGGTAGACTCTTGCTAGTTAAATCTATATTATCAACAATTCTTGTCTATTTGATGTCTTGTCTCAAGCTCCCCAAAGCTACTGAAGATGCTCTCATACAAATATTTAGGAGATTCTTTTGGAGTGGAGTGGGGGAGAAAAACAAATTTCCTCTTTTGGCTTGGGACAAGATTTTCCTTCCTAAGAAAGTTGGTGGTGCAGGATTACACCAATTATCCCTCATGAATTAGGCCATGGGTGCCAAACTAGTTTGGGACATCCACACTAAAGGAAATCAGAAATGGGTTAGATTTTTGACAAGAAAGTATCTTGATTCGGATGACCCAAATAGAATCCTCACACTATTGAATCCTCTGAGAGGTTCTGCAATATGGAATTTCATACTTGAATGCAGAGACATCATATCGGATCATGTCACATGGGAAGTCTGAGATGGTAATAGTGCCTCCTTTTGGCATGACTCTTGGGGCGGGAAAGCACCAATTGGTGACATTTAGGGTTTGGAGGAAATAAAAGAGGAAACAATCAAATTATGGGGTAACAAGGTTGCCAATTATGGGGTAAAGACCATTAACCAAGGAAGTGTATGTTGGGTTTGGCATGATCTTCAAACCCTCAATGCCCCACAGCCCCAAAAAGAAATTTTGTCCAAAATCCTCAAAGATAGATTATTTGTCCCATCTAATGGGAAAGACCAGATCAGGTGGTGTGGATCATCTAATGGGACCTATAAAGTGAAGTTAGGATATAGGGCCAAGGAAATAGCAGTAGCTCGTCAGGATTGGATAGGAAAACTTTTCTGGGGAAACAACTGCCTACCTAAGGTAGGAGTTTTTGCATGGCTGGTAGTTCAAAAAAGAATCCTCACGGAGGATAGATTGGCTAAATTTGGAATACAAGGCCCGGGGAGGTGTTGCCTTTGCAAAGCTCATTTGGAAACAACAAACCACTTGTTGTTGTCATGTCCATATGCATTAGATTGCTGGAATCATGTAAGAAACAAACTTAATTTTTAGAGTCCAATACTGAATAATCTTGCAACCTGGTTTAAGATGTGGCCTAAAAAGAGTAGCAACACAGTGTTTAACAGCATTTGGAAAATTTCCCCATCAATAGTAATTTGGGAGCTTTGGAAGGAAAGGAATTAGAGAATTTTTCAAGGAAAGGAATTGAACAAGGATAGATTGTAGGACAAGATTGAAAGAGCAATAGTAGAACTGGTCAATGAAGTTGCTAGACAAAAGGAAGCTAAAAAAAAAGTCTTCACTAGCTTGGATGACTCTTTGATCAAACACTTCTTGGGTTTTAAACCACCCACTATGAGTGGAAGCAACTCCCTTCAATCCAAAAAAGCAGCAAGAAAAGAAACTAGGTGGTAAGCCCCTGATCTTGGTTGGTTAAAAATTAATTTTTATGGCACTACGCAAGGTAACCCCGGCCTGGGTGGGGCTGGATATATAGCCTGGGATTTTGAGTGCAAGGTGATAGCAGTGAAATCAGTTTCCTTGGGTAGATGCACAAATAATGAGGCAAAATTCAAAGTGGCGGCAATCAGTTTGTAGCTAGGTAGAGACCTAAACTTTAGTCAGATCCATCTAGAGGGAGACTCCCTAATTACAATCAATGCAATACATAAAGGATCCACCCCTAATTGGAAACTAAATCACTTGCTACAGCAGATCAAGGATTTTTCATATGGCTTTGCAGCCTTCAAAGTTAGTCACATATACAGGGAAGGAAATTCTGAAGTAGATGAGTTGGAAAAAGCTACCTCGGCATCAGCAAGCTAGGATTTTGAAGGATTGATGACTAAGAAAATATACCGGTAACTTCCGACACCGGTTATTACTTTGGCGGCCCCAAAACCTTCGGAAGCCATGGAGACTCTCTCTCATCATTCTTGAAAAATCAAGGGTGTTGCAACAATCATAAATTAAAAAGCTAAAATTGAGGAAATGATTCCTCCATAGGGACACTGGCTATTGCATTAATTTCATCTTCGGAAATGAGTACTCCTCTCATTTGCAGTTGTACTTATCACGCAAGTAGGCGGCACTCAGTACATTAGCTCTCATGCGCAGTTAAGCAAATTGCTTTCAAAGGAATTAATAGCTTTTTCTTCACAAAGGCTCCAAACGAGTATAGAGAAGAAGCTTATGGTAGGTGTGAAGAAAGGTGAGCAATGGAGATGTCACTGGCTTTGGAAACAAACAAAAAAATGTAGGCTTTTCACAGGGAAATCACAGACAAACGTCTGCAAGGCCTTCTTCAATCCTCTCATCTGCTCATCCTAGTGGCCACTAAGCATGTGTTGGGTCCAGAATTCCTGAATGCCTACCATAGAGCACGAGCCAACAAAAAGATTCTAGCAATGTTTATTGTAGTCCTCCTACACATGGGCGTTTCCAAGGCTTTAGGTAAGAAATTAACCCAGATGGTTTTTGCACACACATGGTTGGGTGAAATTGATGCAGCATTGGACAATTTGGATGAGGAAAGGAACATTCCCATGCCACAGAACTATTATATGACACATGTGAGGGGCCGCGAGGTTATGAAATTCCCTCTGATTCGCACCATCGATCCTGAAGGTTTTGAAAAACTATGGGCTGAAAGGGTCAGTAACATCTTCTTCCTCCTCAGAGCTACAAATCTAACTACAAATCTACCTAGGGGTTGGGTCAGACGTTACATAGAGGATGAAGAGCTTGAGGATGAGTTCAATGTTGATGACATCTAGGAATGAGGACTGGGTGAAGGAGAGGAATGGCAGGAAAACAACCAACGGGACCCCAAAGAAAAAGCCAATGATCCGGCTCACAGGAACTGTGGCTTTGACTGTCCCACAATTGCCAGCTATAAGGCATACCTGAAGCAGTGTGAAGTTGATGATGAAGATGAGGATCTCTGAGTTTTGAAGATACTCATAGAATTGAAGTCTTAGGGTGGGTTTTAGTTACTAAGTGCAATGTAATTTTCTTCTCAGTAGTTTATGGTTTATAGTTTTGGTGTCAGTCCCGAGTGTGGGGTTTATTTTCCACAGTCTATGGTGTCCTCCTGGTTTGCCATTAAATGAAATGGCAACCAGATTTTGGTCTATCCTCCATGTTTTTCTATCTGGTTGTTCTGGTTGGTCAATAATACAGAAAAGACCAACCAACATTAGCTGCTACTACTGTAAAATTTTTTGGAAATCAATATAGGGTGTTGCCCCTTGTAGTGTAAATTACCGATAAAAATAAAAAAAACATTACTGGCCAAAAATAAATAAATAAATAAATATTAATTTAAAAGTACACAATTCAATAACCCAAAATTATAACTAATTTTTGGAAGTGTCAAATAAATCAAGAGTTCTACAATTCATTAGCTCAAAATTCAAATCATATAAGTCACTTTTATGCTATCCAAATTGAAAAACTATATTTTTGGTCATTTCTTTTATAAAAATGGACTAGTAAATATTTTTTAATAAATAGACTTTGAAATCACTTATTTCATAATCTAGAAGAATCCATCACCAATATAAAATAAACCATCAATAAATCACACATATATGTCAACTAAATTTTCCTCTACAAATTTAACTTAAATTTCTTTTTTATTCTTAAACTTTCAATTTATCTCTTGTTTATGCCTTCTACCTATAAAATGCACACCAATAATTACAACAACTATCTATATAAAGCATTTAATATCAACATAATAAGGCTCCCAAACCAATTCTAAAACATAGTCATAATTTTTTAATACAAATGAAACAATATCATTATATCTTAAACACAAGCATATTAATGAATAAAAGATTAAAAATTATTTTAACAATTTATTGATCTATAAAATAAATATAACATTGAATTGATGTCTAACTAAAAGATGGGAGGCATAAACTATTCAAAGACTAATGATCTTTATGGTGTGACGTCTAATTAAATGATTCTTTGGAATCCCCAAATTTAAAAACAAAAGATTTCATAACTTAAACATAAAAAAATTGAAATATTTGAAATATGAACTATTTTTATGATTCTACGATCTCATCATTAATGTCCAAACAACTATACAACAATACTACCAAAGAGAAACCACCAATATGAACAGACTAAAACACCCCAAAATATTTTAACAAACCTTTTCATAAACCTATAATAAAAATCAATACTGTAACCACCTCAACATCAATTGTTAAAACCCTAAATTTACTAAATGACAAATTAACCCATATAAACACTCATGAAAATCATAGCATAAATGTACAAAACAATGTTTGTTGGAAAACTTATATTCTTCATATAAGAATATTAAAAGTGTTAGTGTATTCTACTCTAGTTAGGATAACATAAGCCTAGTTAGGTGTTGGATTGGCCCAAGTGACTCATTTCCCATTAGGTGTCAAGGATGTTGACTTGTATTGAGAAGTGTCCAATCCCTCTCAACACCTCTCCCTTGCATAGAGGAGATCAACTTGCCATCACTGTGGGATGAGGATTCCTCTCCTCAATCCTTTATAATGAGGGTTTGAGCTCATTGTTAATACTAAGCTAATACAATACTTGTAAAACCTCGCCCCGCAACCTAGAGGACAATGCAACACTACAGAAGCACAACTAATTTTTTTCTTAAAGAGTAACAATAATAAGAAAAGTAATCTACTCTAAACACATACATCCTCTAGGCCATGCAACACGTCTACATGTGAAATTCCAAAACTTACAAAATTAATCTAACCATAGCATATGAAATTAACTCATGATAAACAACATACATCAAAGCATTAATCCATTGCATAATAAATCTAAACATTGAAGTGTAATGAATATATTTCCACAGATACAACACCATATAAAACCATATATACCATTTAGTCCCATAATGAATAGATCATACATAATGTTACAATTACAACACAAGGTTTCTCCTCGATTACAAATGAGGAATACAATACATAGTGTCCCACTATTACAATGAATATAAGAGAAGTAAAAAACCATAGAAACACATGAGCTCCTCAAACTAGAAGATCCCGCCATCACGAACATGAAGAGAAATCCCAACAGTGTAAGGTGCACACCACCCAACCATGTGGTACCCGTAGGCCCAGCCCCCGTGCTAGGAGATAGTAAAAGGTAACCAAGACAAATCTACTACCTCCAGACATAGGAAATATACAAAACAACACTGTAACAGTACACAAAACATAAGGTTACATTGCTTCCAGAATCACTGAATCAAGAACAACCACTGTACCATACAAACTGACTATTGTCATAGGAGTGTCATCACAAAGGTTGCATTGGTTATCCAAAGGAGATCTTCCTAGGTCTCAACCCCCATCCTAGGTTATCCTGGTAACCTCTCACGAACTCCGGCCCCACATGCACACCAGTGCGAAATCAATTATCTTTCGAGAAGGCAAGATAATGATCTTGCCATTCTAGGCCTTCTTGAATCATCTCAATTCTAACACAAGCCCTTGAGCCAATGAGCGAGGCTATATTATCAAGTTAATGTATATTAAGCTACCCATTCCCCTAATATAGGTTATTTAATTTTCACTGATTAAACTGACTTTCACACGAGTTGTTCTAGGACCACTTTGTGTCCCGTCCTTCGTTGAAAGCCACTCCCCTATATACAACACAATAAATTTTTCCACACCCCAAGGGTAGACAGTGCACTAAAACTGTTAACAAATAACCCCCATAAAACAAGAGATAACACATCCCTACGAATGTCCAATACTGAATCCCAAATACGTGCACTACCCAAGGAAATCTCAAAGGGTGAACAAAAGATACAACAACCCTTTCACAATTTAACCAACTCTAGAAGGCTTACATTTCCTCAACAACAAATATCCCCCAATTCACAATTACAGAAAAACATGCAATTAAAATAAACAACTCATGTAATTCAAACACTACCATTCGGATTTCCTAAATCCAATAGATCAATATCTCATATTTAAAATACATCGTTTAAGCATAATTCTAAATAATAAATCAACAACCAAGTAAAACTAAATGTTTAATTCTTAGTTTCACAACTACTCATATCAAATAACTCAATTTCTCAATTAACATAATTAATCATTTCAATTTAACTAATCATGCTTGCATGCATCTATTGTAATAACAACAATTAATAAATATATTTAATATGTATATATAATTAAATTAATTAGATATACATATTATTCAAATTATAAACTCAATTATTCTTTTCCAATATTCAATTAAAAATCATCTTCTTGCCTTCTAAAAACATCTTTTATGATAACATCAATTTTAAATAAATATATTTAAATATATATAATTATGTATATATATATATAATAAATATATTATTTAATATATAACAATAAATTACATTTACTACCATACAAAATATATATATATATAAATTATATATATTAAAACAAACAATAATAAATGAAATCGTAGGTTCACGGAAAGATGCAGGCTTGCTGCGTTGGTAGCGTCGAGCCTCCCACAGGGAGGTTGTGTTGCTTGTGGGAGCGCTTCCCCCACATGCATGTGGGGAGCACTGCTTACAGCAGCGCACCCCCTGTGTGCGCGGTTGTGGGTATATCCCCAGCTATCAAAACAATAAAAATTCAATTTTTTTTTATCACAACCTTTCCCAACTCGCATTTAGCCAAATCCATTTTTTAAAAATTAATTTAATATAGGAAATTCTAAAATTATAAGCATATATTATTCTAATATAAATGCATATGTATATATATATATGTGTGTGTGTGTGTGTGTGTGTGTGTGTGTGTGTGTGTGTGTGTGTGTGTGTGTGTAGAATCAAAACAATAACCATTGCTCAGAGGAAAATTTTAAAATTAAATTTTCTACAGGAAAATAAGTAGACAAATTTACAGAGGTTTTCTAAATCTTGAATTTCCTTTTTTGAATTTTCTATTGTGTTAAAAAAAATCATTCCCTAGAGAGATCTAAATCTTTCACGGTAATTTATCATTTTCTACAGAGAAGATTAAATTCAATTTTCCAGAAAGAGGTTTTCTAAGTTTTGGTTTAAATTCAACAAAGGTTCTATAATTCCACTATAATTTCCTTTTGTATAAATCTATTTCAAATACTCAATTTAAACAGAGGATCTAAATTATTTTCTACAGAGGCTCTAACAATCACGATAATTTCTTTAAAAAACAAAAGCTTCTAAAATAAAATAAAATAAATCCTCTTCTAAACTTTTCCAATTTGCAATACAATAATAATTTAACTATCTCTTTCAAATTAAAATTAACAAAGCAAATAAAGACCATGTTCTAGAAGATCTTTCAATTCAAAGTTTGATGTTGAGCTTCCCTTTAATCTTCAATTTCCAAAGCTTCCTCCAAAAGATTTGCCACTTCCTAGAGAATAGAAATAATCCAAAACCAAGAATACAACAAAACTAGATTTCTAAAATTATCAGAGAGCCTCTAAGATTAACAATTTCCTCAAACCTCAAAACAATTCTACCATTTCTAAATCCTCTCTTTTTTTCCTGTGAAAACAACTTCCTTTCTTTTTCCAATTTTTCAATAAATCTCTCCGGAAATCAATTTTAAAACAATTAGAAAACAAAACCTTCTAATTTCCAATTAACACAACAAATATTTTTTCTTCAACAACCAAGATATTTCCAAGATCTTTTCCCAATAACATGCATTTGAAATTAAAATAATTTATTTATTTCAAATCACATTTAAATAACTTATTTATTTTAATTCACATTTAATCTAATAACTAAAATTACTTTATATAACATAAATTAAATTAATTGATTTATCTATTATAAAGTCTCCACATCAATAATACAAATTAATTAAATACTTAATCATAACATATAATTTAATCCTCACAATTAAACTTTGCACGATAAATAAAATAACAAGACAAACGTCGATAAATAATACGACCAATACATGGACTGACGACACACTGTACTAGGGTAAAGGTTTGACTAGGTTAACTCGTTACTATCTCTCAATCAACATTACTATTGGGTAGTGGACATGCTCAGACCTGTGAATCCACGTGAAGTTGTTGTCCTGTACCTGCAAACCTGCAAACAAAGCATATGGTGTACATGTATCCAGATAATAAATCATACACACCATGAAGAGAGAATCACATAAATCATAGGGCACTCGCAAGCGAGTGATGCAATACCGTTCTCTTCATCAATTTGTCACATCAACTGACGAGATAAAATATCATTTAAACTACAATGAGCATATATAGTAATATCATCTCAACTAAAAATCTATGCAAACATAAAGCATGTCAAACATAATCACCATGCATATAATGTATCATCACATCAATATAGTCTATCATCGCTCCACTATCAGAGATAGAATAACCATAACATAAAATATGGTTTGACAAAGTATATGAGCTGTCAAAGAAAACATAACAAAGTGGAGGGGTGTTACAATATTACATTATTCATGTGCTTGTTTTCTATCTCCTAGATCTTTCTAGTTTCTAATATGGTATCAAAGCTTAGGAGGAGATAGTTTTAGGTCAATAAGTGAACCAATTTGTTGTATTTAGTGAGATCTCCATTATTGGGTGTTATCAATTTGCATGAAGAGTTTGAGGTGCCACATTTCTATTGTTAGTCCTGAGAGCTCATGCGACCATTCAACGACTTGAATTGATGAATTTTGGCTAAATTTGCAGGTCGACGTCCAACAAGGTAGGGAAAATAGTGGAACGATTTGCATTATGCAAGAAAACTTCTTTTGGAAGCTAGTCATAGGCATTTAGATGCCACTGAGAGACCCATCATTTGTTGCTTGTTCACATGCCCTCTTTCCACCCTATTCTCATGCCCTCTTCAGGCACATTTTCACGTTGTTACAAGAGAGCTCATGCAGCAGATTTGGAAGATCTGATGGAAGGACTTGGTCATCACGTGGTGAGGGATGAATAGAGACCTTTGAGCACACACAGCCACCATTTGGAGGCATGACCACTATTTGGAGCAAGCCACGTGGAAATATAAAGGGTGCATTTCAACTTAGATCACCCCCATTCACATGCAGTTGGGAATCTTTGTCATGCAATCCGAGTTTTTTTTTTTGCAGACCTATGGATATTCTTTGCATAATTTCCATGCCTCTCCATCACTAACGGTCAATTAGTTTTTTGCGCTTTCTTCCATGGAAAATTTATATAATTGAAGTCTCTCCTTAGCGTTGAAATTGTGATTTGAAGGCTTTCTCACCAATTAAGGCAACGATTACTTGTATTCATCCGTTGAAGATGAAGGGTGAGGCCCGGGTTGGCAGGAGGCCACCCCCCCTCACAATCAAACCCTTTGTAATCTACACTTAACCCCGATTCCAACAAGTGGTTGGAAGGGCATATTCACCTTTCAGATAGGTTTTCTTTTCTTTTCAAGTATAGTTAATTAAATTAGGCCATTTTTGTAGGGAATTAACTATTTAATAACTTTTGCTCGGTAGCTCAAAATTGAGTACCGTTTTTGGAAAAAGTGAATGGTTTTTAATTCTCCATGCATTGGTTAAATTTATTTTTTTAAATGCACTAAGTTATAAAGTCCCAAAATCTAGGGGGGTCTCTCTTTCAACAATTTCAGGGGGGCTTTTTGCATTTGATCTTTTGCACATTTAGACCATGTCTACATGTTGCATAGTCAAGTGTACATATTGTGGGAGCACTCAACATGGGGATGAATTTTGTCCTCATTTCTCTCACACTATCTTTTCATTGCTTTGTAAGACTACAAAACAGCCTACTGCTATCATCCAGATCCACCACTTTGGGATGTATATCTACCCAACATTTCATGTCTTTTCATAGAATCCCATCTTGTTGATTTGGATGACACTATTGAGGACATTCATCTTCTTTCCAATTTCAACTTCATTGAAGTTGCATCAGCCTTGTCTTCTTCAGATATTCTTGCTCATGCCTTGCCTACTTCAACTTCTATAGTGACAGTATCAAATTCTTATGGTTCCAGTTATCACCATATATCTATGATCCCTGTGGTCCCTATTCTCAAATCTTCGTCACACATCAAATTTGGCTTGGAGATTGTTGAGCATTCTACAAAGACATTATGGGAATCATCTACGTCTTTGGATCTTGTGCATAATTCAGAGACCTTTATACTTGTTTTTGTATGTTCCTATCAGGAATGGGAAGATTATTTGCACACTTCTATAGTTCGCCTTCTTGCTAAAGGGAGAAATGTGGTTCAATGTTCATGGATTCTCTTCGGCATACTTCATTGAGCATCTATGTGCACTACAACATTTCTTATGGAGGGCTTCCAAGTCTCTCTTTGTATCTCCTATTTTGGGGAAATTTATTGTACGTACATGTGACAAAAGTTGTCCTAGGGGAGTCATGATATAAGTCCTCCTTCTTCTACACTTGTTTTATTTTTCATGCATTTTGTTTCTCTTTTTGGAAAGGATTTTTTTCCCACATGGGTTTTCTCCTTTACTCGACCTTATGAGAAACTTTTGTTCATGGGTACCTCATCTGGCTAGTACCTGGGACCCATTTCTTCTATACCCACCTAAGCTATGCTTAAAGGGGGGGTGTTAGTGTATTCTACTCTAGTTAAGCTAACTTAAGCCTAGCTAGGTGTTGGAGTTGACCCAAGTGACTCATTTCCCATGAGGTGCCAAGGATGTTGAGTTGTCTTGAGAGGTGTCCAATCCCTCTCAACACCTCTCTCTTGCATAGAGGAGAGCAACTCGCCACCACTACAGGATGAGGAGTCCTCTCCTCAATCCATGGCATGTGCAACTTGCCACCATTGTAGGATGAGGAGTCTGCTCCTCAATCCATGGCATGTGATTGCCTATTCTTGTGGCATGAGTTTGATCATCCTCATCCTTTATAATGAGAGTTTGAGCTCATTGTTAATACTAAGCTGATACAATATTACATTGTTCATGTGCTTGTTTTCTATCTCCTAGATCTTTCTAGTTTCTAATAAAAAATACAAGAACTATTCCAAAAAAAAATTCAATATATATTCATATACCAATAAAATCCAAAAAAAATGATTCAATAAAAATAAAAATAATAATTTTTTAATATATTTTTAAAAATAAAACATGCATCCTTACATTAAAATAAAACATTTAACAACGAAAAATAAATAAAAAATAATTAATTTAAAAGCACACAATCTAATAACCCACAAAAAAATCATACCTAAACTTTGAATTCCGTGCCAGACAAAGATCATTCATGCACTTAGCTAAAGGCTAATTCCCGCATATAAATTAAGTGCTCAATTAAATTAATTTCAACCTTGATTGCAAACAAAATATAAGCCCGATTCCTCATATGAAATCCACCTGTTAACGTTTACAATGAATAGAGTGGAGGTCGAAGAAAATGTTCTACGATGTTAAGAAGTTTTCGAACCAGTTGACGGAAGCCTTGGATATCTCTTCAGATTATCGTTGTAGTCCACAAAGTAGAGGCCAAATCTGGATGTGCAACCTGCTCCCCACTCCCACTTGCCCAGCAGTGACCATTCAAAATATCCACGCACATCACATACATCCTGCCTGAGAATTTTTATAAGAAAATCCACAGTCAAGATTGTGGAGAAATGAACCACAACCAAATTGCAACAAGGATTTTATAAACATATATTTTATCAAGGTTTGAGTTTTACTTATGGCAGCAGAAAGGTTTGAAAGATAGTCTCGGTGATAACCTATACTCTTTGTATCTTTCAAGGTCATAGGCAAAGGTAAAAGAGTTTTATTTGGGTCGTTTATTCCTTAGAACATGAAGTGAAAAAGAAAATATTAATTAGTTGAATTTAGAGAATTTTCTATTATTTTGATGATGTGTCATAGAGTGTGATCCGAAATGTTATGTTAAAAATTCTCACATAATCTAATCTAAAAATAACAGGGACAAAAAATAATGTGATAGACCATTTTCAATGACGATAACAAGAAGATTGCCTTAACATTGTTTGATGTAATTGTTAGGAAAATAAAGTTTACATTTAATATATTGGAGTTATTCCCGTAAAAGAATTTGGATGATTATTCACGGAAATGCAATGCTTTATAAACATTTGCAATAAACATTATAAATTCACTGGAACAAATCAATATAATTATTATACTTTTATTTTTCTGTGCAAATGATTTGATCTAATTATCTGTGTGAGTTCTACCATTTTTAGCATGGTATCAGAACGCTCACATATTCTCTGCCTGTGAAATATGGCGATAACTATGCAGACTCAAGCAGTGTTAACCTGTTTGCCTGTTCAACGATGGCCAATGAAGGAAATGTATAAGTGAGCGCATGGATCTGGTTGCCATCGGACATCTGCGCAGTCATGAGGAACTGGTAGAGCTATATCGAGAATCCTCTTTTATTTTGAAGTTTTATGTTTATTGGATTGTATTTCTTTCATTGTCTTTGTACTCTTTTTCCAGGAGGGTTTAAAGTGCATAATGAATGGTTTCAGTTGTTTCGAGTAATGTAGAGTTTTTTTTTGCAAAAATGCATGAAGTTTATTTTGGCATTGGGTACAAGAAGACAAGCCACGCCATAGAGAGAGGTTTGTTTTATGATAAAAATTATGCCAAGGGAAATAAATGTGAATCCTATGCTACATGCAGAGGAGTGATTGGCATTTTTATTTTTTATTTTGGAATGTTGCTTTTGCGCAAGGGCTGGGAATGAACTGGGTCACGCTATCCACACACCCTCTTTCCACAGACACAGTTGTACAACTTCTCTGGGACAATGGAATCAAGAAAGTGAACCTCTTCGATGCAGATGTCAAGACAATGAAGGATTTAGTACCCACAAGTAGTGAAGTTAAAATTCCAAATGATATGTTGCACATGCTGACCTACGAATATGAGGATTGTGTTCGTTTTTTAGACAAGGAATTCATCAATGTTTTCATGGCAATTTATCCAAAATGGAAGATAGTTCGGCCTAATCATGGCTGCATTGAGAAGTGGGTCCTTCATAAGGAATTTAATCATAAAGATAAGCCTTACCTATCAAAACATATAAGAGATGCTTTAGGAGTTCATGTGGCTAAATACAAAGGGATTATAGTTGATGACAGCATAAAGGAAGTACCAACAAATTCCCTAAATAAGAGGCAAAGACTAAAGGATTGTGTAGAAATCGTAGCTGAGAGTTAAAAGTTATAAAAATTGAAGGTTAGAGTTAATGGAGGTAGGGAACATCTTTCATCCTAAGCTAGCTTCTCGTTTAGGAATGATTTTTATATGAGAAACATTTGTTTCTTTTGCAGTCTTTTTAGAAGCAAGATGGGGCATGCAGTGATTTGTTGGTCTGTGGATAATTGAATCCACAAACCTGGCGAGTTGTGTTGTTGGTCTGTGGATAATTGAATCCACAAACGATTTATGGATAATTGAGTGTGTCTCGACCCATAGTTTTGCAGATGTGTATTTGTGGATAATTGAGTAAGTCTCGATCTACAAATGGAGGAGTGTTACTGTGGATAATGGAGTGAGTCTCGATTCACAATTGGTTGGTGATTTTCTTGTGAATAGTAGAGTGTGTCTCGATTCATAGGTAAATGTTGGACAATCAAAACATTTATCTAGACATGAGGAGTTTGGATTGATGCTCAAGAATTTTTTCTAGACAAAGGAGTTTGGGTTGATGTTGATGCAAAGTTGGCTAATCAAACCATTTTCCTAGACTAAGAAGTTTAGGTTGATGTTGATACAATATTTTAGTTTTTTTTTTGTAATGTAAACTTTAATGGGGGGAGGATAAGTTAGGAATTTAAGGTTTACACTCTTTCATTATTCTTGATGTTTTTTTTTTTTATACTAAAAGGTGTCCGTGTGACCCATCCCAGCAGCCCAACAGCCCTTACCTTGAGTACCTGAGGCGAGCTACTTGGGTACCTGAGGCGAGCTAGGGCGAGACTAGTCCCTTGTGAGTGAGATCCCCCACCCACAAGAAGTCCCACCTCTTAAACCCAGGAGCAAAGTCGAACCCAAGACCAATGGGGAGCAAACCCACTGCCCAAGCCAACTCTACTACCCGTTCGGGCTATTATTCTTCATGTTTTTGTTTTTCTATTATGTAAACTTTAAAGGGGGTTGTTAGGAAACTAAAGTTTACATTTAATAAATCAGTTAATTGTTAGTTATTAGTTTTAGGGAGTTATTTCTGTAAGAAAATTTAGATGGTTATTCATGAGAATACAATGCTTTATAAACATTTGCAATAAACATTTGATCTAATTATTTGTATGAATTCTACCATTTTTAACAGTAATTCACGAGGCTCCTCAATCCTATAAGAACAATATATAACCATCTCGAAGATGCCTGAAAATAATTATAACGATGTAAACAATTTGAAAAATAAATCGCAATGAACATATCATACTAAAATGTTTTTAATTGAATAAAGAAACAATCACCCTGTCACCAATGGCTGTTGCTCCTCTGAATGTTGCAGCAACGAAAAAACCAAAGTAGGAGATTTTGTTAGAATGAATAACCAGTGCATAACTGCCAAAAAGAATGAAGTTCTGTGTTCACATTGAAATAAACAGCTTTCTTGTGAAAGAAAAAGTTATTGTGGTCTACCGTGAAGACTGATTGACACGAGATTATTCTCGAATCCTCCAACCTCACTACTTTTACAGCTCATGCTTTCCAAAATTTAGTGGATTTTGATTTTTTTAAGCATGTTCACTTTTCTCAGAATCTGGGCCACTTCATTAATCCACCCCTTGTCTCTCTATAAGCCGGTGGAGAT
This sequence comes from Sequoia sempervirens, assembly GCA_007258455.2. Classification (NCBI taxonomy): domain Eukaryota; kingdom Viridiplantae; phylum Streptophyta; class Pinopsida; order Cupressales; family Cupressaceae; genus Sequoia; species Sequoia sempervirens. The sequence continues at coordinate 296,590 of VDFB02021503.1, read as the reverse complement.
ATACTTACCCCACCCAATGTCTCTCTCCCAGCCGGTGGAGACATACTTATCTCACCCGTTGTCTCTCTCTGAGCTGATGGAGATAATTATTCGACCTGCTGTCTCTCAGATGATGGAGAAATAGATATCCTATCTCTTGTTCCTTAGAGTTTAATTCAAATAGAACTCACAAAATCTTTGATATTTTAAATGTTTTTCAGAAAATGAATTTAATTTAGACTTTGTTTTTTCAACTGATAGGGTCACTGTTTAATAAGATTATCTCTTATAATGGTCCATTTTTTTTTTTTTTGTCTTTATTTAAATTTTAGTTTTGGCTTTTTTTCAATTAATTTGAATATATAATTTATGAGCATGTATAGATATTTTATAATTATAACAAGAGATAAAAGGTAATGTTGTAAGTGTGTTTATAATAATTATTATCTGTTGTTTTAAGTTTGACAATTATTTGCATGTCAAAATATTAATATTTAATAATAAATATAATAAAAGAATATAATTTATGTCTTTATATATATTATAAATAAAATAACTCCAAATTAATATCTAGTTTTTAAATAGATATATTCAAGATATCTACACTAATTTATATACCTAAAAATTTTAGAAACCTCCTTAAGATATGCATGAAATTATAAAAAGGAAGAGAAAAGAAGAACTATGGTTATGAAAAGAACTGGCAGCAAGAGAATCATTGAGAAGTACTCCAATGAGATTTGCATAACAATTTTCTTCTAGGATTTTATAGTGTTTATTTCTAGAGTAATTCCGACAACATAACAATAGTTTTGCAAAATGAATCATAAAATATACTCTCCAATTATCCAATATATAGAGAATTTCAAGTATGAAGGAAGCTTCTAGAGGAAGACACAAAAGGTGGGCATCCAAATACACATGGCACAATTTCCAACACCTCTTTGCATGCAAATGAGACTTGTATAAGATTATCTTTCACCTCTTACAACCCTCCAAACTTGGGCATTCCATTTTTTATAAAAATAGGTGTGACAGGTGCTCTTAAACTTCTTACAATTGTCATAGAATCTATAACTAACTACACTTAAAACTATAAGATAATCTTACATTTAACTAACTAATAATATTTGATTCTCTTACAACCTATCATAACTCAACTTGGGTGCTCATATTCCCCATGCAAGATGCTTTGCAACATTTTTCCAACTTGTCATGTAGTAATCCATCATACAATAATAATGACTTACACATATTTTAAGATGTTGATACATGGCAAAGAATATCTACCATAAAGTAGGATGCCTACTTTCCCATGTGGGAAAAAATGCAACCTTGTCACCTTCCATGTCCCTTTCCAACATGATGACAACTCTCACTAGATGAGAAAATAGGATGAGAAAGAAAATAGAACATAGGCATTAATTAATTATACATTAAATAAATATAATTCTAGGAAATAAAAAGATTGAGACATCTTAATTTTCAACATTTTGTTTATAAATAGTGTTAGCCCAATGTTTTAGAGCACCAATAATGGAGGATTAGGATCGTACCCATAGCCCACTATCCCATCTCTAAGGTACATGGTGAGTAGTTTTTCAATGTTACCAACTTACAAGTGCATCATCTAGACAAACGAATGATAGGTTTCTATTCTATTTCTAAACAAAGCTCAACTAGGGGATTCCTCAATCTACCATGCAATACATGAGGTCCACATATGTAATACAAGGGTGTTATTTGAGGCCTAGGTATTGGTGGGATGGAATCACCTCACTTCACAATGCACTTAAAATACACAACCACTTAGCCAAAAATTATAGCTCTTCCTTGAAATTTGTATAACTCACTAAAAAATGGGCTTATTTCTATAATTTAAAATTTAATCCATCACCACTACAAAAGAATCCATCAACGAATCACACCTATGCCAACTATATTTTTCTCTACAAATTTAACTTAAATTTCATGTTTAATATTCTCAAACTCTCAATTTATCCCTTGCCTATGCCTTTTAGATATAAAATACACACCAATAATTACACTAACTATCTATATAAAACAATTAATATGAACCACCAAACCAATTCTGAAACATAGCCAAATTAGTCATAACATTTTTAATGTACAAATGAAACAATATCAATATACCTTAAACACAACCATATTAAGTAACAATAGAATTTTTTTAGCAATTTAATGATCTATAAAGTAAGTATAAAATTCATTTGGCTAAGAGATGAAACACACAAAACACTTATAGATTAATGATATTTATGATGTGTCATCTAATCAAATGACTCTTGAATATCCAAATTTTAGAGTAAAAGATTTCATAAATTGAGCATAAAAAATATGAAATATTTGAGCTATATTGTTTTTTTATTCTACAATCTTGAATATATATACATTGTTAAGGCCCAAAAAAACTATACAAAAATACTATAAAAAAATGACTACCAATATTAATAGCATAAAGCACCTCAAAGCATCTTGACAAAATTTTCCATCAAACCATAATAAAAGTAAATACAACCGTCTCATCTATATTTTTTGAAACCCTATTCTATTTTTTGTTACAACAAAGGTGTCCCTACGACCCAACCTAGTGGCCCAGTAGCCCGTACCTTTTTTGAAACCCTATTCTTACTAAAATGACAAATTAAACCTATGTAAACACTCTAAAAATCATAGCAAAAGTTAGATAATGTATATTATTCATATGAGAATAGTAAAAGTGTAAAAACTATTCTAGATCACCTTTATTTTCAATATACATGCATATACCAATAAAATCCCAAAATTTTGATTCAATAAAAAAAAATTATTATATTTTCAAATAAACAAAATTCGTCTTTACATTAAAAATAAAAACATTTAGTAGTCAAAAATAAATAAAAAATCATCACTTTAAAAGCACAAAATTCAACAATCCATTAAAAATGTATACCTAAATATTGGATGAAGTGCTAAATAAAATCATTCATGGACTTAACTAAAAGCTAATTCTTTTTTACAAGAGTTTAAACAACTCACAATGAAATTAAGTGCTCAACTACATTAATTTCAATCTTGATTGAAAACAAAATATAAACTTGGTTCTTCATATGACATCCACCTATTATACAATAATAAACTTCATCAAAGTTCTACAATTCATTAGTTTATATCATTTTGAAATTCAAACCATAAACTGATTTTTGGTTGGCCATTTTCTTTATAAACATGTGACACAGGTTTTTACTTTTACCCTACTAGTAGATATTTTTCAATTAATAAAATTCATAGAGTTTGAAATCACTTATTTCTATAATCTAGAAGAATCCATTGCCACTATAAAAGAAACCACACTTGTGCCAAATAGATTTTTTTCTACAAATTTAACTTAAATTTCATGTTTACTATTCTTAAACTTACAATTTATCCCTTACCCATACCTTCTAGCTCTAAAATACACACCAATAATTACAATAGTTATCTATATAAAACAATTAATATCAAAGAATAAAGCTCCTAAACCGAATCTAAAACATAGTCAAATTAATCATTTTTTTTAATACAAATGAAACAACATCAATATACCTTATACACAACCATATTAAATAATAATAGATTAATTTTTTTTTAACAATTTAATGATCTATAAAATAAATGTAACATTTAATTGAGGTTAGGTAAAAGATGAGAAGCAAAAAACATTCATAGACTAATGATATTTGTAGTGTGGCATCTAACCAAATGACTCATGAATCTTCAAATTTTAAAATAAAAACATTTCATACGTTAACATAAAAGTATGAAATATTTGAAGTATGTTTTTTTTATAATTATACAACCTTGAATATATAAATACATTATTAATGTTCAAACTATACAACATTAATATGAAAATAAATGACGGTCAATATTAAAGAATAGGGGAGAGGACCCTTTCAATAGTTGTTATATCATTTGTTGATCTAATGTCCAATATTTTTAACAATATTGGACCGATAGTTGTGACTTTAAAGTTGTTAGTGTTGATGATGACTACCGTAGATCTAAAAAGCAACAAATCATGTGATGCCACGTTAGTTCACCAATAAAACATGACTTAGTGCACAACTATTGGTCTCTCTTTTTTTGGGCCTTTTTAGACACCTCAACAAAAAGCATGCTGATGTGGCATCATATTTGAAACCTTAGTTATAAGCAGTCGTCACTACAAAAAAATTGGGAGTGATTTGAAATTTTCATGTAAGATTCTGAGAAGCTCGAAGTTAGGATGTTCAACTACCAGTTCCTCTCCCCTACCCACCCAAAGCATCTTGACAATCTTTTCATCAAACTATAATAAAAATCAATACAACCACCTCACCAATAATTGTTGTCGAAACTTGTGCTTCCTAAAATGACAAATTAAACATATATAAACTCTCATACAAATCTTAGCAAATATGTACAAGTTGGAAAATATATATTCTTCATATAAGAATAGTAAAATTACAAGAACTATTCCACTCTCTTTATTTTCAATATAAATTTGTATACCAATAAAATCCAGAAGTTTTGATTAAATAAAAAATAAAAAATAATATTTTTTAATAAAGCACATCCATCTTTACATTAAAACAAAACACTTAGCAGTCAAAAATAAATAAATAAATCATTAATTTAATTGCATACAATTTAATAACCCATTAAAAAAATTATACCTAAACTTGGAGGAAGTGCCAAATAAGACCATTCATGCACTTACCTAAAAGCTAATTCCTTTGTACAAGAGTTTAAACAACCCGCATAAAAATTAAGTGCTCAATTAAATTAATCTCAATCTTGATTGCAAACAAAATATAAGCCTGTTTCCTCGTATGAAATCCACCTGTTAACGTTTACAATGAATAGAGTGGAGGAAGAAAATGTTTTATGATGTTAAGAAGTTTTTGAACCAGTTAACAGAAGCCTTGGGATATCTCTTGAGATTATCATTGTAGTCAACAAAGTAGAGACCAAATCTGGATGTGTAACCTGCTCCCCACTCCCAATTGTCCAGGAGTGACCATGCAAAATATCCACGCACATCACATCCATCCTGCCTGAGATATTTTATAAGAAATCCATAGTCAAGATTGGTGGAGAAATGATTTACAGCCAAATTGCAATAAGGAGTTTATAAACATATATTTTATCAAGGTTTGAGTTTTACTTGATGGCAGCAGAAAGGTTTGAAAGATAGTCTCGGTGATAGCCTATCCTCTTTGTATCTTTCAAGGCCACAGGCAAAGGTATAAGAATGTTATTTGGGTCGTCCATTCCTGCAAAGTATCAGGAGATAGGAATTGTAAAAAAACTATATATTAATCAGATTATGGAATGTGATTTGAAATGTTGATATAAATTAATATGACAGAACGATAAAAAAAATATGACCGACCGTTTTCAGTGATAATGACAGGGGGGTTGCCATAACGTTGTTTGATGTAATTCATGAGACTCCTCAATCCCGTAGGGACAATGTATAGCCATATCGAAGATGCCTGAGATAATAATTATCAGCAATCTGGACAATTTTTTAAAGAAGATTTGACAACGAACAAATCATAGTGGAAATGTTTTTAATTGAATAAAGCAACACCCACCCTGTCACCAATGGCTGTTGCTCCTCTGAATGCTGCAGCAACATAAAAACAAGGTATGAGATTTTGTTAGAATGAATAACCAGTGCATAACAGCCAAAAAGAATGAAGTCAAGCCTGTCTCCATTAGTTCTGTGTTCTCGTTGAAATAAACAACTAAACAACTTTCTTGTGAAGTAGAAAATTATTGTGGTCTCCCGTGAAGACTGATTGACATGAGATTATGCTCTAATCCACCAAACCCACTACTTTTACAGCTCATGCTAATGGATTTTTATTTATTTTTAGCATGTTCACTTTTCTCATTATTCAACGAGAGAATCTGGGCCACTTGATTAATCCACCTCGTCTCTCTCTAAGCCGGTGGAGATATACTTACCCCACCCATTGTCTCTATCCTAGCCGGTGGAAACATACTTATCCCACCCGTTGTCTCTCTCTGAGCTGATGGAGATAATCATTCGACCTGTTGTCTCTGACAGATGATGGAGAAATAGATATTCTATCTCTTGTTTTATTAGAGAGGTTAAGGAAAGTAATCCAAATAGAACTGACAAAATCTTTGGTATTTTAAATTTTAAATTTCTTTTCAGAAAATTGTTTTAATTTAGATATTTTTTGTTCAACTGAAATCATGATATTATAATACGGCTATTACAGTTTAATAATATCATCTTTTATAATAGTTATTTTTTGTCTTTATCTAAATAAGATTTTAAAACCTGCTTTAACATATGCATAAAATTATAAAAAGGAAGAGCAAAAGAAGAAGTATGGTTATGAAAAGAACTAACGGAGGGTGACAGCCCCAGAATCTGCGACAGAATCGTTGAGGAGGACTCCAATGATATTTGTTTTGTTGCTACTGGCATAATACGTTGTATAATGGTTGATACCCACAAAATCCAACGATCCTTTTACCAGATTTGATTCTTCAGCAGAGAATTTTGGCAGCCGATCTCCTACCCTTTCTCTCATAGATGTCGGATATGAGCCAAAAAAGATTGGGTCCATAAACCTGTATATATTCATTGAGTATATCAACAATCATACAACTTTTTATTTTATATTATTTTCTCATAGTTATTATCCATTTAGAGTTACCAGCCAAACTGGAAATCCTGGGCTCTCTGTGTTGCGGCTATGTCCTCTGAAGAATTGGAAGCGGGCTCATACCACATCACATCGAAAGCAATCCCAATCCTTCCACCTTGCTTTGCCTGCAAATTTTTAATTAATTAATCATATATATCTAATAGAACTATTAAATTTTAGTGCTGTTAATACACGCACCTTATACTTGCTTCTGTATATTTCCACAGTTTTGGCATGAGAAAGAAGAACATGGTGGCCGACAATGTAAGGCTCGGTAGCAGAATTTCCTGCAGTGCAAAAGCTACGGAGGAGAATGGAGCATCTTCCCGGTGCTTGCAGACCCACATCGTATCCCTGAATGGCGAAGGTGTGGGGCTCGTTGAATGTCATCCAATTCTTTACTTTGTCACCGAATTTCTCAAAGCATGTTTCTGCAAATTTCACATAATCCGTCCTGCACAATCAAAGATAGCATTCCATGAATGTCTAGTACTTGTCCTAGAGACCTTCGATTTAGTTTAAATGAACCTAAAGGTTAAGGTTATTTTTACATTGAGTGTGGAATAGTTTTAAGGATTATAGAGGATCTAAGAGGTTTCAATCTAAGATTCATGTTTTGTAATGATATAAAAAAATTTAAAATGTTGGAAGTAATGGAAAGTTACACAATTTTGGAGTCAAGCCAGCCATTGTAGGCATCTTCCAGGGCTTGGGGAAGATCCCAGTGATAAAGCGTCACATATGGCTCGATTCCTAATCCAGAAACATAAAACTTAGATCATTTCCTGCTTTCAAGCTTGTAGCAATATATATGTAACAAGGTCCAATGAATTTAAGTTAGAAATACCTTTCTCCAAAAGTGCATCTATGAGCTTAATGTAATGATCCACTCCCGCTTGATTGATTTGTCCACTGCCATCTGCCAGGCCGTCTCTCGACTGATCACTATTCTTTCCAAAATCTATTGATAAAATAAAATACTAATATGTGCGCTTAGCTTACTGGGAAATATGCGCGACCAAGATATAGAAAATCTGTAGGCGTCCATCCCCATGTCGACCATGAGCTGAACATCCTCCTGCAAAATTATTCACTTTTTTATATTATATTTCTTATTCAGAGGAAGAGTATAAAAAATCACATGTTGTAGTCTATATTAGTTGTTTACCGTTAAAACAGGCATGCAAACGACTGATTTATTTTAATCAATACACCCACTATTAACAGTTGGAATGAATTATTTTAGTGAATGCACCCATTATTTACTGTTGGAGAGAAGGTATTGACTAAATTATTTAGAAAAGGTCCATTCAAATGGGTTTCTACACTCTTATCAATTATATAATTTTCTTTAACACCTAACATATTGTAAACAATGCATCCATTGTTTACTGTTCTTCCATGTATCAATCAATGCATTAATCAAATTGTTTAAAGAGGGAAATTTCAAATGGGTTTCTACACAATTGACACATTGTCATTAACGCATCCATTTTTTTTTACTGTTGAAACAGATCTCGTATGTAACAACCAGTACATTTACTGTTGAAACCGATTTCACATATAACAACCAATATATTTGATGTTGAAACAGATCTCCATATGCATTGGTTAATTTTATTTGAACATTTCAAATGAATTTCTAACAACTGACACATTATAATCAATGCACCGATTAAAAAGATCTGACATATAACAACCAAGACATTGACTAAATTATTAAGAGAGGGACTGTTAAAATGAGTTTCTACACAACTGGCATATTACAATGCACCGAACTTTTACTATTGGAGCGGGTCTCGCACGGTGCATTGACTAAATTTTTTAGAGAGGCTATTCAGATGAGTTTCTACGGCGTATGAAGAACGTAATTTTCTTACTTTATATCGATGATATTGGTCCACTGCAACATCCGCATTGCTGGAATCAACCACCCTTCCTGCCATAAAATATTTCAGAGCACTGGTGTCAAATTTGTCAATGGACACGAGCGTCAATAATTCAACAGTCAATCTTTAAGGGCTCATACTTTGAGCGAACTAATTTCTCATGATAACAAATTGTTCAATACACTATTACTTATTAGAATGTAAAAATAAAAAATAAAAAATAGTTAATTTGAATTAGTTTGTTGATATATGATTATCAAAATTCATAATTTTATAATTTGTAGTTTCTGGTTTGTTTGTGTGGATTTTTATTTTTGACGTTTCAGATTAAATCTCATGATGCATCATGAGGAAGAAAGTAGAAATGTCAAAGAAAAAATACACAGTCAAAACTACAAACTAAAATTGAATTAGTTTGTTAGTTTCTGGATTTGATCATTTAAATATTTTTTCATCAATGTTTTGAATCATACTTCATGATCCATTGTTAGAACTGAAAAAAATGTTTACATGGTCAAATCCAGAAACTAACAAAACTAATTTATCATGGACTGTGGAAATTTCATGCATTTAATTAATTTCAAGTTTTTCAATTTGATGGAGTAAATATTTTTCTATCAATATTTTAGATCATATTCTATTATCTATCATCAGAATGAAGATAACTATGATCTAATATTTTTTTTTTCTTTGACTATCTTCATTCAAACACTTCATCATCAAAACATTGATAATAATGAAAAAATATTTACACCATTAAATCCAAAAACTCCAAACTGAAAAAATTTATAATCTTTGATAAAAATAATAATATAAATTACTTACCAAATCGATGAGAATAAATATCCCATACACTCGGTCCTCTCCCATCTTCTTTCACTGCTCCCTCATACTGCAAACTCACAACTTCAACAACCTTTCAAAATAACAGACCTTAACAGTCAATATACACGAGTTCGAATCCCAGGAGTGTTATTTACCTGGAATGCTGAAGAGGCCGTGCCAAACACAAATCCTGAAGGGAAACTCTTCCGGCTGAATTCTGATTGAGCAAGAGTAGAGGATGGCAGTATCATAAATGAGAACATAATCATCAGCGCCAAGTTAGGGATACTCATCTTATTTACTGTATTTGCACTGGTGATACTCCTCCAAAATAGGACCACTGTATTGCCCTCTATATATAGTTGTCGGAACTGAAACAAGCTATTTTTACGCAAGACAGAAAAAGGGAACCGAATAAAATCCTTATAATAGTTGTAGACTTGTGGGCGATATTGGTTTTAAAATTCGGTTCACACCAATTCTGCCAATTATGTGGCCCACACGCTGTGTGCAATATCCAACCCAAACCCCTTTCTCACGCCAATTCATCCACACGCAATAATTTAGCATACTTTAATTATGCTATTTGTTGAATTCATCTGAAGCTTCTATTGCCGTATTTGACCTCCCACAGTTTTACTTCCACACAATGATATCCAGACTTTAGAGGGAATTTAGCGTGTGGTTATATGGAGGGGTTATTATTTTATAGAGGGTTTTTTAAATTTGTGGTTTATATTTTTTAAGTCAAATCTGTTAATTCATGGTGGTCACAAGAATCTAACTGTCATGAAAATGAGTCGTCCACTTATAACTCATTGTATTTAGGTGATGTATATAAAAGTGAAGCATTGTAAGAGGGAGTGACCCATTCTAATACTGCTTTGACTCAAGCATGTTTAACCACAGAATTTTCCTAAAATCAAACCCATTTTACTTATTACCTTATTTAAATGTTATGCCCACAAAAATATATATTTTTTTTTAAAATAAAATTAAAATTTATAAAAAATTCTTACCTCATGAAACCTCCCACTAGAAAAATTAATTTAAAGCCATACATGGGACCGCTTGCTTATTCCAAGTTGCCTACAATCTTGTTTTTAGCGACGGCGTTGTATTATTGGTGATTTTGTTAATGATGCCTCAAATAACTAGGAACGGATTCTCATTTAGTGGTCTTGCTTTCAATGAAAGGGGAATGGCGTCTTGACTTGGTATACCTTAAATCTGGAAGTCACCCCAACATGATTACTTAGTACTAGTTATGACCCTAATGCATCTTCTTTCCCTTACACGCTTTCATTTCTTTTCTTATTTGAAATAAGAGATTACACGCTTTCCATAGTCAATGAAATGAATTTTAAATTGTCGGTCGAATTTTGTTATTCAATAAAGTGTATTTTTATTTTTATGATTTATATTATTTTGTATGGATATTTTTATAATATATTTGTTGATTTGATCTTGAAATGAATATTTTGATATACTAAATTTTGAAGTATAAAATATTTTTGATTTAGTTTCTAATATATAGATATAATCACATTAATAATTTTTAAAATCTAAATCTTTTTTTTCAAGGTTAATAATCGCAACATATTCATTATCATTTGTTAATATGCATACTAAAATAGTTCAAATTGTAAATCTAGAGTTGAGTATTTAAAGGCATCATTGTAAGGCACTTTCACATTAAATTGAGATCTATTGCAAAGGAATCAAAAGATCACTACAAGAGGATCCTCTCTCACAAAAATTAATTGTCAATTGACTTTTGACTTCAACATAATCACAATCAACAATGTGGCATTCATTATCATCTTCGCAATATGTTTTGTCAATCACTTGTACTTATATCGAACAAAGTTGGCATCACACATCTACTTGCATGAAACCTCAACATAGTCAGCAATCAACTCATTGGCATTCATTGTCATCACTTATCTATTTTTTCATTACTACTAAGTCCACGTAGAGGCCTAAAGCATGATTATGGAAGTTTCATACTTCAACACTCAATAGGTTTCCAATAGTGCTCTTTAGTGGGCCACCCTCCCTTCTTAACATAAATATTACCAAAGTGAATGTCTTATGTGAGTACAAAAGATTAGTCTTTATTGTAATTGGAATCATGTCACTCAAGATAGAATCACACTAAAGGTGGACCAAATCACAAGTGTAATTGTGTCCTTGTAAATGCCTAAAAATAGATAGGTGAACATGGCAAGTTTAATGATGATATGGCAACCTAACACATGACCCATATGGCATGAAAATGATTTCTTCTCTACTAATCCTAACTAGTGGTAGTGTCTAATTAGCTCATAAGACACATCAACCTTTTCTTACATGCATGCCTTTGTGCTTCATTGCCCTTTAAAACTTATGTTTTGCCCCTTAAGTGAAAAAATCACCACTATTGATTTGAATCATACAAATATTTTGGAATTTCTTACGTCATTTTGAAATGTTGATCCATTATTGGTAAGACAGACAATTATATAAATCAAATTATATGAACAAATTTTTATGTGTACATCTTGCCACTATTTTGGGTGTTTGAACACTTATTTATCTAATCTTAGAATGCATTCAATATTGTTGAACTATGGTTCTCCTTCACCAATCATGGATTTGAATCTATTAATAGGTGAAATTTTGATATTTTAGGGTCTTCTATCTAAGAAAATATAGATTTTTTTATATATTTTTATTTAAGCACTAGCAACAACTTCTTTTATTTTTTCCAAATTTCTTGTGGAGGAAGGTACAATTTTCACTTAGTTGTCCAAAAATCTCACAATATTATTGTTTTAATTCATCATTATCATACAACCTTTAGGATTTTATTTAGTCATTGTGTTAAAAATTTCTCAATCAACAACCCCCAACCTCTTCATGCAACAGCACTATTTTATCCTCGATATTCCTTTTGTATTATTTTCTTTGTTCATCATGTCATCCCTATTGGGAATTAAGGTGTCTCAACCTTTGCAAGTACTTGATTTAATTATTTTATTATTCAACATTTTCTTGTAATTTATATTATATTTAATTAATAGTTGTGCTTCACCTCAAATGAAACATTTAAAATTTATATGGAATCTAATGTGATGTGTTGATACTTTAATGTGTGAATCGTAAGTCATCATAAGTTGGATATATTTAGAAAAATTGGAGCACTCCTTATTTGTGGGATACTATGACAAGTTATGATGGTATCTTATGATGCTTAAGAGCCAAGAATAGGTGGAGTTACTTTAGAATCATGGGCAGCTATGGCAAGATTTATTAATTTTCATATATGGTGCCTATTTTGAGTGTCACGTCTCAGATTTTGCTTGCATTTAATAATGCTACTTGTTAATTGAAATAATTGGAAAATGAAATTTATAAGTTTTGGTTTGTGATGGAATTTAAGATTTCAATGACATTTGACATATGGTATCTATGTAAACTTTATGATTTAATGAATCATTTTGTTTTAAGAATTGGTTGAATGTTACCAATGAAAAATTTGCAAGTGCAAGTGTGTGTAAGTGCAAGAACAGGTTGAAGAATGAGAACATGGTTGAGGTAGGAGTATTTAGCCAGATGATGATCAATAATCTTGTTGGAATCTGAAATGTTACACACCACTGAAAAATCATAACATTTGCATTGGAATTTTTGCAATTTGGTAGATATCATTTTCATGTGAAATGTGATGATGACTAAATAGGTAAGCTTATGGAAAAACAAATTTATAGATCATTTGCTTTACCTTGACTATTTGATGCTATTTACATTTCAAAAGAAAAGAAAGTGATAATGTTTGGAATACATTATATTTATTTGGTCATGAGTCGTTAGGAGAACAACTTGAGTTAAATCCTTTTAAAAAGAATTTAAGAGTGAATTTCTTGTAAAAGAATAAATAAGAAGAGGTGAGGAAATATTTATTTGTTATTTGAAAGTTATTAATCCAATAGAAAAATGTTTGAGAAACCGCCAAATGCAAATAATAAATGTTTTGTTTATTTTCAAATTTAAAAAAAAAATGGATTTGAGCAGATAGAGGGTTGCCCATGTAACCCCTAAAAAGAGGAGAGAATCATGCAAAAGCAGAAGGGGAGATAGCACGAAAGAAAAAAGAGAGAATTTCATCCAAAAAGCAGGAAAAAGGAGGTCGACTTGGGAGGGAAAAAAATAAAAAGCAGAATCGAGGATCTCACAAATATTCTTCACACTCAGCCTCGGTCGATTGTGAGCAAAAACAGAGGTAGGATCGGTTACTTTTGGCAAGTTTCCTTATATCTATCGTTGCCTTCCCTACTTCACCAAAATGCACTGGCTTTTTCGTTGATATTCATAGTTCTAGATTGGAAACTATTTCATTTTCATATTCCAGTGAATGGGTCTCTACATATGTTTGTCGATGTGTCTGCCATTTTGGCATTAACCCATGTGTTGATGTGATCGTGCTTCTCTTCCTAAATCTCGAACGCCTTTTCTCATCGCATAAGCTGATACTGTTAAGCCATTTTTATTTATTTCTCTATATGTAAACATCTTTGGGTTGCATGTATAGAACCCATGGTTCATACCATGTTGGGGTGACTGGTCGACTAAGATGGTCATTGTAGAATGCTCGGGTTAGCCCCTCTATGTAATAAACCCAGGCCGATACTCTTCACAACCATCTCTAGTCCGCCCAAGATTGAATACATTAGAGACTATTATAGATCAAAACCATGAACCGTACCATTGGTGTAATTTCCAATTAAGTCGCGTCTTATGGAGGTAAACCTTGTGTGTTACCTTGCAAGCTTTCCTTTGTAATTAATCGATATCTTAATCCCAAAACTGGTTATTGATAAGATGCTTCTTGCATTTGATCCATGATATGAAAGCTTAGCAGTTTCAAGCCTATCCACTATTTTTTCAACAATGAGTTTTCATACTTATCGTTCCTAAGAATTTCTTATTCTCATTAAACCTTGGCTCTCATAAAAGAATGATTCCATCATTCTAATCTCAATGTTTGTTCTTTGTAATTTAACATGTTGATAGATATGGATCGATCTGTATCGTTTCATCATTTGGTGATGTCGTTATTTACAAATGTTAATGACTTTTAAATAAAATCCTTAATAGGATGAGCAATACAATATCAATCATTCCATATATATATATTTATATTTATTTATTTGCATACCATCATTCAATATGAATCTATTTTAACAGTGTTGAGTGTTCCACTTTCACTATTCTCAGTATCTTGCCTTAAGTGGTGTTGAACGATAGTTGCCACATCATTCTAAAAGATTCTAATGTATGAATGATATCAAAGGCCAAACGATAGCATGCTTATCATTCAGAACGATAGCATGCATATCATTCTTAATGATGGTTTAAATGATGTTTAAAACTTAATGATAGTAATTGTATCGTTCTTTAGATATAATTCCTTGAAAAGAATGAATAAATCCAAATGATATGTATCGTTCTAAATAAGTTATCTTTAACTTGACTTTATTTTTAAAACAGAGCGATACATAAATCGTTATAAGGTGCAAAATGAACTTTTATCATTATTGCTAAAATTTCTAGATTAGATTGTGTCTGAATTTTTTGCATCAACATTTCGAATCACACTTTGTGATTCATCATCAGGATAAGAGAGCATAAGGAAAAATAACTCAAATAACCATTTGTTGTTCTTTCATTCAAGCGAATTATGACTTGGTAGTAAAATTAAATAGAATGTTCTTATTAAAGAATAGAACAGAACGAATTAAGAGTAACCTTGTTATATATTTTTATATATTTTAACATCAAATGATCACTCTTTGAAAGAAATATTGAATCTATAAATGTATAGACTCTTTCTTAACTCAAATCAATTCTGATGTCAATTACAATTTATTTGAATGAAAATGATCTTGTGACATTTTGGATGATATTTAAACTTAGAACATTAAGTCTAGAGATTGCTCTGTAAATTATAATCTTCAAGTTCTCAATTGAACCTGGTTGTATTTATTATAGTTCAAACTATGCATGAATGAGTTTTCAAATGAAAGCTAATGTTTCTTTCTAATCAATAAGACTGCTTGTGGTATGGATCTTTCTTTTAATCAAAAGAATGTATGCACATACTTAGTTTTTTAATAGAAGGCCATATATGTGTACATGCATACATCTTCCATTTATGCATATACATACATGCGATATACCTTCTTTTTATTTTTTTATCAACTTATTCACTTTACTTGAATAATGTATTCTTTATTTCATTTGTAAGAAAGAAAGGAATGAAGGCATTGAAATATTACTACATGAACACCGAGATTTGTGTATGAGAATATATATAGAGATCTAGATAAATGGTTGATTTCTTGTTACATAACCTTTTTGAAGTATTAAATCTAATTTAGAGTATTATGCATTGTGTTCTGATGATTCTAGTTTACATAGTAAACTTGAATATAGATTGTGCTTGCAGAATATTCTGTTTTATTTAAAAGTACAAGTATGATTTGACAAACTATTGCACATTTTATTTTATGATGCAAGTGGAAAGTCTAGTAGGAAGAGATACTCTTTTGTATGTAGAAAGTTTCCTTCTGAGATGGGTGCCAAAAATGGAATTACAGAGGATGTAGATTTTGCTTTTCCAAAATCTATCATCTAGTTGCTATATGCAGCATGTGCTTGGCCACACTTGTAGCTCATAATGTTGGGTGATCCCACAATAGTGGTTTACAATTTTTGGCCAAACTGGACACTGAAATTATTTTTTTAACTAAATCTTCACATTTGGGCACCCATAGCAGCTAAACCGTGAGGAATTTGAAGATGATGCAAACTAGAGTCTCATCACATTTTGTCTCTAGATTTTAAAAATATTTTTTTCAAAATTTTTGGAATCAAATTGCACTTCTTTTTCCATCTCCCACAAAAACTGGTTTTTTTCAAAAAATAACACTTTTAAAAAGTGGCGCACACCGTATAACGCATAAATTTTTTTTCCATGAAGGATAAAATTCTAATTCTTTTGAATTTAGATTTGTAACTCCGATATCTAGTGCTTCCACTTGGTTAGATAGTTTTTTATTGAATATTTTTCTTTAATCAAGTTTTGAAGTCAAACCAATTACAATTCAGACATAGCGACCGTTTAACACGTAACTTCTTTTGTATATATCGAAATTCAATTATTATTTTTGTTGGATCAAGGACTTCAATATTTGGTGCACTCATATTTTTCAAAAAAAAATGATAATCTGCTATTTTTCCACATGTGCAAAACAGAGACCTTCATTTTCAATGAAAAGCCTATGTTTAATAAAACTAAAAAAACAAATACATAATAAAATCAAAACATATTAAAATTATATTTGTTGGATAGCTCGTTCCGAGGACTACCTGATTCTAGTTGGGTTTGTGAAGACTCCTCCATTTTCATCCTCAACCTGAACTTTGAAATGTAAAAATTTAGGTTTTCAAAGTGTCTGAGGGGGAGAATGAGGGCAAAGGGGGGTTCACTCGAACCCCTAGGGGTTCACTCGAACTTGGGTTCGGTTGAACCC
Organism: Sequoia sempervirens; assembly: GCA_007258455.2. Taxonomy (NCBI): domain Eukaryota; kingdom Viridiplantae; phylum Streptophyta; class Pinopsida; order Cupressales; family Cupressaceae; genus Sequoia; species Sequoia sempervirens. The sequence goes on along the minus strand of VDFB02021503.1, from coordinate 279,607 downwards.
AGGTTTGGCCGAACCCCCTTCCTAAAAGGGGTTTTCAATTTTTTTGTCTATGCATGCATTAATTTGGTTCGCTCAAACCTTGGTTCACTCAAACCCTGGTTCGACCGAACGCTTTTTTGGTTAGTTCGAACCAACAAGTTCGTTCAAACCCCCAAAATCAAAATTTTTTCCATGGGCTCATTTTTTGTGAGTTTTCCTTCCTCCATCAAATTGTAAACCACTATTGTGGCTTCACCCTATTGAATGAACTAATTTTATGTTATGACTCTCTACTATTTCCTAACATTGATATTGCATGTTCTAAATGTAGATAGAAATGCATGTAGTTGTTAGGCATGCACCAGTTTTCACCTTGCATATCGTATTCTCTTGTTAAATATTCCATGAAGGGTCAAGCATTCTTTGAGTTAGGAAGAATTCCAAGGAAGCATAGATTCGTGGTTGGGTGGAGAAGAATTTGAACCATGTTCTCAACCACCAAATGCAGTGAGCATTAAAGAGGAATCACATGGAATTCCATGTCTTTTGATTATTGTACTTTGTATCACACATGATGTAAACTTGAGTTGATTAAGTGGCGATGTTGGCCTAAGTCAAACTATGTAATTTGACAATTTGACATTTGGAAATGAATATAAATTATTTTTTTGGACATATTGTGCTATGATAGAAAATAGCCAATTGATTTATGTCTTTAATTTAATATTCATAGTGTCATACTTGATTTATTTTGGTGTTATTTAAGTATGACACATTACATTTTCTATAAGAGCTTAGGGTTTAGCTCTCAGCCTATGAGCCCATAGTAGTCAAAATTAAGCTTAGTTGACCCTTATTCAATTCTGAGTTTAACGAACCTGAATTGTATGAAAGTATGGGAAGGTCAAAGTCTGGGAAAAAGAAGGGAAAGACAATTAGGACTTCCAAAAAGAAAGTTGTTGTCGAAGAGAGCCCAAAACTTGAATTCCAACCTGAGATTCCTGATGATAAGACCTTAGCACACGCCCTCACTCAACTAAAGTTATAGATGGGCAAGAAGATCAAAGAGTCTAAACACATTGTCAAAACTAAAAAACCTTCTACAATACGAGATTGGCCTTTGGGGTGGGGACTCAATGCACCCATTCTCACTAAAGAAGAGGAGTTCCCGCGTGCACATTCTTCCTCTCCCAAAAAGGTTGTAATACACTCTGATGAGGACCCAGAAGAGTGTCCTTTGTCTAAAAATGAATAACCCGCCTAATAAGGGGGAAATTTTGTAAATAAGGATCTATGTAATCCATTACAATAATAAATAAAGGAAGTCTTTCTTTGAGTTCAAAGTTGTGAGCTTGAATGAATTATCCTTGTTATGAATGTTCACATGAATATCTTTTTAAGATTGTATATCATAATACTTAGTATTATGTGTTGAAATAATTAAATAGAGAAAAATTGTGTCAGTTATGCTAAATGTGTGTTGTGACATAGGTCAATTGTGAACCACCATGGTGAACACTAGAAATGGAAGCTCAAGTGGGGGTCAAAATGAGAGGTTGGACCGAATCCTAGTGTAGACACCTAAAAATTATCACTAGGCCTGTCAATTTATTAAAACCCCTTCTTCATCTTCGATAATTAAATAGTCTTAATTATTTAATTATTACCTAATGTCATTAATTCTTCCATTAATTAAATAATCAAAATTATTTAAATAATTCACTTTTAGCTTTTCTAACACAAATAAATTAAATTCTATTTAATTAAATAACTTATTTTCCTCTAACTTTTTGAATTAAATTTCTATTTAATCAAAAAGTGAACTTGCTTTTTTCTCTCACAATGAGATAATGTTTCCATTATTTCAAAATGCAATTTCTCTCTTCGAACTAACTGATTTTGTTGAAAAATCAGTTAATTTCCTCTTCCTCTTTCACTTTCGATCTTATCCCATCCCATCTCGATTAATTACAACCATTGATTGAACTAAAAATCTTCTAATCTCGACTGTCTGTTTTCCATCCGTCTCTCTATAAAAACCATCATCATTTATCATTTTGACGATCTAGATTTAATATGATGTAGTGCTGTTGAGATTAAAACCTTTAATATTTTGCTTTGTCTTTGTCATAGGCTAGCTAAGTGCATAAAGAATTATAATTTTGAGGGCATTGATTATTTGGTAGCAAAATGGATAAGTGAAATGAAGGTGAATCAATGGTGGTGTGAAGACTTTTGGTAAGATTGTTCCATGCTTTTATGTCTTTACACTTATTTGTGCTTCATTGTATATTGGGGTTTGATTTATATGTTTTAGTGCCTAACCTTGAAAATTTTAGCCCTGATACAGATGGTGAACCCGACATGAACTGTGCCCATATTTTTCATGTGGTGTCTTGCATTAATTGTTGTGGATTTTGTCTTCTAGATTTTGTTTTGGCTACATAAAATCTTTTCATCAAATTTAGAGTAGATTTTTCTAATTTAGAGTCTTGATTTAGTTTAGAATTAATTTAGATTTAATTTAGATTAATGTAGTTTAGTTTAGATTTAGAATATTACTAATTTAATTTAGATTTAAAGTTTCTAGTTTAATTTAGATTTAAAGTTTCTAATTTAGATTTTGGATTTTAAGTTTCTAATTTTTATTTTATTTTTTTTAGACTGCAGGAATCAAGTAGCACGACCCCCTATAAACTGTAGTGTGCCTAGTAAACTTTTTAACGTGACTGGCAGTGCTGACGCAACACACCCTCCGGTAACCACGGGGTGGGGGAGACTAGACCCCATGACCAACCTCCAGGAAAGATTTAGCCAACTGAGCTAGGGCCCTAACCCTAATTTTAAGTTTCTAATTTAATTTAGATTGAAAGTTTCTAATTTAATTTAGATTTTAGATTTTAAGTTTCTAATTTAATTTAGATTTAAATCTTTTGATTTAGATTTAGATTTAATTTAATATAGATATAGATTTTTCTTTTTTAATTTAGATATAGATTTTTTCTAATCTAATTTAGATTTTTTTATTTTATTAGATTTTAGATTCTTAATATAGATTTTTAATTTAGATTTTTAGTTTAACTTAGATTTTTAGTTTAACTTATATTTTTAATTTAATTTAGATTTTTAGTTTAATTTAGATTTTTAGTTTAATTTAGATTTTTAAGTTGATTTAGATTTTTAGCCTAATTTACATTAGATTAATTAGATTAGCTTTTTATTAATTTTTTTAACTAGAGTAAATGTTAATGTTTTCTTTAGTTTAGTTTTTATTTCAAGACTAATTTTGTTAATTTGGTCTTTTGCGGGATCGATTGTCCAAGACTCAAAAAATCAAAAACTCATGCTTGTTGAAGACTAAAAATCAGAAAACTACTAACTAATTCGGTGTAGGATGCGGTCAAAGAAATGTGATTTGAAACTGAGTGTATTCTTTTATTAGATCACATTTTTCATTTGGTGCTTAAAAAAGAATAATTGTCTTCTTTCACATAGATTTAACTAGGGGGTTAATAAACCACTATTTTTGTGATTGTAAGATGGTAGGTGTATGCTCTCACCTTGTGCAAACTCAGTGATCAAAAGCCAGAACCATCTCTTTATGTTTTTAATCCCTTAGAAGGGCATGCCACCCTGCTTCAAAAGGTGGGAACGACCCAAGCGGTAATGGGATAAATCCAAGCTCTTCTGAACCACTATATAAATTTGTGGTTTGCAAGGAAAGTTTGCAATCAACGGGAAGTGGTACGTGATAGCTTTCCCCCAATATCTTTATGATGTGAAAAAACCTTGTTCTAAGGGTTGGGAGACCTCTTGAGGGAGTTTATCATAGTATCCCCTAAACCAGATGCCCTTACTAGACACCTTTGTGTAGAAAGCCAAAATCCTTCTATTTGCTGGTGCAGGAGGTTGGACCTCTAAAGCTGTCCCACACTTTCACAGTTCAAAGTAGAGATAGAAAATTCCTCTTTGGGAAATTTGGAGTTTTTTGTACCCAAGAAGTGAGTGCCATGTAAGGGGTTGTGATTCCACAATATTGGTTTACAATTTCTGGGAGATCCTGATTTTTGTTGAAATCACATATTTTTAGAAAATATAACGATTTAAGCCTTGAAATGTTCCATTTAAAGGATTCCAATTGAAGAGGGTTTAACCAAACCACCTTAGATCGAACCCCCTTGGATAGAACCTCGCTAGTTTTAAACCATACCTATAACAGAGTCTCCTCTACACCTATCAAAATGTTGATAAAAAACCAATTTTGATTTACCTTTTGGGGGATCAAATGAATTTATTTAAAATTTATTTTTGTAAGTATGTAGTCCTTATTATAAGCTTCCCAAAAAGTATAATTTTAAATAAATTTAATTTAATTATTATATTTATTTTTTATTTCTTGTGAAGTAGGTTTTTCATTGAAAATCAAGCTCTCTATTTTGCACATGTGGAAAAATAACAGATAATCAAAAATAAAATTAAAAAATATTTGTGCACTAGATATTTAATTCCTTGATCAAACAAAAAAAATGAATTTTGATACATACAAAAAAAGTTATGTTGTATATAGTTTGCCTATGTCTGAATTGTAATTGGTTTGACTTCGAAACTTGATTAAGGAAAAAATATTCAATAAAACACTATGAAACCAAATGAAAGTGCTATATATCATAGATGCAAATCTAAATTCAAAAAAAAAAAAAATTATCCTTTATGGAAAAAAAGTTATGTTGTATACGATGAGCATCACTCCTTAAAAATGGTGTTTACTAAAAAGAACTAGTTTTCAAAGGAGATGGACAAAGAAGTGCAATATGATTCCAAAATTTTTGAAAAAAATATATTTAGAATCTACAAACAAAATTTCACAAACCACTGGTTTTCATCATCTTCAAATTCCTCACGATTTAGTCGCTATAGGTGCCCGAAAGTGAAGATTTAATAGAAAAAATTAGTTCAGTGTCCAATTTGGCCAAAAATTGTAAACTAGTATTGTGGGATCACCCTCTTGCAAATGTCACCAAACTCCTAATCTATCCGCTCTAAATAGGAACAATTAGAGAAATCCAAGTGAGAACCCAACAAATATTGTTTTTGCCAACCTAGGATTTGTGCTTGTATTGCAACAATCAAACAAATTCACAATCAAAAAAAAAAACTCAAAAACATTATGTCTATTGTGTCTTGCATGTGTGTTCAAAAAAAATCTCAAACAAACACCACACCTAAAACTTACAACATTCAAACCTTGACACAAACTAGGGCAACACATCCAAAACAAGCTTGACATTTAAATTTATTTAGACCAAGGACTTGCTCATTCATTCATCCATCTTCTTATCTTTTGCATTAAACATTCCCTATAGATTAAACTTTAGATTAAACTTTAGGTCATCCTTTTAGCTTGCATAAACCTCTTGATTTGGAAGCTCATCAAACTTAGACTAGACCGTAGCCTCAAATTTGTATTCGCTTAACCTTATCTTTTAGAAAACATTCCTCCTAGTCCTCGTCGTTTAGGTTGGTTCCTCAACTCATCAGTCCAGTTTAAGACCGCCTTGCCAACATATCCTATCATTCTTTACTATATCCAAGGTCATTGACAATCAAATTAGTTGCTATATGTATCTTTGTTTGATTAGCAACCATATCTTAGGTTTTAGCCTTCATATTAGGTCATACTATTCCATCCCTTTATTCCACACTTTGCATAACTTAGTCATAGACTATCATCACCTTGACTCTTAATCTAGGCATCATTATTAGGCATCCCTATATATTCAAAAATTAAAAAAAATAGTTGCATTACATCTAGGCATACCTTATTTCAAAATACAAAAAAGATAGCCTGGGTTGCATACCTTAGGCTTTAGTCACACCCTTGCATTGTCATACCTTAGAAATCATATGACATACCTTAGTCATACTCCACCTTTCGTCATACCATCCACCACCATGTCTTCCCTTCACCTTGATATGCTTGCTAGTCAAGTTGAATACCAATTAATCTACAATGGTCAATCCCAACAAGCCATAGAATTCAAGAGACAATGGATTAATTCTCTATCCCAATCACCCACAACCCATAGTCAACCATGCATATGTCCCTCTTACCAACAACCCATGAACTCTAGTCCTCCATCCACCTACCCTCACTATCAAGAGTCCCTTAACACAAGATATACCATTTATACACAACAAACATCCACTTATCACCCTTATCCTAACCTTGACAAGGGAAACCAACCTTCCACTAATCCATTCCAAGCCCCTACATCCTATCTTAACTCATCATCCTCTAATCCATTCCAGTCGACTCCATCCCAATATACTAAAAACCATATCCTTGTCCAAAGTCACATTCCATTGCCTAAACTTGAGGATACATATCAAGAAGAAAGGTTAAGGCATGACATCATAGCTTCACCTTCATGTCAAGATCAAAGTGGTCCATCCCATGACCCCATTCTTAATTCCATCCAATAAATCCTTTCAAACAATCATGTTGTCCAAGACATGCCTATTTTTGACCAAGATCCTACCCTTGAACATGAAGTCCAAAATGATCCTCTCATTGACCTTTATACCATCCAGGATCAAACATTTGAGGTTGATCCTACCCAAACTCCGAACACCACCATTTCCCAAAATGAGACACTTTCCTCCTTTGGACACATAGATGATCTTCCTCTACAACAAGAGTTTTCTACTCTAGACATATTTGCAAATGATCAAGCTATGGTTGAATTCACTAGACTCTATGACAATGACCATAAGGAAGGTTTCTACATCGACTTGGAAGCACCAATATCTTTTGAAGAACTATCAGAATCCAATGTTTCACAAAATCATACCAAAGATATCAATGAGAAAAATGTCAATGAAGCTACAACATCTTATCGACTAGGATCATCTATCTTTCTTAGAGTAGGCTTTCTCGTAGAGGAGACAATTCCAAGAAATGGTTTCCACCATGATGAGTTTGCATCTTGCTTCCAAAATGACAAATACCCCATCGTAAAGAGAATATGTCAGAGCATGCAGTATCAAGGAAGAGGACTAGGCCTACATGAGCAAGGCATTTCGAGAACCAATACAGTTTTATGAAAATCTTAGACATCAAGGCCTTGGCTATTCTTTAGTCAGAGAATGAAATGATATTATTGGTACCTCCTCGATATTGGGGGAAACTTTATCTAATACAAACATCAAAATGGGGGCCATGAGTAGTTCTTACCATAAGGTTGCAGACAACACTCCTTTCATCCACACCATAAATTTTCATTCCAACATGAATAAACCTTCCATTTGGAACCAAAAAAAGAAAATTATTACAAATCCAAAGTTCAAAATCAAATTTCAAAGGCCATTTAATCAAACAAAAATCCAAGTGGACAAATGAAATTAAAATGGATCCCAAAGAAAAATGGGTCAAGCAAAGCAAATATTCCAAATCCAAAAGTCAATAAAAATGTGGAGCCATGAGAAAAGAGGACTCCCACATATAATAAATGTCCACCTCCTTCAAAATGGTCATCAAGAAAGGCATATAAAAGTGTTGGTTCCAAATGCTTTCCCAATCAAAATTCGAAACTCTGTCATCCAACATTCCAAGTTTGGAAAATAAAAAGTGATTCATCCAAATGTCCAAACAATCCTTCCACATCTACCATCGTCCATCATTCCAAAAATCCTACTTCACAAATCCCTTGCATCTTGGTAGCGACCCTTTATCATAAGTACTCCCATGGTACTCTATCATGATATGCATATTCTGATAAGGCTAACTCTAGTATCAACAAGGATTGCAATGACATCAATCAGTTATATGCAAGTTTTATGATCCTAACAAGGCAACTACTTCATAAAGGTCATTATTGGCATATCATGGCCCCAATCTCTACATCAGCACCATCAATGGAGCCAGAACAATCAATGAGCATCCAGAACATCCAGTCCACATAAAAATACAAAAAAAAAATTGTCACCTTGATGAAAACCTAGCAAATAGGCGTCTTGGTGACACCAAAAAAAAATAAAGAAAATAGTAAAGAGAAAAATTTCTTCCAATAGTGAAAACCATTTTTATCACGCTTTGGATAAGTACCATGATGAAAACCTGGAAAACAGGCATCATGTGTAAGAGAAATTATCTATGTGGACCATTACACTTGGGGGAAATTCATCTCATCTCCCATACATCTCTTATGACACTTTCTTTTTTCCATCTAATCCATATCATTTCTGTCCATTTTCCTATCTACTTTGATCTTGATAAGGATTGGAATACAAACATAAATCACGCTTTGAGAAAACTCTTGACATGTTTATCCTTTGGTCATACACTATCCAGGAAATATCATGTCATTGCCTTCATAGAATTTTCCAAACCCATACCTTGGAGAAAACTAATTATTCTTATGTGATATTGTCCTTGGAGACCAAATGATGATTCTTCTAGCCAATAATCCTCATGTCGCTTATCTTTTACCAAATCCACCCATCATCCTTTCATACCTATCATATGTCTTGGTTTTCCCTTATCATTGGTCTAAGGATTCTAACCCACCTATCCAACATCCCTCCATCATCCCATCTAGTCCAGAACGAGTCATTCCAAATGCAACAAGCCTAATCCATACAATCTTACTATTCAACCTAGCGCATCATCCAAAACATTCCTTAGATTTGTTCCTAACCTTGCTGCAAACCTTGATCCTTTAGTCACATTATCGCCGTCCTCATGTTGTTTCAGGATGTGTCATTCCTATGTCAAACAACATCATCATTGTCATCATCACATACCAATTGGTTTTTAGCTTGACTAGGGGCAAGATCATGTTTGTCCTAGGATTCTTGTGCATGATGGTTCACTTTCTTGTAGGCATCATTCATATGCATTTTTCGTGGTCATTATAGTGTATCATCCATAACATAATCCACACTTCCCCATATCATTCGAAAAAGACAAAAAAATAAAACATTCAAAAACAAACAAAAAAAATCATAAAATGACAAAATCCAAAAACATCATAAAACCTCAAAAAGACAAAAAAATTAAAATATGTCAAAACCCAAAAACATCCAAATAACTTTCAAAAAATCCCAAAAATAGAGTCAAAGTCAGTCATGTCAGTCTTTGTCATTGTCAAACTACGTTGCCTCTATGACTGGACATAGGCAAGGCCATTTGTCGATGTGCCCCCGAGCCATTAGGTCAGTCCTTTAGGTTTGCCAAATACACAATAAAATCATGATTCATTCCTTTGTCCTTGAAACAGTTTCAATGGTCATGTCAAACTACGAGGTCTTTGCACATTGCTATGTAGGCAAGGCCATCTGTCGATGAGCCCCCAAGGCCCCCTAGGTCAGTCTTTTAGGGTTCGTTGGGTCAATCAAAATAAATCGGACACTGTCAACTCAAACGTGACATCATCATCTGAACTTTAAATATAAATCCTGAATCAAAAAGACAAGCAAGCCAACATGTCTTCAAGACAAATCAGTCATTTGTCAAATTAATCAAATGAGTCTTGAATTAATCAAAACCAATGGTCTTATACAGGATATGTCCTTCTTGAAACCAAACCTTTTCATTATCACACTTTTTCATTTGCCTTATATAGGTAGTTACATGATTGAAATCAGACTTGATGTCTTATACAACATGTTTCTTTTCCTGAAACCAGGCCTTGTCAAAATAGTCCACCCGTCACTCACTTCGTCACTTAACATACTAGAAAACACTTATTGGAAATAATCTGAATGGCTAATGATCTTGTTGGTCTATTTTTATCTTTTGGATTTACTTTGGTCATGTTACTAGCCACCTCGAGGATGTCCCATGAACGATTTAGAGGAGCAATGATGTCTTATGACTCATTTTTTATTTGATTGTTGTTTGTGGTTTATCTTGACAAAAAGACTAGGGCAACTTTATCCTTAGTATGAGTCAAGACATTCCTTGTATGCGACTGTTTGTTTTATAGATGGATGACCTTGCACACCTTGGTCTATGTCATACCATGGTGTTTGTTGTCCATTTGTCATATTTTACCACCCAATGATGATTAAATGAAAAATCCTTTCATAGCAAAATATATATCTACAAATTATCTCAACTAGCACTATCTCAACATCCAAGTCTTCCATGCTAACATCCATGTTTTTTGTGCTAACATTCATCTTTTCCACTCTAACATTTCTTCTTGTTGGCATCTTCATCATCCTTATTTATTTTCCTCTATCCTATTTTCCTTCCTCTTCTAGTCCTCTCATCCATTTCGAGAGCACACTTGTGTTATTTGAACTCGTATGTCCTCTCGAGGGGGCATACCACTACCTCCTCGTCATCCTTCCTCATCTTACTTTCACTAGGGAATATCTGTTAGGGTTAGAAGGAAGATATCTAATAGTTATTTATGTAGATTTGATCAATAAAGCAAAGAAATAAAACACATAGAAAATTATAGCAAAAACAAGACAACACAGAGAATTTAACGTGGTTCACCCAATCCGGGCAACATCCACAAAACCGTAGCCATCCAATGATTTTATTATCCAGTACAAAACATATTACAATCTCACAAATAATCGACTTTTTCTACATACTGTAACCCCCATCCCAACCCCTTATAACAAGCTTTTTAGAACCTTCTAGAATTAGGGTTTTTACAAAGTCAATTTTTTTCTTTTTCGATGACAACGCAAAAAAATGGGAAAAAATATTTCTCAGGGGTTGCCGCCTCCAAACCCCAGCAAGGATACATGTCGGGTGTATAGTATAGCATGATCAGTCACCACATACCACAACAATCTCCCACTTGGAGACTGATCAGGATCCACACCAAACAATATCTTTTTCTTTGACACAACATGGTAAATTGCATTGTATCAAAGAGGGGCAAATGTAGAAACCTAGAAATTAACACTAGGCCTGTCAATTTATTAAAACCTCTTCTTCATCTTTGATAATTAAATAATCTTAATTATTTAATTATTACCTAACGTCATTAATTCTTCCATTAATTAAATAATCTAAATTGTTTAATTAATTTGAACACTTTCAGCTTTTCTAACACAAATAAATTAAATTCTATTTAATTAAATAACTTATTTTCCTCTAACTTTTTGAATTAAATTTTCTATTTAATCAAAAAGTGAACTTGCTTTTTTCTCTCACAATGAGATAATGTTTCCATTATTTCAAAATGCAATTTCCATCTTCGAACTAACTGATTTTGTTGAAAAAATAGTTAATTTCCTCTTCCTCTTTCACTTTTGATCTTATCCTGTCCTATCTCGATTAATTACATCCATTGATTGAACTAAAAAATTTATAATCTCGACCATCCATTTTCCATCCATCTCTCTATAAATACCATCATCATTTATCATTTTGATCATATAGATTTAATATGCAGTAGTGTTGTTGAGATTAAAACCTTCAATATTTTGTTTTGTCTTTGTCATAGGAGCTAAGTGCATAAAGAATTATAATAATGAGGGCATTGATTATTTGGTAGCAAAATGGAGAAGTGCAATGAAGGTGAATCAATGGTGGTGCGAATACTTTTGGTAAGATTTTTCCATGCTTTATGTCTTTATGCTTATTTGTGCTTCATTGTATATTGTGGTTTGATTTATATGATGTAGTGCCTAACCTTGAAAATTTTAGCCTTGATACAGCTAGATCTCCTAAATTGACAGCAAAACAAGAATGGACCATTTGGAAGGGAAATTCTGAGGTATGCAAGATGGTCAGAACCCGAGGACTAAGGAGCAACCACAAGGAAATAGAGATCAAAGTGGCAATAACCTAGAAAGAATTGAAGGAGAGCTTGGTAAGGACCTCAAAAGGGTAGCTCCATTGAAATTTGATGGAAAAACCATCAAAGACGGAGCAAAGGAATGGATAATTGAAATAGAGAAGTACTTTGGGCTCTGAAACTTATTAGATGAAACTAAGGTTGTATGGGAAACTTATTAGCTCTTTGGTGAGGCAGCCACATGGTGGGACAATGAAATGGTAGAACAAAAACTACTCCCTAGAGAGACCACATAGTAACAGTTCTTTCAACATTTCTAGAAAAGGTGGATCCCTTAGGACTTTTTCAATAAGAATATGATCGAGTTCCAAAACCTAGCTCAAGGGAGTATGTTAGTGACTCGGTATTGGGAAAAGTTCACCCATTTGCTTAAGTACATGCTTTTGTACCAGAATGATGAGTGCTTTTGAATTCAAAATTTCATATTAGGGTTAAGGCCCTAGATTGGAGCAGAGGTGGATATACATAATCCCCATACTATGGAAGAAGTCTTTGAGAAGGCCACCAAGCAAGAGCACAAGTTGTACACAGCAGTTGTCCAACTTTTGAAAGAGTTTGAATTCTAAGTCTCAGATGAGGAATAAGAAGTTTTAGAAAGGAGACAAACCTTGCCAGTTCAGGAATCTGAAAAGGGGAAGGGACTCTCGAGAGAAAGGAGAGAGCGTCAATGGTGGAAAGAATAAGAAGACCAACAACAACAAAGGTAATTTTGATAATTTAAACAAAAGAGCTCCAAGAAAGATAGGTCGAGAGGTCAAAAAGGGCCTCATGATGGGTGCTACACTTGCAGAGGCAATAATTATGCCTCAAGTTTCCCACAACATTCAAAGGCACGAAAAGAAGGAAATCAGCATTAGATCTATGCAACAGTGGACAATAGACAAGCTAATTTTCAAGCTTCGCCAATTTAGTTGTTGGGTAAGCTCTATGGTGAATCTATTTCTATTTTAATTGACACTAGAGCCATTGAATGTTTTTTAGACCCAAGAATTATTTCTAAATTACCCATTAGACCTAGACATATGGCCAATTCTTGTATGGCCCAATATGGAAATTGAGTAGAGCGGAGGGTGGATTCATGTCTCTATTGCAGTGAGTTATAACATTCTAGTTTCCAGACCCAATTTGATCTTTATGTGGCACCCCTAGGTTCTTATGGTGTGATCTTAGGAATTAAAATTGGCTAACTGAAAAAATAATTCCATTGTGAACTGTGAGGACAAAATTGTTAGTTGTTTGGACAACTATGGGAACTTGGTTATGACTCATGGGTTATAGAGACCACTAAAGCTTAGGAAGATCTCAGCCATGCAACTCAAGATGGCTCAAAGGAAGGGGTATACCATCTATGTTGTACGTGTTAGTGAACCTGAAAATATGAAACCTTATTTGGATTATTACTCTATTCTCAAGGAGTTCCAAGATGTGTTTCCTGAAGAACTCACAGAGCTATCTCCTAAGCCAAAATTTGATTTCTCTATTAATCTAGTACTAGGAGTCGAACCTCAGTCTAAGACCCCATATAGGATGACTACCATCGAGTTATTTGAATTGAAGGCCTAGTTGCAGGAACTATTGAGCAAGGGGCTTATTCAACCTAGTATGTCTCCTTGGGGTGTGCCAGTTATCTTTGTTAAGAAGAAGGATGGAACCTTGTGCCTGTGTATCGACTATCGGATGTTGAACAAGGTGACCATGAAGAAAAAATATCCTCTCTTGAGGGTTGATGAGCTATTTGACTCGATGAAGGGAGAAACAATGTTCTCTAAAATAGATCTCATATTCGGTAATCACCAATTGAGAATAAAAGAAGAGTATATCCCTAAGACTTCTTTTTGAACTTAGTATGGGCACTATGAGTTCACTGTAGTAACTTTTGGTTTGACCAATGCACCAGCAGCTTTTATGAACCTCATGAACAGTGTATTCAAGGATTTTCTGGATGATTTTGTATTAATCTTCATTGATGTCGTCCTGATTTATTCAAAATCCATTGAGGAGCATGATAGGAATTTGAGGATAGTCTTACAGTGTTTGAGAGAGAAGAAGCTTTTTGGAAAGCTATCCAAGTGCTCATTTTATTAGGATAGGGTGCACTACCTAGGTCATTTCATATCATCAAAGGGAGTCTTTGTGGATCCCTAAAAGATAAATGTAATTTTTGAATGGCCACCACCTCAAGGTGTGATAGAAGTTTGGAGCTTCATGGGTCTTATGGGATACTACAGGAAGTGTGTACAAGGATTCTCTCAAATTGTAGCCCCAATCACCTCACTCCAAAGGAAAGGGAAAAATTTTGAATGGACAAAAAAGTGTGAGAAATATTTTCAACTCCTGAAGGAGAAGCTCATGAAAACCCTAGTGTTGACTATACATGATCCCAATGGTCAATTCACAATGATCACATATGCTTCGGGAGATGGTGTAGGAGTTGTATTAATGCAAGATGGAAAATTGATGGCGTACAAATCAAGGAAGCTGAAACAACATGAAATAAATTATGCACCACATGATTTGGAATTGGTTGCAATAGTGCATGCCTTGCATATGTGGATGAATTACCTATTGGGGAAGTCATTTTGAGCTTAAAATGGATCATCTGGTATTGAGATATATCTTCACCCAACCAAATCTCAATGCACATCAAAGAAGGTGATTGGAATTCCTTAGTGAGTATGACTTTGGAATTGAGTACATTAAAGGAAAAGAGAATAGAGTAGCAAATTCTCTTAGTAGAAGACATCTAGCAGCTATAACCTTGACAGGATCCAACCTAAGGCAGCAAGAGATGCAACACTTGCAAGGGGATGAGCACTATGAAAGGGTAAAGAAAGCTCTAAAAGAGAATCCCTCAGACCATCAATTTGATGGGTATGAGATTGAATTAGATGGAATCCTAAGATATCAAAGGAGGATGTATATTCCATATTTTGGAGATCTCAAGAATTTGTTCTTGGAGGAAATTCACAGTGCACCTTATTTAGGACACCCCAGAGTTGTCAAAATGATCGCAGAGTTGGAATATTTGTATTTTTGGCCTAAACTTAGGACTTGGATATAGTTAAATATGTAGCTAGATGCTTGGAATGCCAACATGTCAAGGTTGTGTTGGTTATTTTTTTGAGAACCAAACTTGATCACACCAGATTCCTATGAATTTTCCATAATTCAATAATTAGCAAAGGCAAGGATTAGCCAACAAGCAAGTAAAGGATTGATAATCCTTTACTTCTACTCTTCAGGCTCTATGAAACCTAGGAGGGTAATCCTGACAATGTTTAAATGATATTTTGGTGCCATTTTATCATGAACATTGTGACAAATAGATGCACTCCCATAAGCTACTAATCAAATAAAATCCTTCAAGGATTTGGTTGACCCTTTAACAAATTATTACCTAAAGCAAGGAATGAGTGGTACCTCGTAATACTTGAATGTAATTAAAAGTGTGTAAGTGATTTTCATTAAGATTGGTGTTAGATTGGTTAGGTACAAATGAGCTCATTTACTTCTAGGATAACCAAATTCATAGACTGGTATTTTATCCATGGGTAATGGAGTCATATTTGTAACAAACAGTAATACATTAGCAATTGAACTCAGCATTTATGGGCTATTGATATAATGCTTTGCAATGCACAACTCATAATATCATAAACAGAAACTACTTAGAAATCCTTAGATTCCATCTCACAAACCTATGATTTCACTAAAGCATTTAATTAGTTCAAAGAACTAAAGCAGAAATAAAACCATACATTCAACAAGATTGCTGAAAACAAATAAAAAGATCTTTGATCACTCTATTCATAGTTTGAGAAACAAGATACATAGGAGAGAATTTGTTCTAGAATTTGTAGCTTTCATTCATATATTGTTGCTATTGTAAAACTATTAAGCCTGTTACAAACTAGAATGTACACCCCAGACTTTGTTCTATTTTATTCATTTGTACTTGACTAACAAAATTGCTCTTACATGAGCTTAGTATTTTCTCCAACCAGAGACCACTCGAACCTCTCCTATAATTGGCCTTGAATTCCCATTTATAGAAACATGGGAGCAACAAGCTTCAAGCCAAATTACAATTTTAGTCACATTTTAGATTTGATTTACATTTGCATTTCAATTTCAAAACTCCTTGGTCAGTTACATTTGCACTTTTGCAGAAAGGGGGAAAATGCATAAGACAAAAACCATTTTCATTCACCAAAGAAGATTTACCCACCTTATAAAAGGCACTTTCATTGTTGAAGTAGCATCAAAAACTCTCATCCACATTGGCCAAAAATGTTCTCCACATCAGCACATAAGACAAACTCCAAACCAAGACTTTGTTTCTACAATGGTTCATCATCTTCAGAATCAGAGTATGCATGTTCCCTTCATGGTTATGTTGAAAATGGAGAATTTATCTCACCATCATCAGAGTCTTCTAGACTTGCAAGTGTAAGAAGATACTAGGCATAATTTGGTTCATCTTCTGCCTCATCTTTCATGGCAACATCAGGTTCCTCCATATAAGAATCATAAGCCTTGTGGTCCTTATCTTTCTTCTTTTTCTCCTGAGATTTGGTCAATTCCCTTGACTTAGTTTCCTCTTTCTTTACACTTTTTTCTTTCAGGAACACACCACTAGGCTCACCCTAGTTGCAAACAACAACCCTACTTCTTAGGTTGTAAGTATTCTTAGCTTCACCACCCATGAAAGTGGTAAAATATTTCTTCACTGTCTTTGGCTTTACAGACTTCTTAGACATGTTTGGCTTAGGGTAAAAGAAAAAAACTGTGTCACACTTTTGGCCAAATAAATAGTTCTGAGCGAAATGTTTTCGGCCGGAAAGGTTTCGACCGACTAGGTTTCGATCAAAACCACATGGCCTATTACGTGGCACATAGGTTTCGGCCAAATAAGTTTCGGTCAAATCCCAAAAAATCAAAAAATTCCTTTTCCCGCTTTGAAATTGGCTTTGAAATTGCATTTTTTAATGTGTGAGGTTTCTATAGAAAGGGTTTCGGTAGAAATAGTTTCTATAGAAAGGGTTTCAGCCGAAACCCTTTCTATAGAAATTGTTTCTACTGAAACTGTCTATGTGCATCCTAATCCCAACTCAGCTTTTTTTAGAATTTTCTGAAACTTTCAACTTTAGCTAAGAATTTCTTTAGTCAGAATGATTTTTCTGCAAAAAACAAAAATACCCTTTTGTAGAGCTTAGAGTGTAGAATCCAAATATATAATTTTTTAAATAATTTGATTAGTTTTAATATATTTTATTTTAAAATATTGCAAGTAGGTTTTTAAAATGAAAAAACAGGTTGATTACAAATTTAAAAAAAGATAGTAAAAATTAAAAAATTTAAATCTTATATAAAGAGGAGGGAGTTTCTTCAAAAGGAATTTTTTTTTGAAAATGATTAAAAAAATTGAAATAGTTGATGGCCCGTGAAAACTGTCAAATTATACATGTTTGACTTTAAAACGCTATATAAGAAAAATATACATCAAAATTTATTTATTTTTCCATGCACAAGATATTGAAGTTACATATTTGGAGAAAAAAAATTAGGGAGAAATGAATTTTTTTTCAATTTTTTTCTTAACGGCCCCTGAAGTCACTCTTTTATGAAATTTTCGGCATTTCAAAATCTGACCTTAAATTGATAAAAACATAATGAAAACAATTTTTTTAAAATTTTAAAAATTACAACAATAAAATTCATCAAAAGTTCTATATTTCATTATTTTACACCATTTTTAAATTCAAAACATAAAGACCACTTTTATGTGCTCGAAGTTCAAATTTTTTTTTGCTGTTGGCTGATTCCTTTATAAAGTGTGACACAGGTTTGTGCTTTTACCCCTTAATTATGGGTGTGTCATCCTAGGTTTTAGGCCTCTTGACACCTTTATGCTTAGGTTTCCTCTCTAACCTAATGCTTGACTCACCGGGCTTACTCATTATCACAAAATAACAAGACTGGGGTTTGTGGACTTTCAATTACAGAAGAACTTCACAGGTTTATGCACTCAGAGACAAATTTGTAGAACAAAAAACCCCCCAGACAACACACAATTCCAACCAACTCAAATGGGATCTACAAAAAATTAAACCCTCGCTAGCCCCAAGCATTCAAAGCCTACAAATTTCTCAATAATTCACTAAACCAGCTAGCCTATGCATAATTTACGCGGAAGAAAATGGATATCTGTTTACCTAGGAAAAAGGTCTTCAATCCCTCTGCAACAGCTCACCTTAGCTCCTCATGCCTTCTCCTCTGGCTCTAGACCAATTCCTCAGCTCTCAACGATTGTAATTGTGAATGAAAATTGGTTGACAACCATCTTTATAGCGAATTCC
Source organism: Sequoia sempervirens (assembly GCA_007258455.2). Classification (NCBI taxonomy): domain Eukaryota; kingdom Viridiplantae; phylum Streptophyta; class Pinopsida; order Cupressales; family Cupressaceae; genus Sequoia; species Sequoia sempervirens. The sequence goes on along the minus strand of VDFB02021503.1, from coordinate 261,444 downwards.
TAAGGCATGTCCACCATTAATTTTCAAAGAGAGCTCGTGCGAGTGAGCTAACAACCAACCACCTTGATTTTGAATCATAGTCGTTGATCATCTTGATTTAAAACATGATCAATGATGATCCCCAACCCTCTTGCCATGCTTTTTGTTTTTAGCAATATCCTCAGGATGTTGCCGCATTGCCTCTTATTTACCTTAGTCACCTTTTATCTAACATCCATCACGCATCTCCACTTTGGTTTATGCTCCTTCAAGTGAATCCATGATGCATTAAGACCCGATGATGAGGGGAATATTCCATCACTCATCGTTGATACATTATTTGAACCTTCATTTGAAACCGTGATGGCTTTAGGTAGCGCAATGGGTGCAGGGCACAACAGTCCCATCGCCCATCGCTGATTCATTTCAAAACAATCAAAACATATTAGTGATGAAGAATTCCTAGTGATAGGTCAGGAGCATACCATGTGTCCATATGACAAGATCAAGGGTTGAGAAAGCATCGCCCTTAGCAATATTTCATATCAACGATGGAACATTTGAACAAAGGATCTCATCGTGCATCACTGATTCATAACTAAGAACTTACGAGCAATTAGCGATAACGAGAAAGATTAATGATACAAAGGATATTGCTTACATCGCTCATCACTACTTTGAAACTCAAGGTAAAAACTCTATTCCTGATGAGCAATACAAAGGAAAACCGTTCATCACGCATCGCTAATTTGAGGCTAGCGATCTAAAGACAATATGCGATGAGTGATATGCAAGGCGATGAACGGGAACTTAAGTGAACCAATGATGCATGTGCTCATATGTTGTTTTAACAAGGGGACCTCCTAGGACAATGTAAGATAAGGCCATAAAAGGACTTAAAACATTTTTTGCAAAGGATGTAAAGGCCAAACAAGGTTGAATTTCCAACCTCATAAAATAAAAGGATTTCTCATACCAAGGCATATGTGGAGAATTTTAGCGATGGGAAACCCTAACCACAAGGCATCAGTCACCTCATGAACTTCAATGACTCAAGTTGTTTCTAACATGACCGGGAACCAACCACAGTAGGTCAACAAAGGAATAGATTGAAAGGCTAAGGGTTTAGAAATAGGAGAAAATCCTCTAAGTAAAACAACTCCCCATGTAAAATCCTAAACCCTAACTCTTGATAGACTAAGATGACTAGAGGAAAAGCACTTTCAAATTATTGGAACATGGAAAATTTTTAAAGTTCCACCTGGTTGAATATGTGCATCTAGCAGGGATTCTCTATTCTCATGACATACCTGAGTACAAGTGGCAGGAGATCATCAAGGACTTTATACAGGGGTTACCCTTGAGTAAAAACAAGCATAATGTCATCTTGGTAGTAGTCGATAAATTGACTAAGGTGGCACATTTCATTCTAGGGAACCTGAAGGATGGGTTATTGACCTTGGCCAATAAATTTTTCTAAGAGATCTTCCATTTGTATGGAGTGCCTAAGACTATCATACCTGATAGAGATACTTGGATGACATCCGAATTTTGGACAACCTTGAATCCAAATTTGGGAACTAAGTTGAATTTTAGTTTAGCATATCATCCTCAAATCAACGATCAAATGGAGAGCTGTGTGATATCCTCCCAAATGGAAATTGCAAGGACCAATAATTGGAAGAGCACCCTATAATTTAGCACAACCTTTTCACCTTAGAAGAGACATCGCCAGAGGCTCTGCAAGTGTCATAACCATTAGTTGGACAGATGAAAGATAGACTATATTCAAATTAAGATGAAGATAAATGAACTCATCAAGGGTAGACTAAAGGAAGCGACAAATAACTATGCCAAGAATAGAACTTTTAGACAATTTGCAAAGGGGGATAAATTCTTTCTAAGAGCCAAGCCATATAAGAGCTATATTACCTTTGGAAAATCTTCCAAGTTGGCTTCTAGATATGTGGATCCCTTCGATGTACTGGAAGTGGTTAACCTGGTTGCATATCAACTTGATCTACCACCTACTCTAGCTCGACTCCATAATGTATTTCATGTTTCTTTGCTTAATCCATACCATCCAAATGTAGCTCACATACTTGATTGGAATTCCTTATAGGTGTAGGGTCCAAGAGTGGTGCTAGTGAAGCCAATTAGAATTCTGGATAGATGCAACGTCAAGTTGCAAAATAGAGACATTGTTCAATATAAGGTCCAATGGGACCAATATTCTAAGGACAATGCTATGTGGGAGGATGCAGAGGAGATAGAACACTATTTTCCTCATTTGATATATAGATAAACTCTTAATGTTTCATTGAGATACTATTGCTCTAGCATTTTTGGAATTTGCATGTTATGTTATTTTGGCTTGAATACAATATGATTGGATGTTGAAATAGACATATATGATTCAGTTTTGTTTGATAGGACATCAAGATGGTGTCTCTTTCTAGTGGGGAAGGATGTCACATCTTAGATTTTGCTTACATTTAATAATGTTATTATTTGAAATAATTGGAAAATGAAATTTATCAAGTTTTGATTTGTGATGGAATTTAAGATTTCAATGACATTTGAAATATGGTACCTACATGTAAACTTTATGATTTAATGAATCATTTCATTTTAAGCATCGATTGAATGTTACTAATGAAAAATTTGCAAGTGCAAGTGTGTGTAAGTGCAAGAACAAGTTGAAGAACGAGAACATGGTTGAGGTAGAAGTATTTAGCCAGATGACAATCGGTAAGCTTGTTGGAATATGGAACGTGCACACACCACTAAAAAATCATAACATTGACATTGGAATTTTGACAATTTGTCTAATATCATTTTCATGTGAAATGTGTCGATGACTAAATATGTAAGCTTATGGAAAAACAAATTTATAGATCATTTGCTTTACCTTGACTATTTGATGCTATTTACATTTCAAAAGAAAAGAAAGTGATAATGTTTGGAATACATTATATTTATTTGCTCATGAGTCCTTAGGAGAACAATTTGAGTTAAATCCTTTTAAAAAGAATTTGAGAGCGGATTTCTTGTAAAAGAAATAAATAAGAAGAATAAATGAGGAAAGATTTATTTTTTGTTTGAAATTTATTAATCCAATAAAAAATGTTTGAGAAACCACCAAATGCAAATATTAAATGTTCTATTAAATTTTAAAATTAAAAAAAAAAAATGGTGTAGACACCTAAATTTGGCCACTTACGTTTGGTCAAATTTATCATTTTTCATCTAAATATCCTCTTATCTACATTCATTAAGTAATATTGTTGTTATTTAATTAATACCTCTAAAGTCCTCTAAATCCCTAAGGTATTTAGTTAAATAATTGAATACTTTACCTTTTATTCATTTCCTCTAAGGAATTAAATAAATAATCCATTTATTTAATTCTCTTTATCTCCCATCCACCATAATCTACACTTAATCCTAATCCACCTCCTAATCCCATCATTAGGGATGTGCACATTCCTAATCCATGATTAGGATGTGTCACATCCTCCAACTTTTGCAAGTTGGTTCCTAATCCTCATTAGCCACCTAACCTTCCTATAATCCTTCATCAACTAGCCTAATCAACCCATTGGTCAACTCTCCCCATCCCCCAAGGAATTTTTAATTCCTTCTTGTCTTCCCAAGGTCCTTTTGAGGAATTTTTAATTCCTCTCTCATCCCCCAATTTAATATTAAATTCCTTTTCTCTTTCCCAAGGAATATAAAATTCCTTTTATCCTTTTTGTAGTGCCCCTTCAGTCGTTACTATTATGTGTTTAGATTTGTATATGTGTTAGACAATACCTTTACTAGGATAGACCTTGATATTTGTTATTGTCTTATGATCGCTGGCTTTAGAGCGATGTGGATATTATACTGTGATGAGATGATGCACTATATGGATGTTATGTTTTATGTAATGCTTTTGATTAGCATAGTTTTTAATATTGATATATGCTTATCTGTTGATTAATGATGCTTTAATTTCGTAAGTCTTGACGTGACTGTATTGGTGAAGGGGACGGGATTACATCACTCGGGTGCGAGTGCTCTGTGATTTTGTGATTTCTCTTCACAGTGTGATTATTATGTTTATCCATGTACAACATTTGTTTTGATTACATGACTGCAAGTACAGGACATCGTCTCCACCTAGTTTCATAGGTTTGAGCGTGTCCATATCCCAACGGTATTGTTGATTGGGAGATAGTAACGGGGTTTCCCTTGTCAAACCACAACCTGGTCATAGTGTGTCATCAGTTTGTGTCTTGTTTGTTGTTGAGTCATGTCATTCTTGATGTTTTGATAAGTTATTATCAGTGAAAATTATATGTGAAAATTATTGATTGTATGTTTTAAATGTTATTTATTTATTTATTTTAGAGTAAAGTTGTTAAAAGCTTTTAATTTAATTAACTAAATTTAATTTATTTGGTAAAGTAATTTAATCTTTGTAATTAAATTTATTTATTAAGTAAATAATTTAAAATTAAATAAATTTTAGTTGTTGAGTAAATAAATTAATCAATTAAATTTATTAATTGAATAGTTTAATTGTATTTGTAAAGTGCATAAAGTAAATGATTTAAATTTATTTTGAAATTTAAATTTTGTTTTAAAGTATTAAGAAGTAAAATATTTTGTAAATGCATGAAAAATATCTATGGTGGTTGAAAGAGAGATATTTGTGAAATGTTGACTAAGTGTTGAAGATAGAAATGGAGATATTTTTATTTTTTTAGAAAAAGAAAATATCTGGGATATTTTGAGAAATTTGACTAAATTTGAAGGAAAATAAATAGGAGATATTTTTATTTTTTGAAAAAAATAACTTGGAGGTTGCTAAAAATGAGGAAGGTTTTCTTGTATTTTTCATACATTCTTGGATTTGGAAGTGAAGATTTTAAAGGAAATCTGGAGTTTTGGATTTGGCAAGGAAGCACAACATCAAATTGATTTTCTTTAGACTTCATAACACAGGTTCTTTAATTGCTTTATTTGTTTTTCTTAGAAAATCTCTGTGGAAAAATTGTGAAGTTCTTAGATTTTCTGTAGTGAAAACAAATTTTAACAGTAGGAAAATTGGAAGAGGAAACAGAAGGAAAACATATAATTTTTTGTGTTTGGATTTAAGTTTACTTTTCCAATTTAATTTAGAAATTGAAATTGAGAATTTGTGCTTGAAAAAGATTTAATTTTCTCAATTTGACTGTGAAATGGAAATATATATATATATACATATATATATATATACATATATATATATATACATATATATATACATATACATATATGTATATATATATATACACATATTATTTATGTATTTAATTTTGGTGGCATACTCGAAAATTTTCTATGGAAAAAATCTTATATTAAAAAAAAAAATTCTGTCAAAAAAAAAAATTCATGTTCCTTTAAATTCAGCACAAGGGAATTTTTTAGAAAAAAATTAAATGAAAATTTTATGGGGCTAGATATCCCACAAATTACCACATGTGGAGGCTGCCTAATAAAACACTCCATTAGGGAAAATGCACCCCAATCTAAAGAGTAGGGTCACCTACCTGCCTGATGTACTTTTAAAAGCTTTTATTCATTTTTATTTAATATAAATTTTAAATATATATATAATATATGTATATATATATATATATATTATTTATATATATTATATATATTATATATTATATAATATTATATAATATATATATATATATTATATAAATATATATGTATATATATATATTTATATATGATGATTTTTTAAAATTTTAATAAAATATATGTATATATATATTTTATATATTATTTTTAAAATATAATATATATATATATATATATTATATATATATGTATATTTTATGTGCATAGTTAATTAGCAAATTTTTTGGTTATATTTAAATGAATTAGAATTTAAATTGTTTTTATAAAGATATATTTAAATATGTATATATATATATATATAGTTGTATATATGTTGAGTATATAATTATATATATATGTTTAATATATATATTTATGGTTAAATATAATGATTTTGAGATTATTTTATTAGATGCAAATATTGATTTTATAATAAAATTATTTTATTTAAAAAATTTGATTTTGATCATTTTTGTGTAATTGAAGAAAATGGATAATGTGCATATGGTTAAATAAATGAATGTTTAAATATGAGAAATGGATATTAAAGGTAAATAGAAACACATTTTTATTAAAATGAATATTTAATTAATAAAGATGCATGTCTATGTGCAAATTTTTATTTGATTTTAATGGGGGAATGGGATTTTTATATTTAAATATTATTGGGAAACCAAAGTAAACATTTAGATTTAAATTTATTATTGCTTATCAAATGCATATATTTTTTAGGGAAATGGTTATTTACTTCAAATGGAATGAAATTTTTAAGAAAGTGATCTTTATTTATTTATATTTCTTATTGGTTGCAAACAAATTTATAATAAGATTAGTTAATTTCATGTAATGTGTAACTGAGGAATTATAGAGTTAAACAATTAGTTATGATTTGTTTTTATCCTATGAATGAAATTGTCTCGAATTAGAGATAATTGAGCAAGGTATTATTTTGATTGTTCGCATGCAATATGTAATTGCCTTATTTGGATTTAGAATATCCTAAAGTTATATTAATATGTTACCCGAAATTGTTCTTTTTAAGTTGTGTTTTCTCATGTTCTAGTTGTTGGGAAAATTGAGTTGTTTGTTTATGTAAGACTTCCAGATATGTTTCTTGGAGATGGGGATTGTAACTTATGTTGATTTAGCCTTGAAATTTTACTTGGGTAGTGCACGTGGTATTTTATCAAGTATGGTCACCTGGTTCTTTGAACAGATTGTGTTGTACATTGTTATTAAGTTGGTTTTTGTAATTGGTTATGTACACTTGGTTTACCCTATGTTAGTGGAATTGATCCCTTAGGTTGTTAATAGGGGAGTGGCTTTTCATGAGGGCCTACACACAAAGTGGTGTTAGGGTAACTCATGCAGAGTTAGTTTAATCAGTGAAAATTAAATAAATATGTTAGGGAAAAATTGCAGTTTAAACACTTAACTTTTGTTAATGCCTTGCTCATGGACTCAAGGGCTAGTAAAGATTTGAAATGAGATGAGAAGGCCTAGAATGGCAAGATTGATATCTTGTTTTTTTGGAAAGATAGTCGATTCTGCATTGGATTACATGTTGGGGTCGGGTATCGTAAGAGGTCACCAGGGTAACCCAAGATGGGGGCCGGAGCCTAGGAAGATACGCCAGGGTAACCCATGCAACTTTGTGATCACACTCCTCCTATGACAATCGTTAATTAGTTTGTTGTATTGTACGTTGATCATTGTTATCTTGAAGCATTGTAACCATTTTGTAAGTTTTGTACTTGTGTAGTTTAATATTGTTTTTTCCTAGGAAGCTCTTTTACTATCTCCTAGCACAGGGGTTGGTCCTTCGAGTACCACATGGTTGAGTGGAACGTGCACCTTACACCATTGGGTCCCCAGTTCTTGTTTGTCATGACGAGTACTTCATGATTGGAAAGCTCGTGTGTACCAGTGAATTTGTAATTCTATCTTGTTCTCTCTTGTATCTATTGGATACCTTGTAATTTTTAATTGTATCACTCCTCAATTGTATTTGAGGAGAATCTTTGTAATTTTTAATTGCAACACTTTTGTATAATCTATCTCATTTGGAAATGAGAGTTGTAATTGTAATATTTAATGGATGCAATGTATGAATGGATCATTATTGTACTTTATATTTTATGTGATGTATCTTAATGTTGATAGATGTATGATCTTTAATTCATGAGTAATAATCTTATGTTATGTTTTGTAACTTTTGTTAGTAATGGGGTTTGTAAGTAAGCGTTGTCATGTACCTTAGAGAATGTATGTGTTAGTGTAGTTCACTTTACTTGTTTAATTACACTTTTTATTAAAAAAAATTGTTTGCTTTCGTTATGTTTGTAACATTCTCTAGGGTTTTGAGGTGGGCGTTACACTTTCCATGCACAAAAAAAAGGAATTTTTAATTCCTTTGGTCAATCTTTGATCTCAACCCTTGATCTTCTTCCCCCTTTCAATCTCCACCATCCATTTCAATCTCCCTTGCTAAATGGCTAACACTTAGCCATTTTTGCATTCTCAAGAATTCAACCATTCCAACCACAATCTATCACATTCATCCCAAGCTTTCAATCTCCATAGGAAAATCCTTGCAACCACAGCCATCTTGCATCCACTTTGTGACAAAATCAAGCTACAACAAGTTGTTATGTTGCCGAAATCAATATAGAGCACACATATCAAGCCATCAAAAAGGGTAAACAAATTCATCAATCTCAAACAAGGTAAAATTGATTTTATTTTCATTTTTAAGTTTGAGCTTCATCTTTAGCCCAATCTTGAGTGTTGTCTTTGGTTTTTTATCTCTTGCTTGAGTTTATTTCTTACATTCTAGATGGGGTAAAAACATTGCACACAAATGGATTTGAGTAGATAGAGGGTTGCCCATGTAACCCATAAAAAGAGGAGAGAATCTCATTGCAAGAGGTGGGGGGTGGCTAACATAATGGAACCTTCCAATTTTAGAGAAAACATAGACTTAAGAAAAGGAGAAAATCATGAAAAAGTAGAAGGGGAGATAGCACGAAAGAAAAAAGAGAATTTTGTCCAAAAAGCAGGAAAAAGAAGGTTGACTTGGGAGGGAAAAAAAGAAAAAGGAAAATTGAGGATCTCACAAATTTTCTTCACACTCTACCTCAGTCGATTGTGAGCAAAAACAAAGGTAGGATTGGTTACTTTTGGCAAGTTTCCTTATATGCATCATTTCCTTCCCTACTTCATCAAAATGCACTAGTTTTTCCATTGATATTCATAGTTCTAGATTGGAAACTATTTCATTTTTGTATTCCTATGAATGGGTCTCTACATATGATTGTCAATGGGTCTACCATTTTGGCATCAACCCATGGTTGATGTAATCATGCTTCTCTTCCTAAATCTTGAGCACCTTTTTCTCATTACATAAGTTGATATTGTTGAGCCATTTTTATTTATTTCTCTATATGTAAACATCTATGGGTTGCATGTAATTTGTTTGTGATTGCATGTATCAAATCCATAGTTTTGCTTATGATCCTTTTGGCATAGCAACATGCAAACAGAATATTGCTACTCTGTTTCTCCTGAAAGAGAAAGATGATCACATGGATATCTTAGCTGCCAAGGTCTTTGTAGTTGGTTCTCAACCATGTTGATGTTGCTCAATTGGTCAATGTAATAGTAATATTCAAGGGTCTTGCTGGTGTTGGGCTTCTGGATTGTTCTAAGATCAAGCATGAAATAAAACCTAATTTAACTGGGGTTTTTAAAGAAACGAAAAAAGATAGGTCAAAGCTTTGGAACAGAAAAGAATGATGATTCTTCTAACTTAACCAGAATTGCTACCTTTCAAGGAGTTTGTTAACCAAAACTGCAGAACAAAGTAAACTTGTGATTGACACACAACCCCTTTCATTCACAGTGCTAATTCAAATAATAGATTTTTAAGTTACCATTTAAACAAATCAACAAAACATAAAAATAAGACTTCAATCCTTGAAAGATTCTCAAATTAGATGATTAACTTAAAACAAATATCATTCAGGAACACAATATGAAGTAGATTAAACTCTGATTGCTTCTACTATTAGTTAAACAGATAAGCAATGTTTACAAGGCTGGCACAATCACCAGTGTATAGAGAATCTGCAATTCTAGATTGTTTCCAACTACATTAAGAGAACTTGGAAAATACATTACAGCCAATACTGAACTTTACTACTAGACAAGAAGACAAAAGAAGCTCTCATTACTAAGAATCAAGATGCAACTCTATCTCCTGCTATTAACCGACTAACTCCTAGATTTTCTTCTAACTATCTATTCTAACACTATATCTTTTATTTTCTCCCTTGGTTCTCTCTACCTCTAATTGTCTCTTAAAAGTTCTAACCTTTTTAAAGAGGCAAGAATGCCATATATACAGAATACACAAAAAGGAATGCTTTGGCTACTATTTTAGGGTTTACAAAAGTATCTGCTTCCAGGAGAGTCGGCTCTCAGATCTTTCTAAGGAGAGTCAAAACTGCATTTAATGTGAAACCTTGTTGTCCATGATGATGACGGCTTGTTCTGGGAATGATATGTAGATCTTTTGCGGCTGCAACATTAACTCTTATGTCCTCGTGTCCATCTTTGAATTCCTTCACAAAGCTGCCTTGAATGCTCCAAAATATCACCATTAATACTAGCTTTCCCTTGCTAGCAATCACTACAGTTGTCCCTATGACTCACAGTTTCTTCGCCCTTCTTCATGCTCTCATTCATGTTTTAGACTTCTCTGCTCATTGACCATTCTCTGGAAGCATCATCGGGCCTCCCTATAGATTTGAACATTTTATCCGAGCCGATCCATAGCCTCCCTGATCTCAGAATGAATCCATCACACCTACATTTTGTTGGTCTTCTTACACAGGGATGGTCAATTGGTCAGTAGGTCATCTTCTTTTGATTGGAGGAACAGAGGCCACGCAAGATTCCTTGGCAGTCAAAAGTGGTCCATATTGAATCGCATGTCGGTGAGACACTCATCGTGTCTCCCCGATGCGATTATTGCTTTTATCAACTATCGACATGACATTAGACAGTCGGCAAGACATTTCTGCGAGTTGAAGAAGTCATATCGAGCTCACAAAACCTATCGGCAAGAATGCATGTTCTCGGCAAGACCACATGGCGAAGCCCTTCCTCCCTCGACAAGCACATTCTCACATCGGGGAGACTTCATCATTTTGGGGAGACCTTACCCCGAACCCGTTCCATCTGCTCAGAGTCTCCCCAAGTTCGGGTCCCTTTGCTTTGGTGTGACTTTCTTCCTTCGCCAAGACCTTTTGGCGAAGGTATGATCCTTGGCCGAGCTCCATTTCTTTCGATAGGGTCTCCTTCCTATCGGCAGGACATTCCATGGTCGGGAAGACATCATAGCGACCCTTTTGCTTTCTCCCTGAGCCCATTATGTTTCGGTGAGACTCTTCGTAGTTGCCCAAACCTTATGGTGAAGGAAAAATCATTTTCTCAGCTCAATGTCCTTCAGTGGGACGTCCCTTCATGTTGGCATGACCTTCGCTTGTCGTCATGACCTCATATTGAAGCCCCCTCATTTATTTGGAGTCTCCCCGATTTCCTCCTGTTGACCTTCTTGCGCCAACTTCTTTTTGTTTCGGTGAGACACTATATCGAAAAGGAAATCCTTTGGTGAAGACCCTAACTGTTAGGGAGATATCTCCCCGAAACAAATCCATCTCGCCGAACTCAAATTTCATATCGGGGAGACCCTTGAGCCTCAGCCAGACCTCCTACCAAAGGAAAAATTATCGCCGGGCTTAGACCATTGGTGGGACCTTTCTCTGTCTGTGGGACTTCGTTCGGTCGGTGAGACTCTATACTGACCGAAACTCCCTTTTGCTGAACTCTGTTGTCGCCAAGACCCTTCCTATGGTCATACCGATATGCCCCCCCTTTGTGCCCTATTGGCGTGACCAAATGTATTCGCCGAGACGTCCCTCCGAAGGAAAGTCTTTTGCCGAAGGGCGTACCTTTTATCGGCGATCAGTGAGACATAAGACACTCAGGGAGACTCTCCACCGAAGACATAACTCCTGCCGAAGTGCCAGCCCAGCCCCTGCTAGTCGGTAGGACATAAAGAAGTCACCGAGACTTCACCTTGAAGTCAAAATCTCCTGCTGATATGTATTCTCTCTTCCATCTGTTAGTGAGACATAAGGATCTCACCAAGACCCTTCACCGAAGGAAAAATCTCATGCCGATGGGAAGCTCCTAGTCACTGGGACTCTGATTGATGTCTTGCCGATTGATGCCTGCACATGCATTTCACTCACTGTGACATCTCTGGGGTCTTTCCGACCTTTGCCTTAGCTAATTTTTATGACCAACTAGATTGGGGAATGCACTCCAACTGAGCTCTCTTGGAAAATATCATCAATTGTAGGATTTAATCTTGCAAAACAAATGCTTCCATTAGTCCCCAAAGCATATGAAATATATTAAAATAAACTATCCTGTTGCTTATGATTATTTCATTGAATACTTGGCAAGAAGGAAACCAATTCAAGTTGAGACAAAACCAAGATTTGAGTCAGACAGAACATAAGAGAAGCTCGAGCAGAAAACAAAAGCACCCCCAAGAGGAAAGAAAGTAACCAAAAGCAAAAGAAACCAAAAAGAGAAAGGGGGACCCATTTTGTTCTAGAATAAAATGGGGTGGTTATGCAAGGCATAACAAGTTCATACCATGTTGGGGTGACTGGTCGACTAAGATGGTTGACAATGAGTTTTCATAATTATCATTCCTAAGAATTGCGTATTCTCGTTAAACCTTGGCTCTCATAGAAGAACAATTCCATTGTTCTAATCTCAATGTTTGTTCTTTGTAATTTAACATGTTGATAGATATGGATCGATTTGTATCGTTCCATCATTTGGTGATGTCATTAATTACAAATTTTAAAGATTGTTTTAAATAAAATCCTTAACAGGATGAATAACACAATATCCATCATTCCATATGATTCTAAATAAAACCTTATATATATATATATATACATATATACATATATATATATATATATACATATGTATTTTCATACCATCATTTAGTATGAATCTATTTTAGCAATGTTGAGTGTTCCACTTTCACTATTCTCAGTATCTTGCCTTAAGTAGTGTCGAACGATAGTTACCATATCATTCTAAAAGATTCTAATGTATGAATGATATCAAAGGCCAAATGATAGCATGCTTATCATTCATAAAGATAACATTCATATTGTTCTTAATGATAATAAAGTGTTTTAAATGATGTTTAAAATTGAATTCAATAGTAATTGTATCATTCTTTAGATAATAATGCCTTGAAAAGAATGAATAAATCTAAAGGATATGTATCATTCTGAATAAGTTATCTTTAACTAGACTCGGTTTTTAAAATAGAATGATACATATATAGTTCTAAGGTGCATAATGATACTTTTATCATTGTCAGAACTACCTTGAAATGTATGATTTCGACAATGTATGATTTTGACTCTTAACCAACTTAAATAACCATTTGATGTTCTTTCATTGAAATGAATGATGACTTCGTAGTAAAATTCTAGAATGTTCTTATTAAAGAATAGAAGAGATCATTCTTATTAAAGAATAAAATAGAACATTCTTATTAAAGAATAGAACATAACGAATTAAGAGTACCTTGTTATATTTTTGAACACCGAATGATCACTCTTTGAAAGAAAGTCAGATTGAATCTAGAAATGTATAGACTTTGTCTCAACTCAGATCAATTTTGGTGTCGATTACAATTTATTTGAATGAAAATGATCTTGTGATATTTAAACTCAGAACGTTAAGTCTAGAGACTGCTCTGTAAATTATAATCTTCAAGTTATCAACTGAATCTGGTTGTATTTATTATAGTTCAAACTGTGCATGAATGAGTTTTCTGATGAAAGCTAATGTTTCTTTATGATCAATAAGAACTACTTGTGGTATGGATCTTTCTTTTAATCAAAAGAACGTATACACATACTCAATTTTTTAATAGAAGGCCATATATGTGTACATGCATACATCTTCCATTTATGCATATACACATACATGTGATATACCTTCTTTTTTTATCAACTTATTCCCTTTACTTGAAAAATGGATACATTATTTCATTTGTTAGGAAGAAAGGAATAAAGGCATTAAAATGTTACTACATGAATACCAAGATGTGTGTATGATAATCTATATAGAGATCTAGATAAATGGTTGATTGCTTGTTGCATAACCTTTTGGAAGTATTAAATCTGATTTAGAGTACTATGCATTGTGTTCTGATGATTCCAGTTTACATAGTAAACTCATATAGATTGTGCTTGCAAAATATTTTGTTTTATTTAAAATTACAAGTATGATTTGATAGACTATTGTATATTTTATTTTATGATACAAGTGGAAAGTTTAGTAGAAAGAGATACCCTTTTGTATGTATAAAGTCGTCTTCTGGGACGGGTGCCGAAAATGGAATTACAGAGGGTGTAGATTTTGCTTTTTTGAAATCTATCATCTAGTTGCTATATGCAGTATGTGCTTGGCCAATCTTGTAGCCCATAATGTTGAATGGACTAATTTTATGTTATGACTCTGCCATTTCCTAACATTGATCTTGCATGTTCTAAATGTAGATAGAAATGCATGTAGTTGTTAGGAACGCACCAGATTCCACCTTGCATATCATATTCTCTTGCTAAATATGTCTTGTAGGGTCAGGTATTCTTTGAGTTAGGAATAATTATAGGGAAGTGTAGCTTTGTGGTTGGGTGGAAAAGTGCCTGAACCATATTCTCGTCCACCAGATGTAACAAGCGTTGAAGAGGAATCACATGGAATTCCATCTTTTGATTATTGTACTTTGTACCACATGATGTAAACTTGAGTTGACTAAGTGTTGATGTTGGCCTGAGTCAGACTATGTAACTTAACAATTCGACACTTGGAAATTAATATAATTTTTTTTTTTGGACATATTGTGCTATGATAGAAAATAGTTCATTGATTTATGTCTTTAATTTAATATTCATAATTTATCATATAATTGAATTATTTTGGTGTTATTTAAGAATGACAAATTACATTGAGACAAGAATTTATGACAAGTTGGGTGCCCATGTTGAGTGTGTCAAACTAGGAGTTACAAGTTATTTATTTGTTCATTATTATTAGTGGGTAATAAAGAATCTTCATGGGTGGAATTGAAAATTGTATCAAATTTGGGCACAAACTTTTGGGGGTTTAGTTACATAGTTTTGAAAACCATTTTTATTTCCCAACTTGTTTATTGGTCTATAAATTGGTTCAGTTTGAAGAATTGGTTTTATATGAGAATTTGTACGTACATAGGTGCTATTGGAATGTAACTAAAATTATTCCAAGTTTATTGTTGGTGAAATACTCCTGTAAAGACTTGTATTGTAAGTGTATTGTAATCCTCTTTCATATTTGATAATAAATTGTGGAATATTTAAACTATGGTGTTTTTCTCTCAAAAGGGTTTTCCCCAAGTAATTCATTATGTCATGGTATAATTTTTTATCTATTTAATGTTATGTTTATCTACTTTATCTAATAAGTTTGGATCATATTTTAATTTTTTTGTATAACTCACCCCTTTAGGATTAGCATAGGAAGTTGTTTTTGCATACATTACTTTCTTACAAATAGTATTAGAGTCTAATCACCTTAATTTCTAGTTCTTAGATAGATATTTTTAGAGCTAATCATTATTTGAGTGGGATCTTGTGCAAAGGGAGAACTTTTTGATCTTTATTGTAGGAAATAAAGATGGAAATCACATCAATGATATTTGAGGTAGAAAAAAAATTAGACAGGAAATTTGAGATGTGGAAATTGGAGATGGAAGATCTATTGATTGACCATGATTTATGGGATGTTGCTAATGCAAAGGTTTAGAAGCATATGGATGTTAAGATTAAGGTGTCATCTACCTTGTAAATCCTATTTCATATTGCATGGTCCAACATCCTTGGAAAGTGTCCCTAGGAACTTAGGATGTATTGGGAAAATATTTTGTAATATTTATTCTCACCATTGTTTATATTACATTCATAAGGGGTGATGAGTTCCACTAGCAGCAAAAAAGGTGATTGGTGGGGTAAGTGCAAGAAGATGGGGGCCCAAAAAGGAGTCTTAAGTGGCCAATTTTTTTTTAAATAAAGAAATATTGACTTTGGATGAGAAATTGAGGATAATTACACTAAAAAGTTTTAGATACAACAAAAACAAGGATTGCAGTGCTCCGAGTATACTTTCTAAACTACTATTTTTTTTTAAAATGGTAGAGATTGAGGGGTTCAAAAAAGGGAGCCATAGAAATTGGTGGTGTTTTTGTCAAAAAGCATAACATAGCATCTGTTTTGGCTCCCTCAAAAGGTTAATTTTTTTTGGTTTTTTTAAAATTGCTTCGGTGAGAAATTAGCTAACATCATGTAGTTTATGCTTGATTTTTCTAATTATTTTTTAATGAATATGATTTTTTTACTAATTTTCATAGTGGACGCATTCTGAAAAATAGAAATTTGGTGTCGTACTCCTATAATTTTTGAAAACTAATCCAAAATATTTTTTTTGAATATGTGTAGAATGGAGTCTAGTTTATAAAAATGTAGTTTATTTGAAATTTCAATGAATGGTTAAAAATAAAGTTAAAAATACCAAACATTAGTTTTTGACAAAAAACGAACACATAAACAAAAGAAATTAAAGATGAAAGCCTTAACATAGTCAAAATGTGAAAAAAATTACATCGTTAAATAGCTAAGAGAGAGCCTAACATTAACCAAGTGTTTGATTTACTTGACCTTGAAACAGGTGAAAACTTGATGGTTGCCACAAACGAGATTATATCAAATTTTGTAGAATATACAAAAACATGTCTTTAGAGGTTGGGAAGGCACTCAAGCGCATTATAACGTGCTCGTGTTATGTCTCGCTTCAAATTATTTTTGTGCAGGTTTATTAAATTTATATTTGATGTATGTATGTTTGTATATATATTTCAATGTATGTATGTATGTATGTATGTTTGTGTGCTTAAATGTATATGTATGTATGTATGTATGTATGTATGTATGTGTGTATGTATATATGTATGTATGTATGCATGTATGTATGTATATACGTACATATGTATGTATGCTCGGATGTATGTATGTATGAATGTATGCTTGTATGTATGTATGTATCTATGTATGTATGTATGTATGTATGTATGTATGTATGTATGCTTGTGTGTATGTATGTATGTGTGTATGTATGTATGTATGTATGTATGTATGTATGTATGTATGTATGTATGTATGTATGCTTGTATGTATGTATGCTTGTATGTATGTATGTAAGGGCTTTGGGTTTAGGGTACATGAGGATGATGGTATAGGGTATAGGGATGAGGGTTAAGATTGTAGGGTTTAGGAATAAGGTTTAGGTTTGAGGGTTACAAGATAGGGTTTAGGGTTGAGGGTTAATGGATTAGGGTTTAAGGGTTTGGAGTTTAAGGGTTAAGGTTTTAGGTTTTAAGGGTTGAGAGTTTAAGGGATTAGGGTTTAAGGGTTGAGGGTTAAGAAATTATGGATTTATGGTATAGGGTTTAGGGATTAGGGTTGAGGGTTTAATGTATAGGGATAGAGGGGTGAGGGGGGTTTGAGGGTTAAGGGTTGAGGGTTGAGGGATTGAGCCAAGGGGTCGAGGGGTTGGATAGGGATTAGGGATGAGGGAGGGTTAGGGATTAGGAGGGTAGGTAAGGGATTAGGGAGGGGATTAGGGTGGGTTGGCTTTTATAGGGTTGAGGTATAAAGTATAGGTAGGTGAGGGTTGAGGGTTGGGAGGGTGAGGGTTGAGGGATTACAGGTTTAAGGGTTGAGGGTTGGATGGATTAAGGGTTTAAGGTATAGGGTCAAGGGATTAGGGTTAAGGGAAAAATAGGTAGAGGAAGGGTATAGGGCAGGGGGCCTGGATGGATGTAAGGGCTGAGGGTACCGCCTTTGTGTTTAAGGGCTGAGGTTTAAAGGGCTGATGGATTAAGGGGGTATAGGGTTGAGGGATTACTTGATGGTTTAATATGAAGGGCTTTGATTAGGGATAAGGGCTGAGGGATTAGGGCTTTAATGGCATAGGGCCGAGGGATGTAGGGTGAGGGTTGAGGATTGAGTGTTAAGGGTTGAGGGTTGATGGATTAAGGGTTTAAGGTATAGGGTCAAGGAATCAGGGTTGAGGTTCTAATGTATAGGATAGAGGGTTTAAGGGATTAGGGATTAAGGATTGAGGATTTAAGGGTTGAGAGTTTAATGTATAGGATAGAGAGTTGAGGGTTTAAGGGTTGAGGGTTGATGGATTAAGGGTTTAAGGTATAGGGTCGAGGGATTAGGGTTGAGGGTTTCATGTATAAGATAGAGGTTTTAGGTTTTAAGGGTTGAAGGTTGATGGATTAAGGTTTTAAGGTATAGGATCGAAGGACTAGGGTTGAGGGTTTAATGTATAGGGTAGAGGGTTTAGGGTTTAAGGGTTGAGGGTTGATGAATTAAGGGTTTAAGGTATAGGGTCAAGGGATTAGGGTTGAATTTATAGGGTAGAAGTTTTAAGGGATTAGGGATTAAGGGTTGAAGGTTTAAGGGTTGAGGGACTAGGCTTTAAGGGTATAGGGTTCAGGGTTTAGGGTTTAAGGGTTTAAGGATTGAGGGTTTAAGGATTGAGGGTTTAAGGGTTGAGGGTTTAGGGTTTAGGGATAGGGATTATGTTTGAGGGTTGAGGGATTAGGGATTAAGGTTTAAGGTATAGAGTTGAGGGTTGAGGGTTTAAGTGTTGAGGATTTAAGAGATTATGGTTTAAGGGTTGAGGGTTTAGGGATAGGGATTAGGGTTTATTATTGATGGATTAGGGTTGAGGGATTAAATGTTGAGAGTTTAAGGTTTAAGGGTTGAGGGTTTAAGGGATATGGTTTAGGGTTAATGTATAGGCTTGATCATATAGGGAAATGTGGTAAAACTTCATATCTCACACAAAATGAGACATATGTATCACTTAAAAGATGTCATAATTACTTTAAGAAAGGTCTCATAGATGTAATTCAACCCAACCCCCTATTGACACATGATGATAGTTGAAAAACATTTACAAAATCAACTTCTTTAAAATGTAAGTGCGCTTTGGAAAAGTTGAAATTTGGTCATTTTGTAAGCAAGCCAATATGCGCTTGTGTTATAACGCAAGTGTGTTTTGTCTTGCTCTAAAAATGGTAAAAAAGGAAAGACACCTGTGATCCAAGCCCACATGCTTTTTTATTCTCATGGTCTTGTGCATGATCTGACAAAAAAATGATTTTTCATGCTGTTGGGGAAAGCACATGCAAATTTACACAATCCACCAACTTTGCACCACCCTTTCTTGGTTTTCCAACTTAGGAAGGAGGAAATAACAAAGATTTTACATGAAATTTGATTATATGAACTGAAATTTTCATAGTTGTAGTGTTTCAATGTTAATTATGATTTTATTGTTATAATTACACATTATACATTGGAACTCTTCAATAGTTTTTAGTAATTCTATTAGAGTTATATAGAATTGAACGTTGAAAAGGAAGCAAGTTAGTGAAAAGATCAAATTCTTGAGGATTTTGATGCAAGAAGAAAAAAAACTATACATAATTGGGTAATTTCTTAAATCGAATCTTCGATTTTAAGGTATGTCAAGTCTTTATGCATGTTTCTTTATCACTTCCTATCATACATGCTTAATATAATGCTTTTATTTTTTTATCATGTTGATTTTAGGATTAGATTTTGCTAAGTATTCAAAATTATGAGTGCTCAACCTTTTACCCTAAGAGTTAATTCAGCCACTATGTGTTTTTTGATTGTAAAATATCTTACCAAATTTTGAACATAATTGGGCTTTCTATTTAAATGCTTTAGTAATTTTAATCTTCTCTTCCAATATTTCAAAAATTTCATTTAATCTCTTAGTGCTTATGCTATTTAACACTTCCACTCTACCTTTAGCATCATCACTAGTTTTTTTCTTGCACTTCCCCTTTAATGCCTTTGCATATCATTTTTTATTATTTCTCATTTCATGCATTTGTATATCAATGATTTTTCCCTATGTTTCAACAATTGCATTCTTTTATAAACTAGCTTGGCTATCTTATTCAATTATATATCTAAATAACATCAAGAGATATCTTAGTGGAGCATATGGATTTTTGGGAGTATTTATATTATTAATATGTAATTTTATTTTATATATGCATTATTGTTTATATTTTATTATTTAAATGTTTTACTTAGAAGTTGAGATAGTGAAATTTATATTAAATTAAATTTATGTCTTTTTTTCAAATGAAATGAAAATAAATATAATTTTATTTGGAATAAAAATTAAATGTATTATAATGTTTTATATAATGATTTACTTTAATTTATAGTAATTGGATATATGGAGAGAGAGATAGAGAGAGAGAGAGAGAGAGAGAGAGAGAGAGAGAGAGAGAGAAATCAATAAATTAGTGTGTATTGAATGGAAAACAATCATGAAATAGAAGTAGAAATTAATAATATTCAAATAAAGAAGAATGTATTTTATTTATACAAATGTTGATTGTATTGAAAATATAAGTATAGAATTTACATTAGTTAATTTCTAAGGCTTTAAGCCTATATTATTCTGTTTTTATATTTGTAATTTACTTTCCTATCTTCATTTTTTCATATTTGTTGAATGTGAATGGAGGCATAATGTGTAGTCCCTATTGTATAGACTTGACACAAGAAATTCCCACAAATAGTAATCATGTTCTTTTAGTTGGGCCTATATCAATAGTTTCTTTTTGAAGAGTTAAACCTTGTGCTTTGTGTATCGTTAATGCCCAAGCTAATCTTAACGATATTTGTATTGAGCTTCCCCATTGAATTGGTGTGATTGGAATAGTAAATGGATGTTGATCGTCAAAAGGTATTCCAAAGTAACTATCAAATTTGACCAATACATATGTTGGTGGTTGCGGTGGTCTTGTTCTTGGTTTATATACAATATGTTGAACCAATCCGAGACTCCATTTATAAGGCTTGCTTGTATCCATAAGTTTGATGTTAATATAACTCTTGCATTTATACTCAATAATAATTCAATATCTAGTTCGTCATATGCACCTTCTTAGATGTTACATTGCTAGTGCCATTTTTTGTTGGAACACTACGTGCAACTAATTAAATGCTAATGAATATAATTTTTTCCTGTTATGGATGTGAACATTTTTATTTGTTGAAAAAAAATGAACATTGTTTTCAAAATCTTCATTGGTTGTTGCATCAAGTTTTGTATTAGATCTTGTCATTAGAAGTATCCAATCATCTATAGTAGTGTTTGCATCTTAAATATTTGCTAGAAGTTGACAAAATCTTTGTTGATCATTGTTTAATCTATCTTGTCTAAAAATGTGATCTAAAGTAATGACATTTGTGAATTCTTCCCATATTACTCTAGCTTCTCTTTTGCTACTATATGTTGGTTTGTCATTAGCATGTGGTAATTATCCGAGGTCTCCAACCAAAATCAATGATATTCCTAAAAGTAATTCATAAATATTATGTCAAAAATTATTTGTGATAAATATTAAATTGCAGTACATATAAAATCAAGTTTGTTAAAAGAAATAATATATGATGTTTTAATTTTGAGTGAGAGACATACCTACAAATTTTTGATCTGAATTTTGTGGAAAATCTTGGCGGAGTCAATAATTTATGTTTTCAAGCAATTTTTTCACCTAGAAAGATCATTTCATCAATTAATATATATCTGATATGAGCTATTTTTTGTTGAAAATGTGTTAATCTTGCCCCTTAAAGTTCTTTGAATTCTCCTATTGGAATTCTCAATTTTGAATAAATAGTTGATGCTCCAATATTGAATGTTGTTATTCTAGTTGGTGTGAGTAGAAGAAGGTGAGATTGACTTGGCATTGAAGATTTCTAAAGTGCTTCTTTTATTACACCTATAACATATGAATTTCTTGTTCTCGTTGTTCCTTGAATAATCATAAACAATGGAGATTTATTTTAATTCACATGAAAGGATAATATTAACTGCTTTATCTTGTTTATTGTTGAGATTTCCATAGTTGATAGATTGTGGTACATTATTATGAGTTAGAGAGCCATTACTTTTAATGGTGGTAATGAAATTGATAGCTTCATTTGTGTATTGTTCACTTTTGAAGTCTATAGACCGATCTTGTAACATACTAACCCTTTAACGAAGTAAAACAATTCTAATTTATCACCATACAAGTAAATAAACTAAGTAACAAACAATTGCAATAAAAAAATTTATTTTCTTTATTGATCAAGATGCATTACATAATACAACATGGATTTCCATTTCATCATAACAAATCATAAGTTACATCCATAAAAGAATGCATACACTTACATACATAACTCAAAGAGATTTACAACAAATAGTTGTAAGATGGTCTAAGATCCTTCCTTTCAAATCTTGGTTCTTCTTCCGCCTGCTATGGAGAAGCATCACTCAGGCGCTTTTCCACCAACTATAGACTCTTAATGCTATCCCCTACACAAATCTATCATTCGATAGATGGCCCTTCCCTTTGACGAAGAGATTGGTAGAGTAACTGATAATGACAACCAACTGAGCATAGTGTTGTGTCCTACATAACTAGAACTTGTAATCCCATAATCTCGAACTAACATGTAATACTAGATCATAGTGAACTGACAGTGTAGTCTCGGTAGTCACACAATCCATAGTGGTGTCTCGAACATTACACTATTGTGGCCAAAGTGTTACATTCAATATTCCTACTAAGAGTCATCTATCACATACACTACTCAAGGCCAATTTGACTTAAAGATATCTTAAACTATGCATAGGTATTGTCCTTCAATGGATATTTTGTCACACTAGATTAATCTATCACCATTTTAATCTGCTTGGAATGAATCTACTTAACAAGTAAGTAAACAAGCTCCCTCCCATACTGGATTAACTATCCTAGGAGTAACACAAGCTTTCCTAGTTAAATTAATAACTTTAGTTGGGTCTACCTCAAGTGCCTCTTGTATTCAATCATGCCTAGTATATAATATCTATGATATACACCAAACTCCTATTATGGAGTACTTACAAGCACAACATAAAAATAGCATAAAAGCTTCAATTTCCTTTTCAAATACACTCTCAAATACTTATGTTGCACATATAGAAAAAGACATTTCAAGCAATCATAGAAAACATATCATTTCTAAGTAAATAACAAAGAAGAAGA
The DNA here is from genome assembly GCA_007258455.2 of Sequoia sempervirens. Classification (NCBI taxonomy): domain Eukaryota; kingdom Viridiplantae; phylum Streptophyta; class Pinopsida; order Cupressales; family Cupressaceae; genus Sequoia; species Sequoia sempervirens. Next base: position 238,457 of record VDFB02021503.1, on the reverse strand, counting down.
GATCCTCATGCCTTTTATCGCTTATCCAAATTAATGACAGCAATGCAGCCCTCCCCAATAGTAATTAGCTTGATAATCAGCTTCTCAAGGATATCTTAATAACTCTACCTCAAAATTTGATAGCTTACTCCTCTCAAACAACAATGTTTCCTCTCAACACAATAGAATTCTCAGTATTACTTGCTCATAAAATAAAGCGAGTTTGGTTGAAAATAACACAGAAAATAATGAACTGAAAAAGATATGTAATCTCTTGGGAAAGATTGTGTCCCTCACAAATGAAATGGTTTAGCTATTTATAGAGAAACCAAGCAAACTCAAAGCCTATAGTTTAGGCATGTAAAATGACAACAAGCTTCATGCAAAGAAACACATGAAACCTATCAGAAAGGTGGTGAATTCTCAAGGTAGTACTTAGCTTATTCACCTGCAGGTTGACTTGTTTTGTGACAACAATCTGAAGACTTATTCAATCAACATATGTATAATTGGAATTGTCACATAGAAAAGACTTCTACAAAAATTTAGACTTATTCAATGAAGGCATCGACCAAGTCAAGCATATAATAGACAACAATATCAAATGTAATACAACGACTTATATCGCATGTCATCCAAATGATAATCGATTTACACTTAATAATCATAAGCTATTAAATTAGCTTTATTTTACATGGTCAATATTGACCTCCATTTCATAGTCTCTATCGACTATAAAACAACCTTTAATATATAGGCTTCAATAAATAAGAGATAGTCAGTTTCAATTAACATATATAATATGTTAAAAATATATTATTATATATATAATATATTATATACATATATATTAAAATACTAACATGTATTTATATATATGTATATACATATAACCATTAATATATATTTACATATATATAGCGTAAGCCTATAATGAAAGCATACATTCAATATATATATATAGGTCACAAGAAAATATATAATAAACACATTATATTGAATGTATGCATATATATACATGTATAAATGTATATGCCTCTATGTGCACGTATGTGCAGGTATATCTATATCGATGCATCCATATGAGTGTGTCCATTCACCAATGTACGCATGTATCGATATGCATATACATATGGATACATGTATATACTATACACACACACACATATATATATATATGTTCACATCCGTTTCACATATAGCCATTCATGATTACCATCATATTGATAAGTGTTTGTGTGTGGTACATCTATACATATGTATATACATGTCGTTAGATCCTACTAACATGCATGTGCATATATATAAACATACTTCCACATACATCCCACTTGTCAATATAATCGTAATAGCACAAGAAATAACTCAAAAGCTCAAATAGATAAACATCACCCCATGCATGAAAAAGTAAACAAGACTCTCAATTGCAGACATATGACTAGGGATGACTTACCTATTACCCACAAACTGACTTGACTCAATCATTCTAATGTGGTGTGTGTATATGCTCAGATAGTTTACTTTTACTGGTTACTCAACCAAGATCTTCTCCCAAGTGATACTTCCCCTCTGCTTGGAGGAATGGAACACATACTTTCATCCATTAACACATGCACACGATAGTTAATTGTTCATAACATATGCAGTATACATAAACATTTCCAAAGTTAGAATAATAATAATTCAATAACCTTTCATTCACGTATATGCGGTATTTCACCATGAATAACATCAACTGAGATAGCATCAAATGAGATAACATTCATGTATTGATAACAAGGTACAAGCATAATTTATTCATCTCCAGAATTCACATTACATTCATATTTACCCTATGTAGTAATAGTAAATAGTAACTACACAACTGGGGTGTAACATACTCCCCCCTTATTAATCATCACCCCTGATGACCTAAGGTATTATTTAAAACACAACAACTAACAACACATTATTCAACATTCTCAAAAGCATCAAGAATATGAGGAAATTTTTGTTGAATTTTTGCATAGTCCTCCCAAGTAGCCAAGTCTTCTGCATACTAGTCCCATTAGACTTTGCACTGTAATACCTCTCTATTACGCAAGTGTAGCTTATGTGTTCCTAGCACCTTGACAGGCTTGAGAGTTACTACTTTGGGGTCCCATACCTATAAAGCAATCCAATCAATTACATGATTATCCCCTGGTATATACTTTTTAAGGTAGGACGCATGGAATACATTATGCATTATGGAAATAGCTAGTGGCAAAGCAATTTGATAGGCTACTGGAATCACTTCCTCTAGAATCTCAAAAGGTCCAGCATAACACGGGGCTAACTTAGAAGACTTTCTAAATTTAATGGAGCTCTTGTGAGGTTTCACTCTCATCAATACTTTGTCACCTAAGGCAAAATTATGGGGTACTCTCTTAGCATCAACATAGCTTTTCTTCCTATTGTTAGCTTCAACTAACCTTTGCTTAATAATCTTAACTTGCTCATCCATTTCATCCAACATTTATGGCCTGAGACTCACTCGATCCTCAAGTTTATTCCAACTTATAGGAGTTTGACACTTTTGGCCATACAAAGCTTCGAAAGGATCCATCGTTATCATAGAATGATAAGAGTTATTGTAAGAAAATTCAACTGAGGGTGAGTAATCCTCCCACTTGTATTGTTGATCCATGTAATACATCCTACGTAGGTCTTCCAATACTTGGTTTACCCTTTCTATTTTTCCATATGTTTCTAGATGATATACTGAGCTAATATTTAACTGAGTCCCTAGTGCAAAAAACAAGGTTTTCCAAAACCTAGAAGTGACTCATGTATCCCTATCTAAAATAATCTTTTCAAGAATCTCATGCAATCTAAACACTTCTTGCACAAATTTTCTTGCTATGACAGGTGCTCCATCAGTTAGGTTCCCTGGTATAAAATGTGCTACCTTTGTAAGCTTATCTACTACCACCAAAATGGCATTGTGCTTATTCCTTGACATATACAATCCTTGCACAAAGTCCATACTTATGACTTTCCACTTCCTCTTTGGTATATCGTGTGGGTATAACAAGCCTGCAAGATGATGATGCTCAGATTTCACCCTTTGACACTCAAGACACCTAGCCACAAAGCTAGCGGCATCTCCTTTCATTCCCTTCCAAAAGTATAATAGTTTTACATCAACCATCATTTTTGTCACTCTAGGATTTCTAGAGTATGGTGATTTGTGTATTTCCTTCCATACTAGATTTCTTAATTCCTTTATGTCAGGTACTTACATTCTACCCTTATATCTAAGTAGTCCATTAGGTTCAAATTGAAAACCTTCATACCTAGAATCTTGTGGATTATCAATGAGTACTTGCTTAACTTGCAAGTAATACTCATCCTCCTTGCACTTTTTGAGTACTTGCCCCTTGAAATCGGTTTGAATTGCTACTAAGGAAGCAATGTGTCATCTTTGACTTAATGAGTCGGCAACCCAATTTTCTTTCCCCTTAATATAACTAATATTAAAATCATAGTCAGCTATTAACTATAACCATCTTCTTTGTCTAACATTCAGATTAAGTTGAGTAAAAAGGTACTTTAACCCATTATGGTCAATTTTCAACTCAAAAGGCTCTCCTAGCAAATAGTGCCTCCACATTTGTAATGTGTGAACCACAACTGCTAATTCTAAATCATGTGATACATAATTCATCTCATATGGTTCAGCTTCCTAGATTCATAAGCAATTACTTGCCCATCTTGCATCAATACACCTCCTGACCCTTCTCCGCATGCATCCATAATAACCATAAAGTTACCTTCAGGATTTTGTACCTTTAAGATCGATGTGGTGGTTAGTTTTTCTTTGAGTAGGTCAAAAGCCTCTTGACACTTCTCAGTCCATTCAAATCTCTTTCCTTTATTTTGTAAAGAAGTAATTGGGAAAGCAATCTTAGAAAATGTTGCAACAAACTTCCTATAATACCCTGCCAAACCCATTAAACTTCTTACTTCCAACACATTTTTGGGTATAGGCCATTCAATTACTGCTTTGATCTTAGTTGGATCTACAACAATTCCATCTGTTGAAATCACATGACCTAAATAATGTACCCTCTTTTGGAAGAATGTACACTTGGAAAGTTTAACATACAACTCATGTTCTCTCCAATGTTGTAGGACCTTTCTAAATGCTTGCAATGTTCTTCCTCATTTATAGAATAAATCAATATATCATCTAGAAAAAATAGTACAAATTTATCAAGGTAATCCCTAAAAATACTATTCATTAGGTTCATGAATGTTACAGGTGCATTAGTTAAACTAAAAGGTAAAACGATGAACTCATAATGTCCATATCTGGTTCTTAATGCAGTTTTAAATATATATTCATCTTTAACCCTCAGTTGGTGATATCCAAATATCATATCTATTTTAGAGAATACAACGGCTATCCTCATTTGATCAAAAAGGTCATCAATGTGTGGAAATGGATACTTGTTCTTAACCGTAGCTTTTTTGAGCATATGATAGTCGATGCACAAACACAATGTACCATCCTTCTTAACAAAGATGACTGGCGCTTCCCAAGGTGAAACACTTGGTCTTATCAATCCTTTTGACAAAAAATTATCCAATTGTGTCTTCAATTCCATAATTTCAGTGGTTTTCATCCTATAGGGTACCTTATAAATAGGTTCTGACCCTAGAACTATATCAATAGAGAAATCAAATATTCTTTTTGGAGGAAACCCTGGTAACTCCTTTAGAAACACATCTAAAAATTTCCTTAATATTGGATACTTCCCCATATCTGATTTTCTAGTTTCATCTATTTCACCATCTTCTAGTTCTTGTAAACTTTGGAACTTTGAAACATCCCTATCCTTTCCAAGTTCTTCAATCTTTATGATGAAGATCTTACACCCTTTCTTCTTAGCTCTTATAAGTTGCATTGTCATAATTTGTTGAATCCTAACCTCTCTAGGTATCCCTTGGAATTTAACTTGATTTCCAAAATCATCTAGGAATTCTATAGTCTTTGCATGGAAATCTACTTTTTCCCTATGTTTCCACAACCAATTCATTCCTAGGATAATGTCATATGATCCTAGAGGTGAGACATAAAGGTTTACTTCTATAGAAAAACTAGGTAGTTTTATCCTGGCTTTGAATAGACATTGATCTGCCTTTCCTCTTATCTATTTTGCATACTCTACATCACTAAACATTGCCATGTGTCCCACCTTCCTAGATAATTTTGTAGCTATTCTAGGTGAAATGAAATTCTTAGTTGCACTGGTATCAATAAGAACAAAAATAGGTAAGCCAAACAAAATACCTGGTGTTTTGACTAGAGTTACTTGGTACTTTTCCTGTTGATCGTCCATAGCCACATGTATCTTTTGCTGAAACATTTCTTGTTGGGTGGGTAATGGATTACCATATGGTCATGATCTAAAAGTTTTATTGGGACATGATTCACTAGCATAGTGATCCCCTTTGCATATAAAACATCCTGTAACTAGTCCTCTTTTCCCTATGGTTTCTCCAAACTTGTTGATATTTTCATTAGCCTTGTTGGTATTACCTATGCTAGCATCATTCATTTTTAGATCTCTCCTAATCTCTTTTCCATTATTATGGATTTTTTTCCCTTTTTTCCTTGGAACATTTTGCACAGATTCCTCCTTCTTTGGAACTATCTTGTTAGAAACTTTTGCATCCTTCTTTTGCTCTTTTATTTCTTGACAAGTGGAATTAGCTTTAAGCTTTTGTTCCTGCTTAATTTTTTTTTTCATATAAAAGATTTATTGTTGTTGGACCATGCATATCCACTTCCCCTCCAATCTGACTGTTAAGTCCCATTATAAATTTCCTAATGCGGAAAATGTTCATCCTTATGATATATGGGAACATAGTGCAGAAGTCAGGTAAACTTCTCCCAATATTCATTGACTGTCATGTTACCTTGTTTCAAACCCTAGAAATACAATATTTTTTGGCCATAATTTAGTTATGGCAACCATCTCTTATGAAAAGCTTCTACGAATTCCCCCCATGTCAACTTCCATGATTTGATATTAAGTTCTAACTTCTTGTTCATCCACCAATTAGAGGCTTCTCCTGCTAACTGATACGCACTCCATGCGGATTTAGTAACCTCATCATAGTTTCATATTTCAAAATACTTTTCCATTTGAACAAGCCACACTTCAGCCTCATCACCTCCAACACTACCATCAAACTTGGGTGGGATTATCTTCTTCATGTCCCTGGAAAGTTCGGAAGACACAAGCTTCGTATTCCTTTCAATAGATGGTGTGGGTGATTTTTCTTTCTCATGATTATGGGTTCCATTATGCCCATGGGAAGAATTTTCTCCTTCATGATCATTAATGGGTACTTCCTTTTCTACCCTATCCTTAACTCTTTCTTATTCAAGGTTAGCCAACCTTGCCAAGATTTGGTCAAGCCTAGCCTCAACTCCAGTGGTTCCTTGTCCAACCTCCTGACTTCCACTGGGATTAGTTTGTGTTCTCACATATGTCTTCACCATGCTTATGTGATTGGATTTTTTCCTGAATGTTTATCCATGTTTTTTATTAGATAAGCAAGGATTTTGAAAGGGCCCTTATCCCTTTTACATAATAAAAGATTCAGCAATAAGGCCCACAGGACAAGGAACAACCAACAGATGAGACAGCCAAAAGACAACAAAAAACATAGCAACACACAGCAGGGAATACCACCCCACAAAACAAAGTCAAGGTGGTTTAAAGAATTGTTCCAAATATTTTTGTTGAATCATAATATAGGGATTCCTCCTCACCAATCTTTTCAACTTTTTGTTACAAGGGGATGAAACAAGACCACCATTAGAATCATCCAAGCCCAAAGAATCAACAAAAGGGTCCAACTTAGAGGGTTCCTCAACAACATCATTATGAATCTCTTGACATATAGTGGAGTCTTCCACAACATGTCACCTTTTCCTTTTTCTTTCAAACAGTGTGTTGTTTCTTCTCCTTCGAGCAATTAAAGGAGGCATGACCCACTTTACCACAAGAAAGACAAATAATTAGAGTCTTCATAATCAACCTGCTGCACCCACTTACCAAATTTAGAAGATAAAGTAATCTTAGTGGGAAGAATATAGTTATTCTCCACTAACACACAAAATCTTGTAGCCAATAGACACTTCATTTATTTGGTTACCTTATCAGTGGTACAATATTGACCAAAGGAATTAGCAATACACATGAAAATTTGTTCATTCCAAAACTAAAAAGGCAACCCTAGCAAACAAACCCAAATAGGAAACTTAAAAGTGTATGGAAATGGCTTGAAACCAGGGAACCACATTTGGAGACAAAGGCCATTCGAGCCAAGCAACCAAGGGCCCTCATGAAGGACTCTAGAACAATCTTTAATGCAAGGACAAGAAAACAAAAAGAAACTATTACACAAAGTTGTAACTTCAACTTTAATCTTCCAAACCGGAAGAGCCCATGTTCTAACAACATGGATATTAGGACGATTACCATAGAATCTCCCAACCAATGAGGTCTTAAGCCATTCCAAAGACTCATCTATAACTTTATAGTCAAACTCTATCTATTGATTAGAAAAGTCAAATACCTCCTTAGCTTAAAAATCCTCCAAAGTAGGAGCAGTAATAGTTGAAGAAGCAGAAGGATTCTTGCACAAACTCTCAGCTGCAGTAGCCAACCCATAAGTGGGAGGCTTAGAAACCAAAGGGGTCAAGGGGGAACCAGTATGAGCTTTAGAAAGAGGAGAAATAGCATCCCCCTCTTCAACAGTAGGGAGAAGAAATCCCTTTTTAAGCCCCATCGTAGGTTTGGGAGCAGGAACAACCACCATATGAGAATAGGTTGAAGCCCCAAGAGAAATAGCCTCACTAGCAGGAGAAGCAACCACCTACCCCTGAGCTCTAGAACCAACACAAACCAAGCCTTTGTTCTTATGCAAGCCACAAACAACCTCCCCACCAACAAGAGTGGGATCCTCCACTCCATAAGTGCTCTGCAACGAAGCATTTTGAGTAAGGAAACCCTTACATATCCCAGAAAAAGGAGAATGAGACTCCTCAACATTCTTCTCAACATCCTCACACCCCTGTGGCTTCCTATGAGCTTTTAAGAGGCTATCAAGAAGGAACTCCTCTTCCTCATCAGGAAGATCATACTCAGACCTAGTATCCAAGCCAGATCTGTCACAGGAAAAAGGGGAAAAAAATTCTTCAAGGGTGCATAGATCCTCATCTGAAACATCAACATTTTCCATCTCCCAGCTTTCATGAGCTTGGAAACCCACCTCTTCAGCTTCCATGATAGAGCCAACAAAACTTGCAGCCAAACCCTCATCACCAAAAACAAAGTCTCCTATGTTGCCAACAAACCCACTGGAGGATCCACCTAGGGTTGGGAAAGCACATCTCCTCCCACAATGACCTTTGGTCCATCACCAACACTTACCTCTTCAACCTCCATGTTTCCATCAACATCGTCGTCATCTTCTTCATCTTCAGCACACACCACAATAGTGTTTTGTTGCCTCTTCAAACTAGACTTCCTCGTTTCACCATTTCCCTTACTCTTCCTTGTTGTGCTTGCTTCATTCCTCGCTACACCATTATTTGTTGCAATCACTTCGTTCCTCGTTGCTCCTACTACTCCGTTCATCACTACCGGTGTATCCATGTTTATCCATGTTAGACTAAACTATGTTATCAATTATCTTATGGGAAAATAAAAAAATACATTCATTTGCACACAAGAATTCCACATAAGGCTAAGCACACGCTTCTTTTGATAAACTCATAATTTTATTCATTTCATAAGGATTTCAATATCCTTTCAATTATATGGAGTGACTTCAAATAGTTGAGTGGAGAGTATCCTTTAGATTCACTCTCTGATACGTAACTTAAAGGAGTATAACCTATAGACTGAGATAATTGTTGTTCCCTATCTTTGTATTCATCTCTCATTTGTTCATACCTATCCCAAAAAGGATAATAACCTTTGGATTTATCTTTTGATACATAGTTACAAGAAGCAATGTCAATATGGTGTTCATCAACAATGTAGTCTACACTTTTCGCAGACATTTGTTCATGAGACCATTTCTTGTCTAGCAGTGTCCTTGGTACATATCCCTTGGACTCGTTACTTGAAGAAATTACTATTACTTCATGTAGTGGTAGAACCCTAGGATCCCTAAAGATGAATTTCAGACTAACACTTTCTTTTGAAGGCATATCCCTAGAAAGTAGTAATGACTCAGACTTTTTTGGTGAGATGGTTGGTAGGTTATTGTACATAGCCTCCATCTTCATCTTCCTCTTCACATCACTTATCCGAGAAAGTGTGTGACTAAAGGTTTCAATGTCATTCAACTAGATGACATTGTCATAGTTGGTTCCCTCTATGGTTCTAATGATGGCATCCCTTTCCTTCTTATCCTTCAGGTAATGCTCATTTTTTATTACTATCTTTCAAGTTGTTAATATGAGATGTACCATCCTAGCACAAGAGTTCACAAAATTAGATAACATTGGATAGAAAGAATGACAAGCTCATAGGTTCCAGAGCTAAGCCTGGTAGCTCTGATACCACATGTAATGCACTAACCATTTAATGAAGTAAAAAAATTATAATTTATCACCATATGAGTAAATAAACTAAGTAACAAACCATTGTAATAAAAAAAAATATTTTCTTTATTGATCAAGATGCATTACATAATACAACATGGATTTCCATTTCATCATAAAAAATCATAAGTTACATCCATACAAGAATGCATACATTTACATACATAGCTCAAAGAGCTTTACAACAAATAGTTGTAAGATGGTCTAGGATCCTTCCTTTCAAATCTTGGTTATTTTGTCGCCTGTTGTGGAGGAGAAGCATCACTCAAGCGCTTTTCTGCCAACCATAGACTTAATGCAATCCCTCGCACATCTATCCTTTGATAAATGACCCTTCCCTTCGACAAAGAGAATGGTAGAGTAACTGATAATGACAACCAACTGAGCATAGTGATGTGTCCTACATAACTAGAATTTGTAATCCCACAATCTCGAACTAGCATGTAATACTAGATCACGGTGAACTGATAGTGTAGTCTCGGTAGTCACATAATCCATAGTGGAGTCTTGGACATTACACTACTTTGGACAAAGTGTTGCATTCAGTATTCCTACTGAGATTCATCTATCACATATACTACTCAAGGTCGATTTGACTTGAGGCTATCTTAAACTATGCATAGGTATTGTCCTTCAATGGATATTTTGTCACCCCAAATTAACCTATCACCATTTTAATCTACTTAGAATGAATCTACTTAACAAGTACACAAGCTCCCTCCCATACTGGATTAACTATCCTAGGAGTAACACAAGCTTTCCTAGTTAAATCGATAACTTTAGTTGGGTATACCTCAAGTGCCTCTTGTATTCAATCATGCCTAGTATATAATATCTATGATATACACCAAACTCCTATTATGGAGTACTTACAAGCACAACATAAAAATAGCATAAAAGCTTCAATTTCCTTTTCAAAGACACTCTCAAATACTTCTACTGCACATATAGAAAAAGACATTTCAAGCAATCATAGAAAATATATCATTTCTAAGTAAATAACAAAGAAGAAGAGATTCGCATGCCTGTTATCGCTTATCCAAATTAATGACAACAATGCAGCCCTCTCCAATAGTAATTAGCTTGATAATCAGCTTATCAAGGATATCTCAATAACTCTACCTCACAAGTTGATAGCTTACTCCTCTCAAACAACAATGTTTCCTCTCAACACAATAAAATTCTCACTATTACTTACAAAATAAAGCAAGTTTGGCTAGAAATAACACATAAAATAATGAACTGCAAAATATATGCAATCTCTTGGTAAAGAATGTGTCCCTCACAAATGAAACGGTTCGTCTATTTATAGAGCAACCAAGCAACCTCAAATCCTATAGTTTAGGCATGTAAAATGATAACAAACTTCATGCAAAGCAACACATGAAACCTATCAGAAAGGTGCAAATTCTCAAGCTAATACTCAACTTATTCACCTACAGGTCAACTTGTTTTGTGACAACAATCTGAAGACTTATTCAATCAACATATGCATAATTTGAATTATCACATAGAAAAGACTTCTACAAAAATTCAGACTCAAATGTGGCACCAATTCCAATTCCTTTTCCTTCATATTTGGCACAGTTAAACTTAGTCAATTCCCATTTTATGACAGCAGGTTTCCATCGGTCCATATGGTGAATGAATCGACTTGGCAGTTTAATATGTTAGACAAAGTCAAGCATAGTCTCAATGAAGGCATCGACCAAGTCAAGCATATAATAGAAACAATATCAAATGTAATGCAATGACTTATATCGCGTCATCCAAATGATAATCAGTTTACACGTAACAGTCATAAGCTATTAAATTGACTTTATTTGACATGGTCAATATCAACCTCCATTTCATAGTCTCTATCAGCTATAAAACAACCTTTAATATATTGGCTTCATTAAATAAGAGATAGTCGATTTCAATTAACATATAAAATATGTTAAATATATATTATTATATATATAATATATATTATATACATATATATATATAAATACTAACATGTATATATATATATATGAGTACAGATAAGACAATATATAATAAACACATTATAATGAATGTATGCATATTTATACATGTATAAATGTATATGCCCCTATGTACACATATGTGTAGGTATATCTATATTGATGCATCTGTATGAGCATGTCCATTTGCCAACGTACACATGTATCAATATACATATGGATATGTGTAAATACTATACACACACACACACATATATATATGTTCACATTTGTTTCACATATAGCCATTCATGATTACTATCATATTGATAAATGTTTGCGTGTGGTACATCTATACATATGCATATATGTGTAGTTAGATCCTATTGACATGCATGCGCATATATATAAAAATATTTCCACGTACATCCCACTTATCAATATAATCGTAATAGCACAAGAAAGATCTCAAAAGCTCAAATAGATAAACATCACCCAATGCATACAAAAGTAAACAAGACTCTCAAATGCAGACATACGACTAGGGATGACTTTCCTGTTACCCACAAATTGACTCAACTCAATCATTCTAATATGGTGTGTGTATATGCTCAGATAGTTTAATTTTACCAGTTACCCAACCAAGATCTTCTCCTGAGTGATACTTCCCCTCTGCCTGGAGGAATGGAACACATACCTACATCCACTAACACATGCACACAATAATCAATTGTTCATAGCATATGCAATATACATAAACATTTCCAATGTTAGAATAATAATAATGCAATAACCTTTCATTCACATATATGCAATATTTCACCATGAATAACATCAACTGGGATAACATTCATATTGATAACAAGGTACAAGCATAATTTATTCATCTCCAGAATTCACATTACATTCATATTTATCTTATATAGTAAGAGTAAATAGTAACTACACAACTGGGGTGTAACAAATCTATGTGTTTATCTAAATCTCTCCTTCCTAACATATCTATCTTTGAAATGTACATGATTTGACCATGTTGTAATCTTGATATGATTTCCCATTCATGCTCTGTAGTAGTATCTTAGGCAATGTCATTGTCTTTTGTTTGAGAATCGATATTGTCTTCAAAAAAAATTGTAATTGTTTTTTGCTCAACATGTCATTGATTATAGTTGAGTTTTTTTCAATTTGATAGTATTGAATCATTGTTATGACCAATATCTTTGCTAATGTCACAAAATAGTTTGTGGAGCAACAATTCTGAAAAGCAAAAATTGAACCATTTGTTTGATTCCCTTAGAGGAATAGATATAAATTTAGGAAAGACTCGTAAAATAGTTGGTATTTTTCTTAGATTCCATTTGTTTTCATTTTTGCACTTAGCATTATATATCCATGATTTTTTTTGAATTAATTAATGAGACAACTTCCATGTGCAGAGGCCTATTTTTGTATACATCAATGTAAGATAGTACTTGTTCTTCATTATTATTATCCTGATGTAATACCACACATTTGAAAAACCTTCGTTGATACATTTAGATTGATAAATCTTTTGTTGCTTTCCACCAACAAAAGTTCTAATAACATATGGATTATTTCTTGTGCTCTAGTATCCCTTTCTATTATCATTTCAGTTAGAAGCTTCTTATAAGCTTTTGTAACAAGATCATCTAGATTTTCTACATTTGCAAGATGTAATAATATTTGTTGGTACGTTTTTGAGCTTCTCTCTACTTTTGTTGCATACTTTGCAATGTATTTAACCACAACAAGTTTTGATAGAACTGGTTTCCAATCTATATTTTCTCTCCATAGTTACAAAATGTAGTGGTTGTGTGAGTTAAGCATGTTGTCATTTCTAACAGGCTCATTTTTTTACCAGTTTCTAAATTTTTATATAATTTTGGTCCTTGCAAATTTAGTGGCCATGGAGTATTATAACTATAAGGCATATTATTATAATTTAATTAGATTTATTTAATGAATTGGAAAAATGCATTTTTGAGAATGATGTATATAAATTTTGTTTAAGGCTTACTTGCAAATCATTTTCCCATTTTTTTCCATAGACATATGCACATTTTCTACAAATTGTATGTCTTTGTACAATGTTTTCTATCTCCTCATAGTCCTTTTCTACATTTGTTTTTGCAAGTTTCCTTATTTTTTTGAGACATGGATGTATAGCAATAGTTTGGAGTGTGCAATAAAAAGTTCAATCGTTTAATTTGTTGTATTAGAAGGAAATAAGAAATGTATTTACATGTGTAATTTTTGTGAATATTGATATTGTACCTATAATTTTTTTCCAGTTGTATTATGTCTGTGATCCCATATGTGAACAATAAAGTTGAAGTAACTTTCAATTGCATTTTGTTGTTCATTGTTGGACCAATAAAGATTATCCATGTTTGGTGCTTCATGTATCCATAAAAATCCATGTATATGTGTTGATCCTCTATGTTACCACTCGTATTTGGACCAATAATCTCCAACATAATTTATTCCTTTTTGAATGATTTCTTTTCTGAAATGAGAGTGGTGTAAGTGCATGTATTATGTTACTATATGAGGGTAGTCAATAATATTTTGTTTTCACTAAAGTTGTGCTTGTTGTGGATTTTTTGGTGGTGTTCCTGGCATCAGTGCATGTAAATTTGGCCAATACATTGCACTTAATGTAAATAATATTATAATTGTACCAATTTGATGTAGCATGTTTATCAATTTTGCACGCCATTTTGTCCAATATAATTTTGTACCTCTTAAAGAAGTTCCATATTGCACCATTCTATCTGCAAGATGTGATTCTGACATATTTTTCATATGTTCATGTAGCTCTTGTATAGTGATTGACATGTCATGGATGTCATGGATGGTTCTTTTGACTAGTGAAAATGACTTTCCACAGGCTCATACCAAGCATATATAGGTCATTTTTCCTTTTTCCTGGTGTAAATGTCCTTTTCGACCAAGTTATTTTCACCCACCTAGTTGGGGAAAAAATAGGAGGGGGCATATACTCATTTATGAACATATTTTTTCTTTTGATTCACCAAAATTTTCTTAAGCATTCTTCTCATCATAGTAGCTTCTTTTGACTTCGAAACAAACCCAAATTTGAGTTTTTCAAAATGAAACTTCACATCAGGAATTATAGTTTCTCACTGAGCTTGAATGTTGGGGGCATCACTAGTATCCCCCCACTTGACCTCTGCGACCTCTACAATATCCTTTTTTGTAAAAAAATTGTAAAATCAAAAAAATATGAAATCTAGCATTTATGTTTTCTTAGCTACTTTAGTGCAGTTGATTTTTCCAAAAATTTAGCTCACTAAAGTGGGAGAAAAATGTAGTGTCATAAAATTTCACCTTATGGTAATTTCACACTTGCGCATCTAGCCTACCACATTTATGGCAAAAACCTATAAGTCACAATTTCATGATTCCAACTTCATAAGTGACAACAATGAAGCATTAGTAGCCTAAATACTTTACTTGTGCAAATTTTTAAGTAGGACACTTGCACAACACTAGCATCTCTGAACTTTTTGAGATTCAAATGAGAATATTGTGTATCCTTTTCCTATGACACGTGTCATTGTGGTAGGAGCATGGATGTAACAACTCCTTTTTACCCATGCAACCTCACAAAACTCTACTTTTCCCTCTCATTCTCATCATTCTTACATTCTCTCATTCGATCTTGCTCTCTCTCCTATTCTACTCATTCATTCTATCTTTCTCTCCATAGCAAAGCTCTACTGAATTTTTCTCAAGCAATTTAGTCAAGGCTCTCTTGCATGCAAGTGTACCACATCTATCAAGCCAAGAGAGGAGCCATAGGTTGTTGGTAATGCTCTCTTGTCTTCTTATCTTGTCTATTTGATCTTGTCTACTTTATTTGTAATAGGAGTTTTCCTCCTTTGCAGGGTTTGTTTCTATTACACGTCTTTATTTGTAATAGGGGTTCTCCTCCTTTATAGGGTTTGTTTCTATTACACATCTTTATAATTGTGATATGGGTTATCCTCTTTGGTGGGGTTTGTTTCTATCACATGTATTTACCTTTCATGTATTTTTATCTATTTCTATCTATCAGTTGTCTGTGGAGGTGGAAACACCAAAATGGGGGTTTGACTGAGGTAAGCCCCGAAACAGCCTCCCAACATTTTTCTTTCTTTGTTTATGTGTAGATGTACAAATTTTATAAGTTAGATGTTGTAGATTTAAGGCTTTTATTATATGTTTTATCATAGATGATAGTGCGAGGCACAAACGTCCTCGCAACGTGCTATCATCTGTGGTTGAGGCTTAATCCTCCTAAGGTTAAAATCTATGAATTATGCTCTTTCTATTTCTATATACTAGAAAATTTAATTATGTTACCTGTTCCTATAATTAAATGATTATATCATTCTTGTCATTAATAGTTTAGTGTTTATTTAAGTTGTGCAAATAGCCTTTATTCTAGTTATCTCATCTTCTAAACTTTGATCCTTGAAGTAACCGAGGGTTATTTACTTCTTGAGACCCTATTGTATTGAGGCTAGCAAATCCCCTCCTCTACAATTATAATATAATATTAATATAATGCATAAATTTTCATAATAATAGAAAAATACTAATATAATACACTAAAAAAACTAATAATATTAGTAAAATATCACTCATATAATAATAAACTAGAAATATTTAACTACAAAATATAATCTAACACTATATTTAATAATAATAACAGATTAGAAGTGGGAGGATGGGCGGGTGTCACTTCACCATATTGGGTGGATGTGGCAGACACATCAGTAGGGCTGGGTGGCAAGGCATAAGGTGAGGTGGCCAGGTGGCAAGGCACATGGTTTGCATGCGATTTGGGAACCCTCTAGACACTGATAAAACCATCATGTCTCGCTAGCTTTGAGATGTGTGAGATGTCCTTTCGAGGATGAAAGCTAGCTACGAGCATTATTTCCAAGCATAGCCATTTTATTTAGCTGGTGCCATAGCCTTTGCTCCAAAATTGCATTTTCTCCAAACAATGAGCTGGTTCATCTTGCTAGTTTCTACGAAGGAATTAGAAATAGGTGGCATGGATACTCTAGTGCAGCTCAAAAGCTCCAAGAGGCAAGTAGAGTTTGACGAAAAGATATCCACTCTCCATTTGCAACGCCTCATCCACCATCTAGATTATTTGACCTTCATAGCCATCAAATGTATTGCAAGGAAAGGCTTCATGAAGGATGCAGAAGGATACCGTCTAGATTTTGACATTTTCTCTCGAGTGCTAACGGGCTTGCTGGACGCCGGGGTTGCCAAGGTAGATGCGAGGACTATCATGAGACAGTTGTTTTGCAAGGACAAGTTGGTAGGGTTAGATAGGGCTTTGTCTATAGCCCGATTGGGGAAGGGAATCCCTCGACTGAGGGATCTTCATCTTCTCAATGACCCAAAGGCTTTGGTCAATTACTTTCCCTTTCTATTGTACGTGAATGGGTATGAAATGGTGGAGCACAGGAGATTAGTTGTTGTTGCCTGGGTGGACTTCCTGAAGAAGAAATTTTGTCTGGTTCAAGTGCAAAACTCGACTTGGAAGAGGGAATTCAGGGTTTTCACACAACAAAATTTCTGGTAATTAGGGGTTGGTGTTGGGTGGTTTCCTTTTGTTTGCTTTTTTGAAACAAAGTTTATTTGGTTGGGTCTACAAGCTAAGTTGATGCTCGACATTTTCTCTGTATGAAATGGTTCCATGGTTTAAGGTCTGTAAATGGGCGTCGGGTAGTCCGATGCAGGGTTATCCTCTGAAGTCAATTTTTTGGTGTGTCTTGGGTTGAATGGAGTTTTTTGTAGGCTACCCAGGCAGGGTTCAATCAATGTACCTTTTTATCATATTAATACAAATCTCTTGCTTATCGATAAAAAAATAATAATAGTAACAGATTAGAAAATCTAATAAATTATCAACCTCATATACTAATAAAAAAACTATAATCTTATGTAATGTTATGATTAAATCTAATAATATATCAATATATTCATTACATTATATCATTATATCATAAGAAAATATAATAGTAATATAATGCTTGGATGCTAATCTTATTAAAATAATAATATAATATAAGATAAAAACTCTTCATATTATTACTAGATACAAATAATAGAATCATATATAGATCATTGAATTTGATAATACAATCTAATATAAAACAGAATAAAATAACACTAAAAACTTCTCTCATATTATGGTATGATTAAATTGATATATTATTAGATTATATCATTATATCATAAGAAAATATAATAGTAATATAATGCTTAAATGTTAATCTTAATACAAAAACAATAATATAATATAAGATAAAAACTCTTCATATTATTATTAGATACATATATATATATCATTGAATTTGATAATACAATCTAATATAGAATAGAATAGAATAATACTAAAAACTTCTCTCATGTTATGTTATGATTAAATCTAATAATATATCAATATATTCATTATATTATATCATTATATCATTATATCATAAGAACATATTATAGTAATATAATGCTTAGATGTTAATCTTAATACAAAAATAATAATCTAATATAAAATAAAAACTCTTCATATTGTTACTTGATACAAATTTAATAAAATCATATATAAATCATTGAATTTTATAATGCAATCTAATATAAAACATAATAGACTAATACTAAAAATTCTATATGATAATATCATATTATTGTTTTGATTATATAGGAAAAACAGGTTTTGAATGGACCCAAAACCATTTACAAACAAGTTTTGGTGGGACCTAAAACTCGAACAAGGACGATCATGCTGCCAAAAGAAAAACTAATGAACAACCAACATCGAAATAACATCACTTCAAAGGATCAGCAAGACAACCCAAACCTATAGCAAAACCAAGTTGCAAAAAGCGGTTTTGAAAGGAGTCGAAAACCCAATGAACCAGGTTAACCTAAAGGTTTTGAAGGGACCTTAAACCCTTTACAGCCAGGTTTTGGAAGGGACCTTGAACCCTTAAATATAAAGGAACCATAATTCGACACAACACACCAGGTTTTAATGGGGACCATAAACCCACCAAACATACAATACCAATAAGGATGCAGGGAGAACTCATCACCCCACCAATTGAAGCCAAGCAACCAATAGCTTAGAAAGAAATCCATCAAGCCAAGGAAAACAACCACCAAAAATAAGTGGAACAACCACCTCATCTAACTGAAAACGCCAACAAAAACATGCAGGGAAACAAGAAACCCCTTGAAACCCTTACCAACCTAGCATGCCAACTCAATCTCCACCTCAATAAGAGAGAGCTCCCCTCTATAGGAGTGGATGAGATGAACACACCTTCCATCAAAGCAACAAATCTCCAACACCCACACCTTCCACCTCAAAAGGAGCATCAAAAGGGGGTACCAGAAATGAGAGCTCCCTATTAACTCCACAACAAACAACTCCACCTCTATAGGAGAAGGCTCCACCTCTAAAGGAGAAATCTTCACCTCCATAGAAGACCAAGACTGTGAAAACTAGAAGAAATCCATTGCTTCAAAAGAAAGGGAATACATCAAATTCATAATCCACAAGGCTGACAAGAACATCAAGAGAAATAAAGAGACTAGCCCTACCAACAACAAACCCAAGACCTCCATCATAGAGGAAAATAAAGAACCTACAAAACCCAATAAGAAAACAAACCCTGGCTAAAATAAAAGCTTCATGCACCACCAAGGGTTCAATAACTCTGGGAACAACAATCCCAAAAAACAACATAAAATACAAAGAGAGGCTTCCCAAAGAAGACCGAAGAGAGAACACCTCTACAAAAAAATATACAACAATAAAATAGAGGCAAAGACAAGACAGAAGGACCCAACTCCATCTCAAACGAGATCAACAACAACCATGCACCAAATGTCCCCACATCCATCACAACCTAGACACCCCACCAAGGAGCCTATACCCACATAAGATTGGAAGTATTAAACCACATAAAGGATGGGAGTGGAAGAACACGATTATTGAGATCCCAAGATGAGACAACAAAAGAATCAGTCCCCACAAGAGACCCCATCAAAAAGAACAACAAATAGAGAGTCTCCACACAGAAGACCAAGTAAATGACCACAACCTCCAAAGAAAAACAACAAATGAAACACACATGTTGCACCAAACAGAGAATAGAACACCAAGGCTATGAAGAACATGGGAAAAAGGAAGGGAGAGGCAACAAAATAAGCAACCCAATAAACCACCTCGCACCTCTCCACCAGAAACCTAGCAGCATATCCCCGGTGTAATGCCCCTCCACTTTTGGCCTTCGTGGCAATTGAGTAAATCGTTTGGTTGAATTGTGTATCACATTGGGTTCGTTAGTTTACATTGATTAATGGATTTTGAATTAAGTGATTAAGTTAATATATTGTCTAGCCTTGATTAATCTATTTAATTAAATTAAATTTGATTTATATGGTAACTTAAATTAAATTGGAAGTAAATAATAATTAAAAAAATTATGTTTATTAAAAGTTATTTGTGAATAACAATTATTATTTATTAAATTAAAAAAAATGTGATTTAATGTTTTAATGATAAAAGAATAAATAAATATAAATACTATTATCATAGGAATTTAAATTAAAAATATGGAAATAAACATATTTTTAAATTAAAATAAATTAAGATTTTTCCAACTAAAGTGTAAAAAGCAAGAAAAAGATGGAAAAATAATGTGATCTTAAATAAAAGAGAACTTTTGTTGCTTCACATGTCTTGCATTTGCTTCTCCAATTTGCAGAATAACTTTACACCTGTGAGTTTCATTTGCTTGAAGGTTTTTCTTGAGCCTTTTCATTAATTGGAGGCTTTTTACGCATACCCAGAAAAAAAAATCTTGGATTGTAGGAGATCACATTTCATATAGGCATTCTGTCAAAAATAGTCTGGGTTCCTTGTAGATGCCTTTATCTAGCTCCTGTGCTTCGATGATGAGACCACATTTATGGAGGAAATTTGTCAACATAATTCACGTGCCTAGTCTACCATCCACTTTCATGCATTCACAGCTGCGAGGGAAGTTGCAACTACAACATTTGAAGAGTATGTTTGATGGATGCCCATACCATTTGCCAAGGCTCCCAGTTTGGCACAGGTAAATTAGGAGGTGGACAAAGGTTGTAGAATCAGTTATTGGAATATGTATGCAACTCGATGATTTTTTATTTATTTTTTCTTTTGTGTTTTACTTCACTACAAGATAGTGATGTTAAGTATTGATTCAGTTATTTTACCCTTGGCTTTTACCCTGCTCAATACCCTTTTGCATGAGCAAATAAATGTCTTTTTGAAATATGCATACCTATTGCAGTTAAATCTTTCTCTTCCACCAAGATAGAGTTGGACCAATTCCACCATTGTTGAAACTCTTTGATGAATGTTTTTCTGTCGCAAATTAAAATTAAACAATTGATCTCTTCTTTGTGTCAAACAAATTTATGAAGCCTTAGAAAGAATTAAAAATAATAATAATAAATAAATAAATAGATAAAATAAATTTATAATGAAGAAAACACTACAACTTAATATTGGCTCTTAGTGAACCATATAAATTATAGTATACAAAGTGGTTTGAATTTTTGAACTATACATGAACAAACAAGATAGAGAAAAATTACAAAACTCAAATCTTTGAACATGATATAAATTTGATACTTTGGAGATGAGCATAGGTCAAACGCTTTCAATATCCAATGATCAATGCATATATTTAAGAAAATCCGCCTAGTTGCCTTAAAATGCTATAAAATGCTACAGTTGGTTTTAACATTTAACAAATATCTGCATGTGTTGCTTCTTTAGCCCTCTTCTCATAGATATCCAACTGATATAGGTAGTAGCTAACCATGCTTATTTAAATAACCAAAAAAAAGGGAAGATGGAGGATAACTGTAGACGCTATATGCTTGCCCTCATTCCAAAAATAAAATAAAATAAAACAAGGCTCTGGTTGGCTATGCTAAAGGTGTGGCTTTTGGTTGGAGAGGCACGAGCCCTTCCCACTCTCCCAAGCTGTAGACTACCTCTATGAGGGTTGATTTAGGCTAGCTGCACCATATGACAGATAAGGGGGCAAGCGACTAAGCTTAATGCTCTTTAATCTCTATTGGAAGTGAAAGAGAGGAAGTTTAAGCAAGAATTGATGCATATAAAACTATATTTTCCCATTTCATCATAGGCAACAGAGCAAAAAGATAGGGTTCATAACTTGTTGGGTGCCACATTTTAGGGCAAAGACTAATTTCCCTTGAATTGCAATATTTTCCTTTAGGCACTAGTTCACACTGCAAAGCATATCAACGATTGTGGTGCGTTCGTTTCAATGCCGATGTGTAAATGAATCCTAGTCGTTCATCATTCTTTATGTCATTCATTTGGTTGAATCTCGTTGCCTTCCCCATTGCTATTGTTTCTTGCTACTCTAAAACTCTTCCTTGCTAGTATTGTCCCTTCACTTCTCCTTTTTGGCAAGTTGCAGCCTGAAAATAAGGTTTCGGCAAGGGTTTTAGTGTATGTTTATTAAATGGTAATTTCAGCCAACATCGTAATAACGAGCACATTTAGGTTTTAACTTTACGCATCCCTGATCTACAAAGCAAGTAAATTACTGCATCTTTTAATAGTACGCATCCAAATAGATCCATGGAAGGTTTTGGAGCATGTTCGTTAAGATGAAAATTACGGTCAATATCCTAAATGAAAGTTACTGCCAAGATCCTAATGTTGAGCACATTTATTTTTAAAATATAGAATGAATCTCGTGGAAAGTGTGGCACTTCATTTTATTAGGTGGATGTAAGTGAAAATTTAGGGAATCATGAAATTCTTGAAGGAAACCTTCAATCATTTATTAGTAGCCTTTATTAGTACTATTGTAATGAGTTTGGCTTTTTTTAGTTAACTAGTTATTAATAATTTAGTTTTCAACCAATCAAAAACAATATTTAAAAAAAAATTAAAATAAAATTTAATTTTGTAAAGTCAACTTGTAAAATATTTAACTTTATAAATTATAAAAATTATTTTTTGTGCATGTGATTGATTAAAAAGGTTTTGTGTGTTATTGGGGATAAAGCAAATTAAACATTTTTTTAAGGAATGATTTTTTATTTTTTGCTTTATAAAATCATTTCATTAAATCTTTCTAAAATAAATAAATGTTATTTATTTTGACTTTTTTTAAGAATGATTTTTTTTATGTATGTAATTGTTATTTTTTATTAAATAAAATATTACAAAAATAATTAACTATTTTATAGAGATTTAGATTCACACTCTTAAAATAATTTTTTAAAAAAAAATTGTATTATTTTTTCCATTAAACTAATATCTTTATCTATGTTTTTAATATTTTATGATATAATTTGATTATATATGTGCTCCTTCTTCTTTTCATTAATAAGAGTTTTTCATCATGTATATTTTTATATTAATATATATATATATACTTACTATTTCTATTTACATCTTATATTATTATAGGTAATAATTTGTAGGTAAATAAGTTAACCTATATTATGTAGGTAATATATTAATTTATATTATATATTTATATACAATATAATATAGGTTATTTTATTAGTCATAGTTATGTCTAGTACAAATAATTCTTAAACCACTTCCTTCTCTCAATGAATGGGATCATTATATAAATGTTCAAATGTATTCAACTTTAATTTTTTTGAAAAAAAAATAACACCAAACAATAAGCATTTATTCCAATTTATTTTATTTTTAAATATTTAACATCAAACAAGATATTTGTTGAATTTAAAAGATAGCGGAATAAACAAAATAGAAGAATGCAGAAAATAAAACAATGAAGAAAATAGAACACACACAAAAAATGAACACAGGATTTTATAGTGGTTCACCCAAATATGACTACGTCCACTTTCAAGGGATTCTCATTATATTAATTCTCTAGTTTTTCATACAACACATCTATATCCAATATCTTCATATATAACCCTTCTTACAAAGAAGAATCTAGATGCATGACATGCACGGAGGAGGAGACTGTGATTACAGAAAGATATTGTTGATTTACCAAACATAGGTAGTAGTTACAAGGAATACTAACTCCAGTCATTACTTCTCTGACTTGGCTTCACACGTAGCCAACAATCTCCCACTTGAAGACAAGTCATATTGGAAAGAAGGTGCTCAGAGATATCCCCTATTGCAGGATTTTACATCATCCCCAATGAAGATTTTAGCTTTGCTAAATTCTATTCAAGAACACTTTTGATGAGTCTCCTCCAAAGCACATCAAATTTAATAACCTCCATGGATTTTAAGCTTTCTATTTCCTCCCCCATAATCAAAATCAAATTTGGAACTCCACCGTGGCCCCAATCCAAAATCTTTTCTATACACCACCAGTACTCTTGAAGGGTCTCCCCTTTCCATGCAAACACAGTTGCGCTGTCATATCCACCACCATGTGCAATAGTAGCAAGACCACTTCGATAACCATACCCAGCACCAATGAATTCGATTTCAACATCAATGACATTACCAAACCCTCTCTCAAATAATGAGTTTTTTGTATTTCCAGCAGAAGCTTTTGTACTACCTTCAATCAATGCATTCCACAATATCTCTACTTCTGCAATATTCATCAATAAATCATCTCTCTCTTTTTCTTTTTGAAATCCAATTTCCTCAAAGGCCTTATTCTTAGCCTTTCTGAAGTCTTCTAGCATGTCAAAATCCTTGCCTTTAAACTGTACTTTGGGGATGCGAGTCAAACCCCCAACTAGCACAACCTCATTTTGCAGTGGTAAAGTTTTTTCTTCATCAAATTCATTGCGTTCCTCTGCCTAGGAAACATCAATAACCTCCTCCATCTGGGAAGTATTAACAACCTTCTTGTTTGCCTCTATACCATTTGCCTGGGACTCGAATAATGGATTATCATAAACCATTTCTGCCTCGGGCTCGAATAATAGATTATCATAAACCATTTTTGCCTCTTGATTCTTGGCCTCTTCCTTAGGTTCATCTTCACTCGCTTGGTGCTAGATTGCATCCTCCTCTCCTTGGGAGGCATCCTCCTCATCTTAGAAGGCAAACTCCACAGTCTCCCCTTGTTTAACCAGTGATTGCTTCAAACCCTCTTTGTTATCTTCTTTCTCTTTGCCAATGGTAGCCACAACTGCATCAAGAGTTGAGAAGGAAACAAACCTAGCATCCTCCTCCTCTTCAGCTGAATCCTTCTCATTTTTCTAGCCATCCCACCAATGAACACGGTTCCTTGTTTCAGGTTGCACTTGCACCTTACTTTCCACTGAATCCAAATTGCAAGGAAATTTTTCAATGATAGAATCAACTTCATCATTTAATTCATCCAAAAACATCTGAGGAATAGCTCCCACTTCATCTTGTCTCTTCGCTATATAAAAGCACCCAGCTCTAGGATCTAACACCCAATCATCTTCCATCTCTGCTCAATACTTCTCCATGGCTCCGATACCAATTGTTGAATTTAAAAGATAGCGGAATAAACGAAAGAGAAGAATGCAAAAAATAAAACAATGAAGAAAATAGAACACACATTGAAAATGAACACAGGATTTTATAGTGGTTCACCCAAATATGACTACGTCCACTTTCAAGGGATTCTCATTATATTAATTCTCTGGTTTTTCATATAGCACATCTATATCCAGTATCTTCATATATGACCCTTCTTACAAAGAAGAATCTAGATGCATGACATGCACGGAGGAGGAGACTGTGATTACAAAAAGATATTGTTGATTTACCAAACATAGGCAGTGGTTACAAGGAATACTAACTCCATTCGTTACTTCTTTGACTTGGCTTCACATGTAGCCAACAATATTTACATTACATAATCAAAACATATAAAAAAACCAACACTATTAATCAAACAAAACACAAAATACAAAAGTCAAAACTAAAATACAACAATTAAAAAAAAATTACATTTAATTTTATTCACATTAATTAAACTTACATTTATTTTTATTCCAACTCTATAAATCTCTAATTAGAATACTACAAAGGCAAGTACTCACCACTACATGGTACTTGTTTTACTGGCAGCGATTAAAATAATGATCTCATTGTTTAGGAAAATGTAAATAGTAAGAGTACTAACATTGAAATTAGTGAAAGAGTCCATATTGATAAAATCAATATCTAAAGAAAAATAATTAACATCGAATTTAGTGAAAGAGTACATATTGGTAAAATCAATGTCTAAAGAAAATCAATATTGAATTTAAAGTAGGGATTATTCAATCTTTAAAAATAAGGTAATTCTAAGTATTTCTTTTAAAAGAAAAATGCTTAGGTGGGGTAGGGGCCATGTGACTCTTATAGGTTTAAGGAGAAAAAAAAGAAAGAGAAATGAATTTTAAATTAGGATTTAGGAAATTAAGAGCCTTAATTTAAATCTATTTATTAGATTTTTAGATTTATTTTTTTAATGAAAATTTAAGTTATTGTTATTAATTTTAAATAATAATTGTTAATTTGCTCATCATTTTATTATTAGAATTAAATGTAGGTAATTAGAAAATAATAAACTTTATATACAGTATAAATTGATTTTCAGGAAAATTATAATAGTTATAGTATTAGTATTAACTATTGAGACTAATATTATTATTAATACTATTAGCAAAACGGTGTTAGTATTAATGGTATTGGCAGTTATCAATCTAATATTCATGTTAAACAAGTATTGTTATTAGAAAATATACATGATGCTAAAATTTGTGTTGACAAGTATGATTAAACCCTCCCTCGCCATGCACAGAAGTAGAAAATTATTTAACATGGCTATTACTATTATTACCAAGTGTAAATTGGTTTTAGGGGATAAGTGTAATATATATTAAGAATTAGTATTGTGTATAAACGGTGGGATTGTAAATAGTTGCAACATTAATGTTAGTATGATTTAATGAGATTATTGTTGTTACATAGCAAATTGCTTGTATTATCATTATTATTTTTCGTATAGTTAGTATGATTTAATGATTCATCTCATATAATCATTAGTATGAGTTAATGAGAACATTTGAATGGTTCTGTACTAAGAATGTTTTCTTATTTATTTTCTTTAAAAAAAATGGTTGTATTGTGGTTTTATCTTGCATAAATTTTGGGCAATACAGTATTGGACTTCTTGATTGTAATGTAATGTTGAATTGTAAGTATATTGGGTAATTAGTCGTTGGGTATCTTGTAAGGAGGATATTGAGGTTTCCCTTGGATACTCTATCGATTGATTTACTGTTGGTAATTGGGGATTGGTTTTGTATTGAATCATATATGTTAGCTTAACCAATTTTAAAGATCTTGTTATGATATTGCCAATTTTATTCTTCACTTGTCGTTTTGTGATAATGAAACTTATATAGTCATTTTGTGGTCCATGATGTGTGCCTTCCTTTTGTGATTAATTCTGATTGAGGAGATTTTATGCAATGATCTTCTTATAGTCATATTTTGAGATGGTTGGGAACCTGAAGTGTTTGAGTTACCCTCAGTGGGAGTTTGTGGATATTTGGTGTTTTAGGCTTCTAGAGGCAATGGAGAAACTTGATTTATATTGATTTTCCATGGTTGGACCCTTGTGATTCATTGATCTTATTTCTAATTTTGAGCTTGTGGGTATTACCTTGTACCATAGTGTTGACTTTTGATGTGGTGGGTGGTACCTTCCTTGTTCTTGTTTTAGTGATATGGAATGGGTTTGTCAGATGGTTCTTGCCTCATATTTTGTGTGTTATGTACACCTTGATTTTTATGTGAGATAAGGTACACCCCTTGCGTGTTTTTGGTTTGGGTGCCCGTAGGGAGAGTGGCTCTTCATGGGGGTCAGCGCATAAAGGGACTATCAGGGTAACCCATGGAAGAGTTTCCCTAACAAGTGATAATTTAATTAATGAACTAGTGGGTTTGAGTAATTAAACACTAAACAAGATTAATTATGTGCCTCACCCATACCGTTAGTGCTATCATAGGCTAAGGATGGGATGGGAAGACCTGGTTGGTAAGATCACTGCCTTGTCCTCATGAAAGGTAAGTGGTTTTGCATGAGTCACCCTATGGAGTGGTGCCTTGAGATAGGTAGTCAGGAGAACCATAAATGAAGGTGGCACCATGTGATAGGTTGTTTGGATAATCCATGTAAGGCCATGTGATGACACTCTCCTACAATACCCATTTATTTTCCCCTATTTGGTTGCCTTTGGGAGTGTTGTTTGTATTTGTTGATGTTGTTTTATGGTGGTTTTGTGTTAGCCTTGTATGCTTGACCTTTGTTTGGATATGGGTCATTTCTTGTCATCTCCTAGCACGGGGGGTGGGCCTTTGGGTCCACATGGTCAAGTGGAACATGTTATGCACCCCATTGGGTTCCCAGGTTGTGTTCGTGATGCGGAAGCAAATGCAAAGTTTCTAGAGCTTCACTTGGTTGAAGACTGTTCTACGCTTTGTACCTTATTCTTCATTGATGTATTATTCTTGTACTTGATGTAATCTTCCCGTTGTTATAAGGAAAGCATTATGTAATGTATTATTATGTCCATGATGTGTTGTATCTGTGGAAATATGCTCCACCATTGTAATATTGAACTATGAATTGAAATGTAATAGAATGATGTATGTATCCTTTTCATCTTCATTGATCATGGATGGTTGTATGTTATCATTATGTTATCTTGTGAATGTATGCTTCTATCATTATCTTCTTGGCATTATCTTTAACAATGTTTTTGGTAGCGATCGTTACACGTAATGCAACCATGTAACCCCATGGGACTAGTTAGGCTTCATTATGTAATATTGTAAGGTTACTTAGTTAACAGTTATTGCATAGTCGTTATCTTTTTCACTTTCAAGAAAAAATTGTGTTGTAATTGTTAGTTGTAGTTGTCCTTTGGGGTTTGTGTGGAAGAGCATTACACCCAGTGACCACCTCCAAAGGACCCAACAATAAAAGCCACTCTAGACGCGAAAGAAATCAAATAGATTCCCAAGGATAGCGAAAACCATAATCAAGAGATGACACCACTAAACGCAAGTATACCAGCAAGCAACATGCCTCCACAACAAAGCTCAAACTAGCATAAATAAGATCCATAGGATGAAGAAAAACCTCAAGCAAACCAGCAAAAGCCACCACTTCATCATCCACCTTGGAAGCAACCTCATCCACAACGAGCAAAAGAAAGATAGATGCCTCAGCACCAAAAGACCACCCACCAACAAGTAGCAACGAGCCAACCCAAACAGGCCTAGTATCCAAAGAAGAAGGCACAAACACAAGCCTAGCAACAAGAAGGAAACCACACAAAAAGGGCACACCTCACCCCTGAAGCAGGAAGCCAGGACCAAGAGCCACACACCAGAGCAATCTATTGTAGCCTTCCAACCTCACAAAGCACAACCAGAGCACCAAAATAGTGGTCCGCAAAGAGAAGGATGGTCTTTAGTAGACCAAGAAAACCATCTATTTTTCCTCCATCCTCTGAATCTACCTCATCCTTAGTTGAGCAACCTTCTGAATTCAAAAAAAATCTCTCACCTCACCCGCTCAATTGTTTCACCTCCATCCCTATATCATATTATTGTTACTATCTAATCATATAAATAATTTAATAATTATTTACTCATCATTAACATAATAATTGTACTTATGAAAAAATATAACTAATCATACAATTTTCTCATCATTTAATAATAGAACATAATATCATAATTTAATAATAATAAAAATCTTATCTTAAACATAATTTTCATAATAATAACTTTTTAACTATATAACACTAAAATATACATAGAAAGAAATTTACAATTATTAAATTATATTATGATAGTAACAGTAATATAATATTTACTCAAACTAACCATTTAACTGAAGTCCAAACAACCTTGAATGCCATTAAATTGGCATTTGAAAGGGGTTTTAAAAAGTGTGGCTTGAGGGGGATTCACTTAATATAATTTTAGATGTTTGCTAAATTTAAACCCCCTATTTGGTCAATTGAGTCTCTTATTCATGATTCCCTAGACATGATAAAGATTTTTGATGATGTTAGGATTTCTCATGTTTTTAGGGAGGGAAATAGGCTAGCATATTTTTACACCAATAAAGGGGTGGTTCTTCAGGCCTCTCAAGTGTGGGAATGGTACATGTTCATGCATGCCAAGGTCCTTTCCATTCTCTATAATGATGCCAATCGTGAAGTTCAAGATTAGAAATGATGGGAAGCTAATGATTTTAATTAGCTTTGCATGCTTTGTGGGTGTTTTGAGGTTGTAGTCTATTTTTTGGTTTTGGGGTAGCTTGCTATGTAAGAAGTGTAGTGAGATCATGGTGAAGATGGGAGGGGAACGAAAATTTGTTGAGTTGCTTTCTCGTGAAGGCTTCAAGAGAAAATTGAAGGGATGAAGTATTCTGGAAAAGGGTGGTCTCACCTCTTACATGGAGAGACTCCGCAGGTATGACCATGAAGCAAACAAAAGATTTGTGAGTGGTTGGAAGGAGAGAACCTTGACTATTCAAGGTGTTGAATTTAATATTTTTGAGGATTTTATTAGGGAGGTTTTCGAGCTCCAATTGTAGGGAAGGAAAATTTTCAAGGATAGGAAAGCTAATGAGGAGGTGTTGAGCCATTTTTTCATATGGGATGAAAGAGAGAAGTTAGTTAAGATTACTTTGTGAGGCTATGAAAGAATGTCTATTATGCCAATTTGGGTAGAGATTGCAGAGGTGATTATGAGATACATCACCCTTGATAGTAGGTTTATGACAATCCTTGGTGTTCATTTCAATTTTCTCAATCATTTTCACCATAAAATGTTGGTGTCTTTTCCTTCTTTTTCCTTGCATCTTTGGAGTCCTCTATGAAAGACCATCATAAAACCCTAGTGTAATGGTTTTGCAATAGGGTTTGATCTTGTTGATTATGGAGTGTTCCAAAGCAAATATATTGGTTAAACCTATGAAAGAGAAAGGGATAATTAAGAATAAGAAGCAAAAGCAACCTGTGTTGTCAAAAAAGGGGTTTGATATTTCAATGGGTGATGATGATGAGGACTGGTAGGATAACTGAGGTTGGGGAAAACTTGATGGAGGTCCTTTGTTCCTCCCCCTTGGTCTCAGGTGGCAAGAAGAAAAGGAAAACCCCCTCTAAAAAGACCCTGCCTAAGAAGAGTCCCAAAAAAGTTAACTATTGGTCAGAGGGGTCCCAGATGGGTGACGAGGATGATGGTGGCAGTATCCAATGAAGGGGTAACTTGGAGGTTCCTAAAGGGGTTGGTGATAAAGGGAAAGAGAAGGTGGGTGAGGATACTACCCATGTTTAAGGGTATGCCAAAGTGGATGTAGGCCTTTCCCCTATGGTGGGCCTTGCTAAGAACTCAGTTAATGTGGCCAAGATTGATCATTTCTCAGAGGACTTTAACTACCTAATCAATGATAGGGAAGTGGTTGCTGGTGTTTTGTGGGTGGCGAGAGACTATATGATGAGAAGTTTAAAATTAACCAAGTGGTTTCTTAGGGAAATTAACAAAGTTAATGTTAAACTTTAGGGGGATGCAAGAGAAGGTTGCAAGGGAGGACAATGACTAGTATTCCTCTAGGGTAGAGGATTTAAAGAAAAAAGTTATAGATGTTGAGGAAGTTGTTCTTGAGCTCAAAGAGGATCATGATAACCACATTTAGGGCATTGAAAAATGATTCAAGATGTTAAATACAGCACAGAGAAACTCCTTAAGATTAGCCAATGCTCCATTAAAAGCAACACAAAAACCTTAGAAATTCTCATTGAAAAAGTACGAGAATTGAGAGAAGAGCAAATGACCAGTGGGAGATTCGCCATCAACAAGATGAATGAGCATCCAGGCAAGGAAAAAGATAATATTATGGTGTTGGAAGTTAAGTAGGGTCCTACTGCTTGAACTCGTGGTAAAAAGAAGACCTTTGATGAGGAGAAGGAAGAGTTGCTTATGCTAGTTGATAAACATTATCGACTAGAGGTAGCAGACACCCTAAAGAACATGAAATATTTTGTTGTTTAGTTATTTTCTAGTTTCCTATGCTCAGTTAATTTGTGCTTTTGGTTAGCTATTGTTTTACCACTTGTTGATCGTGTTTTCTTCTGTTGTAGCAACATTTTGTATTTTGGGGTTTTGGGTCCCTTAAAAAACTTTTTTTTTCCTAATAATCAAAAACAATAATATAATACACATACTTCACTTATGATAATATAACTAATCATACAGTCTATTACCGGTATCGGCATGGTGTGATGGTTTATAAGTGGCATTGTTGTTCTTTCCACCAAGGTTCAAACCCAGTTGGGGTGGTATTGTTGGATGGTTGTATCTGGTTCATAGCTCTGGTCAAAAGCGTTTACCCCTTGAATAAAAAAATATAACTAATCATACAGTTTTGTAATACAAATTATTCTATTAGACAATACACTATATAACTCATTTAATCATAATTATGCCATTATACAATATACACAAATAATAGTCATTTTTTTTTAATAAAATTAGAAATAACTAATACTAATATAATACTAAGATCATTTAGTTATATAACATAATATCACAATATAGGAATAATAAAAATGTTGTTTTCAACATCATTATATTGATAATAGCATTATACTTATTATAACAAAAATTGTTGGAAGGTTGGAGATGATGGAAGCTTGAGTTTTTTGTGAGTTGCTTAGGTGTTGTCATTGATGTCAACCCCTTGTATGAAGAGAGTTTTGGATTGCTACTAGTATTAATGATGTGTCTAGAATTTTTGGTATTGATGTCAACACATGTTGTGTCGTCATTAATGTCCTTCAGTATAGTTACAAAGATTGTTGTCCTGACTTGTGTTTGAGGTAATTGTTGTAGTTGGAAAGTGTTGCATGTTGCAGATGTGTTGCAGAGATGTTAGTAATGTTGCTAATGAAGTTGGTTCACTTGGTTTCCAAGTGCTTTTGAGAAAATTTGAATAAAAGAGAGTCTAGTATGATAGAGTGGTGATTAGTGTTTTTCTCTGCATTTATTCGTGCTTAAAGATATGCCCATGTGGTTTGGATGTAATGATCAGATGTGTTTAGAGGTGTTATATCTAGAGTTTTAGGTTTTGGATTTGAAACAGGGTGTCTAGGAGAAATGAGATTGCTCTGTATTTCTCCATAGTGAAGGTTATGGTGTTGCAGATCTGGGAACATGCTTATAATATCTATATCTACCTTCCCTTGAAGTTTCAGGTGTTGATTTGTTATGCAAAGTTGTTAGGTGTGTTGGATGTTTGTGCCAGTATGTCTAATTGCATAGAATAAAGGTGTTCTTGAGTTTTAGGTGGTTATAGTAGTCGTGCAAAATATTTTGATGATGTTGAAATATTATGAGATGTTGTATAGATGTTGTGGAGTGTTGATGTTTGGTCCGCGAGATGTTTCTAGACCTTGAGATGTGTGTTTGGAGTCGCTTGTTAGTGTTAGTATAGGTTTGGCCGACCTAGCATGCTAGTGCTGATTGTGAAGGATAATTGTTGTTTGAGGAAGTGTTGAGAAGTATTTTTGTGTAGATTTGGGTCCCAATTAATTAGTGGTGTGGTTTGGCTTCACTTCTTTATATTGTGGAAGTGTTTGGTGCCAACCTATTTGGTGTTGCATAGTTGAGGTGTATACATTTCCTTAAGGCTGACCTAATTGAGATTATTTTAGGTCGCAGATGGTATAAATGCAAGGAGAATTATTGTGTGGAAGAAGAGTAGTGTGTGATGCAAAAGTGATCAAATGTGTTGATTTGAGTGTGATCCTTAATGCCTATGACTTCCTAATGCAGTGAGTAGAAGGTGTCTACATTTTAGTTTGTTTGATTAGTTATTTGTGCTTCAGTGGAACTATACTTTCAACATATGAAAGATGCATTGTTAGTAGTTCAAATTGGTAGTGAACCACCCCTTCTTCTATTCTTCTTTCTTCTGTACTATGATTCCTTTGGTAGTGAGCCACCAATTTAGTGAGTCTTTCTTTATCTTTTTGGGCAATTAGCCCTTGGGAGTGAGCCTTATTGTATTGGGTGTTGCAATTCATATATTAGTGAGCTAATCCTCATTGTGGGTTTTCTCTCCTTGAGTTTTTCACGTAAATTTGGTATTCTTACGAGTTTGATGTGTTTGCATTGTTGTTTCATATGTTTACATTTTGCTAATGCATGTTAAGGGTTTAATGGTGGATAAGGGTTTAAGGGCTAATGCAAATCTAAATGTTAATGAGGGTTTTTGATGTTTTAAAGTATACAAGTGATTCACCCCCTCTCAGTTGTTCATGCATCTAACAAAAATATATACATATGAATAATTTTGTAATGGTTAAATCATATTAGTCTAATAATATTAATATAATATTCATACTTAACTTATGATCTAATATATAAGTCATATAATTTTCCAATCACATTGATTCTATTATACAATATAAACAAGCAATAATCAAACCATTTTGGAAAAAACATACAAATATAATAATAATATCATTTAATAATATAACATAATATCACAATATAATAATATTAAAAATCATCAGTAAACATCATTATAATCAGAATATAATTATCATTATATAACAATAATATACATATACTTTTAACAAAATATAAAAAATATGATACATTATAGGTTTGTAATTTCACATTACTATAATACACTTATCAATATTGTTGACATATATATTTAAGACAATTGTTTACTTTATCTCAATAGTATTTTCTAAAGTCAAATAATGCATTTTACTCGTTAAACTTGATAATATTATTTTTATCTCTAGCTATGCTTCAATCGAAGAGGAACTTAGAATCTTTGAAACAAAGGAAAGAATATCAAAGAGAATAACAAAGAGAATATCAAAAACAACAGAGGGAACAAATGGTAGATGCTTGAAAATGGATAAACAAAGAAGAAAAATGAATGAAGCAGATAGAGCAAGAAATGCAAGACAAATATTACAATCAACAATAGAATAATTAGATGTAGAAAGCAGATGAGAAGAGAATACACACACACTAAATCCAAATGGATTACTTGCCATTGATTTCAAAAAAATTACAATTGGTATTTTGTAATCACTTAGATTCCTACCATTCACTAGAAATTTGTTACATTTATGAAGAAAGTTACATTCAAATCAAAATTGTTTGCACTTCAG
Organism: Sequoia sempervirens; assembly: GCA_007258455.2. NCBI lineage: Eukaryota > Viridiplantae > Streptophyta > Pinopsida > Cupressales > Cupressaceae > Sequoia > Sequoia sempervirens. The sequence goes on along the minus strand of VDFB02021503.1, from coordinate 203,582 downwards.
AAGGTACTATTTGCATAAGATGTAAATAAGAGAGAGGAATAAAAATATTCTCAACTACAAATAATATGAATCTTGGACCCCAACTAGTTGAACTAACGAACCTCACACAAGTAGAAGAAATTATGATTACACATGTAAGTCTGATTTTACAAGTTACACATGCAAGAGGTGGTCAATATAAATATAGAGGACACATGATAAGCTTTCCACCACATATTGAAAAAATATCAAATACATTGCCACATTGTATCGAAGATTTTCCAATCATTATAGTTCTAAGGAAAGATCAATGTGGCACATGTTACCACTTTGTAGTGAACAACAAATTTTACTCAGATGTCACAATAGATGGAAATGCTCTTGACACTTTACATGAAAGTTCAAATCAAAATATTTTTGAACATAGGATTGTGCATATAGAATTTCAATCAAATACAAATTATATAGTTGATTTCAAAACAATGATAGAGAATAATGAAGGTAATATCATTGAACACATTACATTGATGGTTGTTTGGCCACCAAATGCACAAAAAAAGATGGACTCGGTCCATTGCATGGATGAACAACCCAAACACGGATCTAATGACATTAATTGGTTGGCCAATAGTTGTTGAATCTTCAATAAATAAATATGTGACATCAGGATCACTTGATATGGTATTGCCAATATTATTTCCAAATGGTATATGTGACCAGTTAGAACCACAAATCAAGAAAGTAAATCAACACAAATATGTGAGGCACCTATGTCGTTATAGAGAGAATCAATTTGGTAAACATTTGAGATTTTAATATTATATGGAAAATATGATAATGAGACATTGCACAAACATCAACTACAATTTTTAAGAAAATAAATCTCCATGACATGCCTATCACAATAAATGAGTTTCATGAACATATGAACAATATGCCATAAACACAAGTTGTTGATAGATTGATGTAGTTCAGAACTTCTATAAGGGGCACAAGATCATATTAGACAATATATCATGCAAGATTGATAGATGTATGCTACATCATATTGGTACAACCACCATTTTCTTTACATTGAGTGCAATTGACTTGTATTGGCTAGACTTACATACACTAATGTTAGGTACATCACCAAAAACTCTAAGAGAAGCACAACTTTGGCAAAAAAAAAAAAGTGATTGAGTACCCTCATATAGTTGCACAATACATGCATCTACGACATTCTTAGTTTAGAAAATAAATCCTTAAAAAATGATTGATTTTTCAAGACTATTGGTGTAGATATGAGTGGAAACATAGAGGATCAACACATGTACATGGATTTTTATGGATAAATGGAGCACCAAACATGGATACTATTGATTGATCAAATGAAGAACAATGAATTGATATTGAAAGATATTTCAACTTGATTGTTCATGCATGGAATTTGAGACATGATACCCATGAACGAAATCTATAGGTAAAAAACCAATTTATATATCATTACCACAATTACTAATGTTTTTGCATTCCAACAAATACAAAAAATTAATTGATTGTAATTTATATTGTAGGCATTCCAAAATTGTACTATGAATTCATGTCTTAAATAACACACAACTTGAATAAATAGATGTTTAGAAGGACTACAAGGAGATAGCAAACATAATACAAAGACATACAATGTGTAGAGAGGGTGCATGTCTACACAAAAAATAAGCACAAATGGTTTGCAGGTAATCATTTTTACAAACTTGATTAAATTTATTGTTTAAAAATGCACTTTTCTCATGCATTAATTAAACATAAATTTAGGTTAATGATATGAATGATAGGTATAATGGTCCATGGTTTTTAAATTTCCAAGGAGAAAAATCATATGAAAATATAGACACTGGTGAAAAAATTTGACCTTGCTAAAAACAATGATAGACTTAACTCACACAATTGTTACATTTTGTAACTATGGAAAGAAAATATAGATTCCAAAAACATGTTGTAATCAAATATATTGCTAAGAATGCAATCAATTCAAAGAAAATATTTGAAACATATTGACAAATGTTAATATGTCTAGTAAACATAGAATATCTAGATGATCTAGCTGCAATAGATTATAGAAAGCTACTAACTGAAACAATAATAGAATGAGATATTGGAGTTCAAGAAACAAGCCATATGTTATTAGAACTTATGTTGGTTGAAAGCAATAGAATATTTATCAATCTAAATGTATCAACTGAGGTTTTCAAACGTGTAGTGTTACACGCTAAAAATAACAATGAAGAACAAACAATATATTTCATTGATGCATACAAAAATAGGTCTTTTGGTATGGAATCTATCTCAATAATTGATGCAAAAAAATCATGGATATATAATCCTAAAAAGTAAAAAATAGAATACAAGAAAAACAACAACTATTGTGAGATTATTTCCTAAATTTCTATCTATTCCTACACATGACTCAAAAAAATGGTTTGATTTTTTCTTCTCAAAATTGTTCTCTATAAACCATTTCATGATATTCAAAGAGATATTGGTCATAACAATGATACAATAGCTTCAAACTAGCTAAAATTTAACTATAATCAATGGCATGTGGAACGAAGAATAGTGATTGTCATTATTAAAGATATTACCAATTCTCAAAGTGAAGGCATCAAAATTGTCTGAGATACTACTATAGAAAATGAATGGAAAATTATATCCAACCTTCATCATGGTCAAACACACCGAAATTGTTTGAGATACTACTACAGAGAATGAATGGAAAATATTATGTAACCTTCATCATGGTCAAACTATAGAAATTTAAAAAATGGATATGCTGGGTATGACATATTTCAACAAGAAAACCAATTGCTCTAATGATTTTCAAAGTTAACAATACACAAATAAAGCTATCAATTTCATTACTACCATGAAAAACAATGGTGGTCTCATTCAAGATGATATAAAAAACTCTATCAACTATGAAAACCTCAACAAAAAACAAGAAAAAGTAGTTAACATAATAATTTCACACTACCAAAGAAATCAAAATCAATCTCCATTGTTCATGATAATTCAAGGTACAACATGAACAAGAAAGTCATATATTATAGGTGCCATAACCATGAAATAATTCAAAATGCTTCAATGTCAAATTGATCTTCCCTACTTCTACTTGCATTAACTGGACTTGCAACATTCAATATAGGTGCATCAACTATTCATTTTAAATTGAAAATTCAAATAAAAGACTTCAAAGAGCTGGAAGGAATAAGATTAACAATCTTTCAAGAGGAATTATCACATATTAGATACACATTGATTGATGAAATGAGTTTTCTTGGTGAAATATTGCTTGAAAACATAGATTCTCGACTTTGTCAAGCTTTTCCTCAAAATGCAAATCAACCCTTTGTAGGTATGAGTCTCATTCAAATTTTAATCATCATATATGATTAATTTTAACAAATCTAGTAGTAATCTATTGCATGTCCTTATTTATAAATTATACATTTGAATATAATATTTATATATTACTTGTAGGAATATCAATGATCTTGGTTGGAGATTTCAGACAATTACCTTTTATTAATGACAAACCACCATATGTAAGAAAAATATAAGCTAAAATACCGTGATAAGACTTCAAAATTATCATTACCTTAGATTAAATTTTCATACAAGATGGATTAAACAATGAACAACAAAGATTCCATCAACTTCTTATAAATATGAAAGATGCAAACCCTATAATAGATTATTGGATTTTGCTAATGACAAGATCTAATGCAAGGTTAGATGCACCAACCAATGAAGATTTTGACAATAATGTTCATTTGTTTTCAACAAATGACAATGCTCATAGCCACAACATGAAAAAAATACTCTATTAAAAATGCAATTGTGTGGAGCATTTCAACAAAAAATGGAAGTGTGAGTGCAACTGAAGGATGTATAGATGATGAACTTGATATTGAATTATTGTTAAAAAAAATGCAAGAGTTATGTTAACATCAAACCTATGGATAGAAACATAACTTGTTAATGGAGCTCCAGAATTTGTTTAAAAAAATTTATATAGGCTTGGAACATCACCATCCCAACCATTGACCTATGTATTGGTATGATACGACAGTTACTCAGGAATTCCATTTGATGATTAAAATCCTTCCAATTTTCCAATCACAACAATTCAAAGGAGTAACTCAATACAAATACTATAAAAATTAGCTTGGGATTTAACAATACATAAATTGCAAGGTTTAACTCTTCAAAAAGCCACTATTGATATCATACCAACAAAAGCAACACAAAAAGAAACAAATTGGTGCATAAAAACCCTAAGAATGAAAATTTCATTAATATCACTGAGGGTTATGATGGGGAACAAAAGGATGTGAATGATGGGAGTTTATGTGTTAAAAGGCACAGGACAACTAAGAGGGGGCGTGAATCAATTGTCACCAAATTCAAACATAAAAATCCAAACACTTATCAACTTCACAACCACACTATGAACATGAAATGCAGATAACATAAAGTAAAATCAACACAATGAACACTAGATTTTATGTGGAAAACCCAATAATGGAAAAACCACGGTGAGGATTAACTCACAATTTAAAGTAGTTCCAAAACTGAATATATAAGGCTCACTGCCCATAATAGGACTCACTATCCAGATACAAAAGCTCATTGCTTACACAAGGAGGCTCACTGCCTACAAAAGGATTACAAAACAAAATTTGCTTCACAACCGAAATGAACTAATGAGAGTGCACCTATCAAGTGTTGATATAGTTCTAGTGATGCTCAATAGGCTAACTTAACACATTTCATCATTTTCACACTTCTTCACATTTGCATCAGTGTCATTCCTCGCTCTCTTTTTTCTTCTTTTTTCAATCTTCAAAACTGTCCAACATATATACTCAATCCATCCGCAAGCATTAATTAGGTCGACCTAATTAGATGCAACTCTTATTCATCAAAAATACCAATTGTCGGCTTCAGGCATTCACAAAATCTTTCCAGATAATAATTCAAAATGTGTAGCACACTTTATCGTGTTAGCATAGACCTAAGATAGGTCGCACATATATCCGCACAAAAAATTAATTAATCGTATCACCAATTATCCATGAAGTTGGCCAAAGATAGGCTTAATAGAAAAATGCAATCAATAGAACAATACTGATACATCATACAAGCACTAGGGCATGAGAGATTCTAAGCGTACACGCTTTCAATATCCATAGATTATTTCCCAAAACCGCAAGTAGTAACTATCAACTACGGAGGATTGTGGACCAAAATACCAGAGGGTGTAAACTGTATACCGGTTGAGATACTAGACTAAAATACCAAATCAAACACTAACTTAGTTTTGCAGTCACAACTTGTATAGCATGGTGACATCAATAGCAACACAAAAATGAATAGTTAGCCATTCTTTTTCATTCTTCCAACAATCTCCCCCTTTGTCATTGATGGCAACATGTGCCAAAATTTAACAAAAACAACATTCTTTCCCTTTATCATCATTTTCCTTTTTACTCCTTTAAAGATACTCTTCTCTCCCCCTTTGACATCAATGGCAAAGGGCCACCAAAATTAGGATGTGTATGTATACAGTATATACAAAGGTGATTCCAACTCCTCATTTCAAACATTCAAGTGGAAATGACACTTTTTACATGAAATATTTTCTTGTACCTGTCTCTTATGATCAGAAGAATCCTTTTCCAAGCAAGCATAGTTGAATTCATTCTTACACTCATACCATCCAATAAAGACAACTGCATAAAAGAGGATGTCTGGTCCGAAGAAATACATTGACGTTCACAATCTTCTACATTAGAGAGTATTCTGAAGAGATGAGGGTCTGTGCAGGATCATCATGGAAAAAATAGGCCCTTAAGTGGTAATGAAAATTCAAAAAAATCAGAGTTAGGCAACTTGACGTAAAAATTTGAATAAGCTATCTATATTATTTCAAAAATATGTAAGAATAGAATCTGTGGCAAAT